>BLSH010413184.1:383115-394605 GCA_018402905.1 Glandirana rugosa | reverse complement strand
CACACATTTTAAAAAGAAGTGTGAATAAAAGATGTTGAATGATTGACGGTTTGATTTAAAGTGATACACACATTTTGCAGAACAGTGATATGGGTACTCCGGGCTTATTTTCTACTTTTTGGACATAGTTTGAAGATGATTTTAGAACAGTTCTATGGCCTCTAATGTTAATTAATACTTTTCAGACCCATTTTGAAGATGATCTCCATTTTTGCATTTTTATGTTTTTATTTTTTTAAAAATATTTAAAGTTATTTCCCTGTCCCCATTTCTTTGTAGGGCACTTGTCCCACCCTTACCCACATTTTCCTTCCTTTTGCAGACCTCTAGGACCTTCCTGGGCTTTTTTACATCATTTTTAAGATTTTTCATTAAAATTACCAGAACACCGGACCCGAACCCGGACTTTTTTTGAAAAGTCCGGGTCCGGGTCCGGGTCCCGGACACCCCAAAGTTCGGTACGGACCCGAACTTTACAGTCCGGGTTTGCTCAACTCTAGTCATAACATTAATGCTATTTAACTGTCAAATTAAGGCCTGTCCAACTCATGGAAATATCTGACTGCTCGAAAATGACAGTTTTGTGTGAAACTGTTCAAATTTAAGAACCCAGGTTTTCTAGTAAAGTGGCCCATATATGTCCTTAAAGCCCAACTGCATTCCTTGTTTATGATAGCTAAATATATTCCAAGTGTATCAAAAAAATATGTTTACTTTAGTACTTTATTTTCTTTCTAAAGAAGCTATATCCTAGGGTAGAAAAGCCTGTCCCTTGCCAGCATGCTTTAGAGAAGTATCCTTGCTCTCTCTCTTTCCCTGCTGAGTCAAGGCTGATTACATAACTATATGTCTGGCTCAGTAGTATGTTAATTTTTAATGCAGCATCTATTAAGAAAGTCTATCTAAGCAGGTAATAATGCCTCTTTTGACTTACCTCAAGCCATGGACATCATCTCCTCTTCTTTTTATTTCCTTCTTGCAGTCCTTCTTTGGGTGTCTTCACTGCCTGAGTTACATGAACTCTTCCTATTATATGGCTGATGTAAGGGTCAACTCAGGACCAGGGAAACAGATGGTATCGAATGCCAACTCATCTCTGAATTAGTGGTGACCCACAGCAGAACCAGGAGCAGCAAGGGACTAGGATAATGGAATTATGTGAATTTTGCTGGCTTTGCTAGGTAATGGGAAAAAAAGATTGTCAAGATGGGTTGAGAAAGGGATGGTAAAAAAAAAAATAGTTTTATCTTGGAGTGGGCTTTAAGGTTAATAAAGCAATAAAATATTTTGTGTAAAAGAGGTGATCCTAGAAGGATGGTGCAGGCAGGTGCAGGTTTTGCTCCATATATTATTGGCAATGTGCCACTCCTGATTGGATGTTACAACTTCTGGTGACCTTTGGCAGCGATCTTGGTGTGGGACCTTATAAATTGGGGTTCCAACATCATTTGGGGGGCACCTAGAGCGAGTGGTAGGACAAGGATAAAGATCCTGCTTGATAGGGTGTATAACACAGGGACAGAGTAGGGACAATGCCTGTACACAGGGGAATTTCTGGTATCTAGACCAGTGAAGTGGGGCTCTCCTCAGCCACATCAGATGCCGTCCCAGAGCACAGAAAATTGCCAAACCTCCAGTGGAAGTCATCCTGTGGCAATACACGCCCAAGCCTGGTGGAACTGTAAAAATACAAACTGCTGTAGTACTTTATATCTACTACTAAATTTGCCTTATACCAGCTGTTATAATATTTATTACCAGTGCTTGTGTCTTTGTTCATTACCACTAACCTATATGCAAAATACGAGATAAATTACAACAATCCAACATGTGTGCCTACACCCTCTAGTGATGGAAAGACAGTCCTTTTTGGAAGCTTTCCATTATCCCTCAATATGTGTGTTATTTAAAGAGTTCCACCATGCTGGAGACAGATGAGGTCAACTAAGCATAATAACACAATGATAAACCCTGGGCTGATATAAAAGACACAATTATTGCAGCTCTGTGATCATTAATAGATCATAAAATGCATTTTAAGTTTCAAATTAAGGTCTACCCAAACAGTGTGGGAACAGAATTTGACCTGGTATTGGCCTCTACATCCCTAATATAGCAGAGTTGGAGTTAAACCTGAACACATATGAATTACACAGATTCTGAGGCTAATTTAATGCAGATAAGTCACCAAGTGAGTTTAATTACCATCTTAATCAGCCACAGAACCTGTGTAAATAATATGTGTTTGGTCTTAAAGGGATGAGGTGGCAACCCTAGTCGGAGTGTGAGAGGAAGAAGTAGTATCAGAGCCAATAACCTCCCACCCGGCCACTGTACATAGACGGCTGGGTGGGTGCCTTACCTTTCTGAGTGGATGTTCAGGAAAGTCCCTCAGAAGGAGCGCTCACAGCACGACCACAATCCTGTGATCATTATGATTACAGGATCGGGATATGGGCGCTGTGATTGGCCCTCCCGATCACTTGACAGCTGTGTCCAATCACAGCCGTCACAATGTAAACACGTGTCTCTGTGACAGTTCTCCCCCCACCGAGCTCAGTGAGAGCTCAGCACGGGGGGGGGGGTCTGCAGCTCTGTGACAGCTTTCTGTATGAGGATGATTTTATACAGAGAGCTGTCACAGATTTCACCTCAAATAGTACACCAAGCACCACTGATACCCCTGTACCCATACACATGTCAGTGTCCCTGTAAAACATCTGTCACAGTGCACAAAACATCTGTCTGTCCCCCATAACATCTGTCACTGCACAAAACATCTGTATGTCCCCATCATATCTGTGATAGTTCCCAAAACATCTGTCTGTCCACGTCACATCTGTCACAGTGCACAAAACATCTGTCTGCCCCCCATCACCGCCAACACCAAATAAACCCTGATTTGAGTTATTTTTACCAAAGAAATGTAGCAGTATTATTTTTGGTCAAAATTTATGAAGAGAAATTACTTATTTGCAAAAATGTTTAAGAAATTAAAGAAAAATGCTTTTTTTAAAAGAATTTTCGGACTTTTTTCATTTGTAGCATAAAAAATAAAAACCCCAGTAGTGATTAAATAGCACCAAAAGAAAGCTCTATTTGTGTGAAAAAAATGATAAAAATGTCATTTGTGTACAGCATTGCATGACTGCGCAATTTTCATTCAAAGTGCAACGGCGCTGAAAGCTGAAAATTGGTCTGGGAAGAAAGGGTATGAAAGTACCCGGTATTGAAGTAGTTAAACGAAGCATACTGAAAAAAGAGTGATATCACTGTGTCACTTCTCCTTTCACTGTCTAGGCACTGATTGGAGCAAGTCCAGGACAAGTATCTTGATGATGTTGTCAGACTGAGGAACTCCAGTAGCTCCAGCAGCCACACCTATGCAGAGTAAAGTGTAACTATGGGCAATATCAAAAATCACATATATGAGTTCTGAGTTCCTCCTGTAGCATAGGTGTATTACCTGCTTATGCTACTAGTAGATCCATTATTTATAACAGCTGTTTGCTATGGCATTCTGTATTGCAAATCAGAATGTCCCACACACTAATTGTGTGCCCTCTGCTGAGTGTGATTGCAGGATCCCTTGTGTTTCAGGAGTGATGACAGTGTAATATAAATATGCTGTTACAATGTTAGTTTTCCTACTTTTTTCTTTTTTAATACTGAGTGACTGAGATACAAATCACTGCAAAATTATTGTGTTCACCACGTCATAGAAAATAACTACAATATACTTATAAAAAGGGACTGCAGGGAATAAATCACCCATCTGACATGACACTGTGTAACCAAAGATTTGCCTTTGATCTATATCCAATGTCAGTTTTAGCAAACCAAATATGGGGAAAACCCCCTTTTTAAAACCGTTCTTCTCTTAGCCCTGGGATTTTTTGTGTCAATCCGCAATCTCAGAAAATTAGAATATTACATGCAATCAATAAACAAGTATAGTATATAGAACAATATCAGACCTCTGAAAAGTATAAGCATGCATATGTACTCAGTGCTTGGTTTGGGCCCCTTTTGCAGCAATTACTGCCTCAATGTGGCGTGGCATGGAAGCTATCAGCCTGTGGCACTGCTGAGGTGTAATGGAAGACCAGGATGCTTCAATAGCGGCCTTCAGCTCTTCTGCATTGTTGGGTCTCATGTCTCTCATCTTTCTCTTGGCAATGCAGATTCTGTATGGGGTTCAGGTTAGGCGAGTTTGCCGGCCAATCAAGAACAGTAATCTCACGGTCATTGAACCAGGTTTGGGCGCTTTTGGCAGTGTGGGCAGGTGCCAAGTCCTGCTGGAAAATGAAGTCAGCATCCCCATAGAGCTCGTCTGTGGAAGGAAGTCTGAAGTGCTCCAAAATATCCTGGTAGGCGGCTGCGTTGACCCTAGACTTAATGAAGCACAGTGGACCAACACCAGCAGATGACATGGCTCCCCAAATCAACACAGAGTGTGGAAACTTCACACTGGACTTCAAGCATCTTGCAGTGTGTGCCTCTCCATTCTTCCTCCATACTCTGGGTCCTTGGTTTCCAAATGAGATGCAAAATTTGCTCTCATCAGAAAAGAGGACTTTGGGCCACTGAGTTACAGACCAGGTCTGTTTTTCTTTAGCCCAGGTAAGACACTTCTGACGTTGTTTGTTGTTCAGGAGCGGCTTGACAAGAGGAATACGACATTTGAAGCCCATGTCCAGGATCCGTCTGTGTGTGGTGGCTCTTGATGCACTGACTCTAGCCGCAGTCCACTCCTTGTGAAAGTCCCCAAGACCTTTGAATGGCCTTTTCCTGACAATCCTCTCCAGGTTGCGGTCATCCCTGCTGTTTGTGCACCTTTTCCTTCCACATTTTTCCCTTCCACATAACATTCTATTAATGTGCTTTGATACAGCACTTTGGGAACATCCAACTTCTTTTGCTATTACCTCTTGAGGCGTTCCCTCCTTATGGAGGGTGTCAATTATGGTTTTCTGCACAACTGTCAGGTCAGCAGTCTTTCCCATGATCCTACTGAACCAGACTGAGAGACCATTTAAAGGCTCAGGAACCCTTTGCAGGTGTTATGGCTTCATTAGATGATTAGAGTGGGACACTTTGAGCCTAGAATATTGCACCTTTGCACAATATTCTAATTTTCTGAGATTGTGGATTTGGGGTTTTCATGAGCTGTAAGCCATAATCATCACAATTATGACAAATCACGGCTTGAACTATCTTGCTTTGCATGTAATGAGGCTATGTTATAAATTAGTTTCACCTTTTAAGTTGCATTACTGAAATAAATGAACTTTTGCACGATATTCTAATTTTTCAAGTATCACCTGTATATAACAACATAGGCTACCCTTGTTTCCAGACTAAAGAAAAAATGCTGGTTATTATGTTAAAGTGTATGTTACACTAAAACATTTTTATAGTTTTTGGGTAGAGTGGGGAAGGGTTAGAAACCCTATCAGGTTGTTATTGTTTTATCCAGGACTTTGTTAGAGAAAGCTACCCTCACTTCCTGTGGTGCTGATAATGGATTCACCAGACAGGAAGAGAGGGAGGCAAAATAAAAACCTGCCAGGTGTTCTGGCCTTCCACAACTTTACTAAATAAATCATTTTATTACTTTGTTTGTTGCTGTCATAAAGTTATCGTCACTTCCTGCCTGTTAAAATGTCAACAGGGCAGGAAATGACTCTAACAAAGCACTGAAAAGCAGAAAAGCCTGACGTGGGTTTTAAATCATCCCTACTGTATCAAAAACCGAGATAAAAAGTGTGGTCTGTACATACCACTTTATTGAAAAATCACTTGGTTTTGCATTGCTCGTATGTTCGTTGTGACTGAAAAACCCTGGTTTAACCACATCATTTGAATCATGCCTATGGGATTTTAGGCTACAAAACAAACTGTGTGTACTACTATTTAGAATTGCTTTTGTCCATGCCTCATCCCATTCAGGACTGGCAGCAATTATTTGTGATTTACATTATCTTACCAATGGGTCATTGGGAGCCATCAACTTGGTGTAGCACACCATGTGTGTGTATTTTGTGTATTCCAAACAAACTTTTTTTTTATATAGAATATGGACAGGCTAAAACAAAGAGTAAATTTTCCCTCACATTGGATTTTCTTACATTTTCCTGTTGTTTCTCCAGGACAGAGAATGGAGAGAAATGTCTCCAATAGAACACTGACAGTATTAAAAACAATGCAATACTATCAGTATGCAATAGATGGTAATAATAGATACACTCAAACATCAAGAAGCACACATTTTATCGTGTTTCAGTAAAATATGCCTAAAAAACATTTACCAAGGCAGCATAAGTTCTGAATGCTTTGGAAATGCAATGGTTAACTTAAGCTCCCCATCTTCAACAGAACCAGGCAAGCTTAAGCTGTAAACTCCAAAAACATAATTTGTTGTTAGTGAGGTAACCCACAGTGCATATAAGCCAGTAACTGCAGTAGGTTGAGTCTTCGTCATGCCACTAGGTCATCTAAAAAGCTAGATTAAGCACCTTTTCTCACAAACCTGACACTTTGCTTTGATCCTATTTCTAGATGCTTAACCTTCAATTTAGCAGCCACCCAATACTCAAGTGCTGCTGGCTGCTTTCCTGAGATGTATTGCAAGAGACTCCTTTAGTGCATCTAGTGATAGCACGCAGCCCCTCCTTTCCCAAATGGAGTTGTCAGCTGGTAAGTCCCACATAGCCCCTTCATTTAATAACAGGAGCGAGAAGTTGACAGAAAAGATGAATGGTTTTAATCACATTGCTTACAGCGCACCATCTGAAGTTGCATGTAAGTTATGATAGCGACAGTTTGCACGAAAGTTGTATTTCCAGGCTTCATTGACTGGCTTAATGAGAATCTTTACGTGTCAGATATTAAATTAAGAAATTAAAGAGATGTTTTAGTGTGTGTGTATATACTCTTTCTTTTCTTTCTTGTGTTCGCTTTCTCTGTAGATCAATCAAAAACTATGCCTTTAGAAAGAAAAAGATAACTTTTTGATTTTCTGTCATGGGGAAACGAAATGTAATGTGCTTTGGCATCTAATTCATGTTTTATTAAAAGGCTCCAGAGAGGACCTTCGCTGTGCCATCTTTTCCCATGATCCTCTACTTTGTATGAGTGATAATCTTTTTACAGAAAAAGTAGCGCTAGCCAGTTTTCTTGTTTGAAAAATCCAGGTTTTGGGAAATATAACATATTATTAGAAAGCTGTAATGCTGAGTTGAGGCTGCTGGATGGTGTGTTTGCTCATGAGAGATGCTTTGACAGATGCCATTATGCATGCATGTCAAGGGGGTGCCAACCCTGGACAGCATAGTAAACACACTTGTCAAATGGGTGATCTCTTTTGATGGAGTTGATTCAAATGAGCTCTATGCATCTTGAGTGAGCCGGAGGTTAATTATATTTGTAGCGTACATGATGCCATCTTAGACTTTCTTGACTGGTTTACACAAGGATCATTTGTTCAGTGCTATGCTTCCATTTTGTGTGGTAAATGCATTATATATTGTGTACCAAGGGACAGACTATCTTATTGTAATGTATCCAAGATATCTTGTGTATTGAAGTCTTTAAGATAGATTTCATTATGCACAAGATACCTAGGCTTAAGGTATAACTGCACTTTTACTAATATAATATTTAAACCATTAAAGTGGAATGTCAGGTACACATGGTTGGTGTAAATTGTTAATAATGGAATTAGCACCCCATCTCATTTACATTTTTTTTTTAATTACAACAATTGGCACATGTAATTGTAACATACAGTGCCTTGAAAAAGTATGCATACCCCTTGAGATTTTCCACATTTTGCAATGTTACAACCAAAAATGTAAATGTACTTTACTGGGATTTTATGTGATAGACCAGTGCTTCTCAACACCAGTCCTCATGGCGCCCCAGCAGGTCATGTCTTCAGGATTTTCCTCAGATGAAATGGCCATGGTAATTACTAAGGCAGTGAAACTGATCAAATCACCTGTGCAAAATAATGGCAAGCCTGAAAACATGAGCTGTTGGGGTGCCTTGAGGACTGGAGTTGAGAAATACTGTGATAGACCAATACAAAGTGGCACATAATTGTGAAGTGGAAGGAAAATGATAAATTGTTTTCAAACTTTTTTACAAATAAATATGTGAAAAGTGCAGCATGCATTTGTTTTCAGCCCCACTGAGTCATTACTTTGTAGAACTACCTTTCGCTGCAATTACAGCTGCAAGCCTTTTTGGGAATGTCTCTACCAGCTGTGCATTTCTAGAGAGTGACATTTTTACCCATTCTTCTTTTGCAAAACAGCTCAAGCTCTGTCAGATTGGATGGAGAGCATCTCTGAACAGCAATTTTCAAGTCTTGCCAAGGATTCTCGATTGGATTTGGTTAGGACTTTGACTGGGCCATTCTAACACATGAATATGCTTTGATCTAAACCATTCCATTGTAGCTCTGGTTGTATGTTTAGGGTCGTTGTTTTGCTGGAAGGTGAATCTCTGACCCAGTCTCAAGTTTTTTGCAGGCTCAAAAAGGTTTTCTTCTAAAATTGCTCTGTATTTGGCTCCATCCATCTTCCCATGAACTCTGACCAGATTCCCTGTCACTGCTGTAGAAAAGCATCCCCACAACATGATGCTGCCAACACAAAAAGGTGTGTTCAGAGTGATGTGCAGTGTTAGTTTTCCACCACACATAGCGTTTTGCTTTTAAGCCAAAAAGTTACATTTTGGTCTCATCTGACCAGAGCACCTTCTTTCACATGTTTGCTGTGTCCCCACATGGCTTCTTGCAAACTGCAAACAAGACTTCTTATGGCTTTCTTTCAACAATGGCTTTCTTATTGCCACTCTTCCATAAAGGCCAGATTTGTGGAGTGCACAACTAATAGTTGTCCTGTGGACAGATTCTCCCGCCTGAGCTGTGTATTTCTGCAGCTCCTCCAGAGTTACCATGGGCCTCTTGGCTGCTTCTCTGATTAATGCTCTCCTTGCCTGGCCTGTCAGTTTAGGTGGACGGCCATGTCTTGGTAGCTTTGCAGTTGTGCCCTACTCTTTCCATTTTCGGAGAATGGAGTGAACATTGCTCCGTGAGATGTTCAAACCTTGAGATATTTTTTTATAACCTAACCCTGCTTTAAACTTCTCCACAACTTTATCCCTGGACTTGTCTGGTGTGTTCCTTGGCATTCATGATGCTGTTCTTTAACTAAGGTTCTCCAATAAACCTCTGAGGGTTTTATAGAACAGCTGTATTTATACTGACATTAAATTACACACAGGTGGACCCTATTTACTGATTAGGTGACTTCTGAAGTCAATTGGTTCCACTAGATTTTAGTTAGGGTATCAGAGTAAAAGGTACTGAATACAAATGCACACCACACTTTTCAGATATTTATTTATAAAAAACAATTGAAAACTATTTATCATTTTCCTTTAAATTCACAGTTATATGCTGCTTTGTGTTGGTCTATCGCATAAGATCCCAATAAAATACATGTTTTTGGTTGTAACTAGAGTTGAGCGAACCTCTGGAAGTTTGGGTTCTGCTGGTCCTGCCGAACTTCGGGACAAAGTCCGGGTTCGGATCCGGACAGAACCTGAACATTCGCACGGACCCCGAACCCCATTGAAATCAATGGAGACCCGAACTTTTAGGCACAAAAATGGCTGTAACAATGTCCTGGCAAGTGCTAGAGGGCTGCAAAAGGAAGTAAAATGGGGATAAGAGTAGGGCAAGTGCCCTACAAGAAAATGGGGATAGGGAAAATAAATTAAAATCAAATAAAAAAAATGGGAAGGGGGGTGGATGAGGAGTAGGAGCCTAGAGGTTGACTAGGCCGTGACCGTGGCAGTGTAGGTGGAAGTGGCGGTGGTAGAGGAGTAGGAGTAGGTAGCCAACATGGTATTTTTTTTTTGTTTGTTTATAATTGGGGTAGCCCCCAAAATATTGAGGCCTATTCAAAAATACAAGTATATGAATGGCTGTGTGAGTCCGGTCTAAATGTTTATTCTGCACAAGGTACAGACAAGTTATGTGGGATCCATGCCTGATTCATTTTAATAAAGATTAGCTTGTCCACGTTGGATGTGGACAAAGGGCTCCACTTGTCTGTGATAACGCCCCCTGCCGTGCTAAACACACGTACCGACAATACACTGGCTGCAGGGCAGGCCAGCACCTCCAAGGCATAAACAGCAAGCTCAGGCCATGTGGCCAATTTGGAGACCCAGAAGTTGAATGGGGCAGACCCATCAGTCAGTACGTGTAGGCGTGTGCACACATACTCTTGCACCATGTTGCTGAAATGCTGCCTCCTGCTAAGACCTTGTCTATCGGCTGGTTGTGCTGTTTGTTGTGGCGGGCTGCTGACAAAGCTTTGCCACATTTTGGCCATGCTAACCCTGCCTTCTGAGGTTCTGGTGGTGGCACAGCTGCGTTGGTGGCCTCTTCCTCCTCCTCCTCCTCCTCTGCCTTCGCCTTGTGCT
Organism: Glandirana rugosa; assembly: GCA_018402905.1. Taxonomy (NCBI): domain Eukaryota; kingdom Metazoa; phylum Chordata; class Amphibia; order Anura; family Ranidae; genus Glandirana; species Glandirana rugosa. The sequence continues at coordinate 384,102 of BLSH010413184.1, read as the reverse complement.
TCTGCTGAGCCCCCGGTGTCATTTGGGAATGCCCTCAGCAGCGCCTCTACCAGTGTGCGCTTGTAGTCGTGCATCTTCCTCTCACACTCCAGTGAGGGAATTAAGGATGGCACTTTGTCCTTGTAACGGGGATCCAGCAGGGTGGCCACCCAGTAATCAGAAGAAGTTACAATGTGGGCAACTCGGCTGTCGTTGCGCAGGCACTGCAGCATGTAGTCGGCCATGTGTGCCAGGCTTCCCACAGGCAAAGACAAGCTGTCCTCTGTGGGAGGTATATCATCTGTGTCCTCTGTCCCCAGCCACGCTCCAGTGATGCCCACGAGCTGCGTTGGGTGCCACCCTGCTGCAATTCCTCCTCCTCATCTTCCTCATCCTCCAGAACTGTGCCCTGGCTTGAATATTTTGGACCTGGCCTATACTGGTGCAGGAACCCACCCTCCGAGCCACTTGCGAATGACTGGCCTGATAACTGTGGAAATGACCCCCTCTTCCTCCTCCTCATCCGCCTCTGCCACATCCTCTTCCATCATGGCCCGAAGTGTTTTTTCAAGGAGACATAGAAGTGGTATAGTAACGCTGAGAACAGCGTCATCGGCACTGGCCATGTTGGTGGAGTACTCAAAACACCGCAATACGCTACACAGGTCTCGCATGGAGGCCCACTCGTTGGTGGTGAAGTGTTGCTGTTCTGCAGAGCGACTGACCCGTGCCTGCTGCAGCTGAAACTCCACTATTGCCTGCTGCTGCTCGCACAGTCTCTCCAGCATGTGCAAGGTGGAGTTCCACCTTGTGGGCACGTCGCATATGAGGCGGTGAGCGGGAAGGCCGAAGTTCCGCTGCAGCGCAGACAGGCGAGCAGCAGCAGGGTGAGAACGCCAAAAGTGTGCACAGACGGCCCGCACTTTATGCAGCAGCTCTGACATATCCTGGTAGTTTTTTAGAAAATTCTGTACCACCAAATTTAGCACATGCGCCAGGCAAGGGATG
>BLSH010413184.1:358573-380622 GCA_018402905.1 Glandirana rugosa | reverse complement strand
ACGACGAATCTCAACGTCTAACGTCTAGTTTGAGACGTATTTCGTTGCTAGCGATGCTAGCACGTGTTGCTAGTCTACTCTAAGCAGAAGCCTCTACCTAGTGCAGTCAGATAGCTCAAAGCAGCAGTATGTGAAATCTCAAATTACTCCCACAATCTGATCGTTGTGTATGATCCCACAATCTGATCATTGTGTACGATCGTAATGATCATTGTGTTAGGCAGGGTTTGATCTGCAACTCAAAGCAGCAGTATGTGAAATCTCAAATTACTCCAACAATCTGATCGTTGTGTACGATCGTAATGATCGTTGCGTTAGGCAGAGTTTGATCTGCAATCTGCAACTCTAAGCAGCAGTATTTGAAATCTCAAATTACTCCAACAATCTGATCGTTGTGCACGATCGTAGCGATCGTTGCTTTATGCAGAGTTTGATCTGCAATCTGCAACTCTAAGCAGCAGTATTTGAAATCTCAAATTACTATAACAATCTGATTGTTGTGTACGATCGTAGCGATCATTGTTTGATGCAGAGTTTGATCTGCAACTCAAAGCAGGGGTATGTGAAATCTCTAATTTCTGCTATCTGTCCTCAGAGCAACAGCACAGCAGTAGTAATCTATCTCAGGATGCAGGATCAGATGTTAAAATATCTCTAATCTCTCCCTGACGCCGTCAGCTTCCTCTCCCTACACTAACCCAAGAGCATGTGACATGCAGCACTGTGACTCCAGCTTATAAAGAGGCTGGGTCACATGATGCACTGGCCAATCACAGCCATGCCATTAGTAGGCATGGCTGTGATGGCTTCTAAGGGCAAACCAGTGAAATGCTTGTTGATTGGCTGCCCTGCAGCTATTCAACATGCGTGATCAACTACCAGAACCCAGAACCCGAACCCGAACGTTTTTTGAAATGTCCGTGTTCGGGCTCGGGTCCTGGACACCCGAAAGTTCGGTATGGACCGAACGTTACAGTCCGGGTTCGCTCAACACTAGTTGTAACATGACAAAATGTGGAAAAGTTCAAGGGATATGAATACTTTTTCAAGGCACTTTACATACATCATCATGAGTCTTTGTACAAAGTCTCATAGAAACACATAAGTCTACACAGCACAAACAGCTACTTATACTTACAAAATTGTATAAATAACATGGGTGTCATTGCAAAAGACACTTCATCATTAGGAATTAAATTTGGGTTTGGGTTGAATGGGGGATAGACTTGAACCGAGCATGTTTGCGGCCCAGCCAAACATTTTGGCCAAAATTGCCCAGTTCACACGAATGCTTGTTACCTTGCCTTTCCTCACCAATTACACCAAATGTTTCATTTGGAGGATGCTGTTTTTTCAGTTTCCTCATGGTTTGTATAACCCAGTTTGGGACCTGGAGCCTGGAGATTTTTTTAGAGGCTTGGGTGAGATGAAATCTTCAATCCCGGGTTCTGGTTTTGGGAACAACCAGCATACTGATTGGAAGGTGTGAGATGGGTTTTTGTAGAGTCAGGACTAGGATTCTGGGCTCCACCCTCCCAAGGAGTCCATTGTTGGCAAGGGAGTAGCCAGAAGGGTGCTTGTCTGCTTGGTGCAAGTGTCAACAAAGCAGCAGGGAGCTGCAAGAAAGAGTGCCAACAGAGGTACAGTGATCATACATGAAAACAGGGACACTGTGTTAGATGGTCAGGAGGACAGAGACACAAGGTCTGAGCAGTAGTGCTGCTAAAGAGAGTTAGGGGGCTGAATCTTATGTTATTTTGCATTGATGACAGAAACCCCTGTGTGGGCAACTAATCTATGTTTAATTTTTCTTCTTACTTTTGCTAGACTTTTCTTTCTATTTAAATAAAAGTGGGCCAACAAGCCCTAAAACACCATATCTGGCATGGACTGTACTCACCGGTGAGCTCTACCACACTTATATATATATAGCACAACCTCCCACCCCCCCAGGAGCCACTAGTTTGGTAATCCCTCTGGAGTTATCCTGCTTTCACTGAATTGAGTGGTATAATAACTTGGCCACTCTGACACACCCTTTACCCAAATAAATCACACTAGTTTAAAATTACCTTAAGCATATTGAAGGCAAGTGAAAAAACAAAGACAGGGTTATACTATATAAACTAAAATCACAACATTTTAATTTAATACTATGCAATGCAGTCATAAAACAGACCTAAATATGGAAAGTCTTCACTAAAGGTGACTGGGGCCAGATTCCACCATGTTTAGCTTTCAGGGAGCTAAGCTATCTCTCAGGAATGGCCCTGCCTAATCCAAGTTGCCTGCAGGGCTTTCATATAAATATAAAGAAATATATTTTAAAAATAGTGAGATAAGTACTAATAATTAAGACAAAAGGAAATTGTCCCAAAACTGTAAGTTTTATTTTTATTTTTTGCTTGCTTAGTTGGGACTAGGGATGGGAGAACGATTTGGCCTGAACATTGGCTGTTCACCCATTCGACGAACACCCCAATTATTAGGGTGTTTGACCGTTTGTTCGGCCCACCAAATGACCACAATGCTCTGCGCCACCGCACAGTGCATTGGAAGCCCTGGCTGAAGCAATAAAAGCTTTGCCCAATCAGGGCATAGAGCACTGTCAGAGCCATGATTGGAGAAAGTAATGATGACTCCAATCATGGCTCATTGCTCTTAGTCTTGCCCCACACTATAAAAGTATTCTTTCAATAGTGGCCATTTGTAGTGTGATATCGGCGTGAAGAGAGATTGAACAGGGCTCTGTTCAGTGCTACTAGAGAGTTAGTGTGCAATAGTGTGCTATTGTGATTCTATTGTCAGTGTAGAATATCAGTTTAGTGTGAATCTAGTGGTAGTTCAGTCAGTGTGAGTGTAGCGACCTTTCATTTTTATTTTAGTGTCACTTTAGTGTGAATCTAGTGATAGTTCAGTCAGTGTGAGTGTAGTGATCATTACTTTTTACATTAATGTCAGCTTATTTTGTCACAGCAGGTTTACTGCAGTATAGTTCAGCACGTTAGTGCACATTTAACTCAGTATATTTCTGTGCTTTACTGCATGTTTAAGGCAGTATATTTCAGTGGGTTATGTGCCGTTTAACACAGTATATTTCTGTGCATTAGTGCATGTTTAACATAGCACAATTCTGTCTGTTACTGCACATTTAACGCAGTATATTTCTGTGCATTACTGCACATTTAACACAGCATATATCTGTGTGTTATTGCACGTTTAACGCAGTGGGTGTCATTTACTATAGAGCAATTATGCCTTTGCACAAATTTTAACGCTCAAAATGGCCTAATCACGCTAATTAGCTCAAAAATGGAATTCACTATAGCGCTGGGGAAAAATACTTCCAAAATCAAATTTACTATAGCACCCAGACAACAGGGATTGACTAAAAAACAAGTCATGGTAAAAGCATGGGAATCACACATGGAAATAATGTTTAGAGCATGATATGATAGCATAAATGGTTCTTAACCTGTTCCTTACCGAGTCATGTTAAAATGATGTCGGCAGGAACCGCTTGTGAATCCGGGCCGACATCATATGATGTCGGCCTCTTCTTGCCACTACTGCGGGCCCCCGGGAGCCCGCAGAGCGGCGATCACAGATCGATCGTGTGCTGGGGGGGTCGTGTCCCCCCCGATCAGGGTAAAGAGCCAATAAAATTGGCTCTTTGCCAAGTGACCGGCTGTGTCCAATCACAGCCGGTCACTACCGATCTCCACATGCACGCCACTCGTGCACGCCCCCGGGGGCGCGCATTGCGGTGATCGGGGCTGAGGCTTGTCCATCGGACAAAGCCCAGCTCCGATCAGTGTAAAGAGCCAACAGAATTGGCTCTTTACCACGTGACCGGCTGTGTCAATTACAGCCGGTCATGTGATGTAAACAAACCACGGTAATGAGTGCCTTTCACTAGACCATCAGAGTACCCGAGTACCTGTCACCTGCCCATCAGAGTACCCGAGTACCTGTAACCATCCCATCTGAGTACCTAAGTACCTGTCACCAGACCATCAGAGTACCCAAGAACCTGTCACCTGCCCATCAGAGTACCCGAGTACCTGTCACCAGCCCATCTGAGTACCCGAGTACCTGTCACCTGCCAATCAGAGTACCCGAGTACCTGTCACCTGCCCATCAGAGTACCCGAGTACCTGTCACCAGCCCATCTGAGTACCCATGTACCTGTAACCAGCCCATCAGAGTACCCGAGTACCTGTCACCTGCACATAAGAGAACCTGAGTACCTTTCACCAGCCCAGCAAATACCCAAGTACCTGTCACCTTCCCATTAGAGGACCCGAGTACCTGTTACCAGACCATCAGTGTACCCGAGTACCTGTCACCAGCCCATCAGCGTACCCGAGTACCTGTCACCAGCCCATCAGAGTACCCGAGTACCTGTCACCTACCCTTCAGATTAGCCGAGTACCTGTCACCAACCCATCTGAGTAACCAAGTACCTATCTGCAGCCCATCAGAGTACCCAAGTACCTTTTGCCAGTCCATCAGATTACCCGAGTACCTGTCTCCAGCCCATCAAAGTACCCAAGTACCTGTCTCCAGCCCATCAAAGTACCCAAGTACCTGTCTCCAGCCCATCAAAGTACCCAAGTACCTATCTACAGCCCATCAGAATACCTGAGTACCTATCTGCAGCCCATTATAGTACCTGAGTACCTATCTGCAGCCCATGCCTCATAGAATATACCTCGGGTGTTTGCTTTCCAAAATGGGGTCATTTTGTGGGTAATTCCACTGTCCTGGTGCTCCGGGGCCTTCAAAAGTGTGATGGGCATGAATTAAATTTTATGTGTAATTTATGCTCCTAGAATGCCTGACGGTGCTCCCTGCGTGTTTGGCCTCTGTATGTGGCCAGGGTGTGAAAAAGTCTCACACATGTGGTATCGCCATACTCGGGACGAGTAGCAGAATATATTTTGGGGGGTAATTTTTGCTAAGTACATGTACGTTTTTTGAAGACTTGTGAAAAAAAATGAACCATTCAAAAGACTCATAATGCCTCATAGAATATACGTTGGGGTGTTTGCTTTCCAAAATGGGGTCATTTTGTGGGTAATTCCATTGTCCTGGTGCTCCAGGGCCTTCAAAAGTGTAATAGGTCGTTGGGAAATTAGATGTGAAAATTCTGCTCCTAGAATGCATGGCGGTGCTCCCTGCATGTTGGACCTCTCTATGTGGCCAGGCTGTGAAAAAGTCTCACACAGTATCGCCATACTCGGGGCGAGTAGCAGAATGTATTTTGGGGTGCAATTGGAAGTATGCATATGTGTGTGAGAAATAACTTATGACAATTTTGTGCAAAAAAAAAAAAATAATAATATTTTAATTTTCCCAAGAATTGTGGGAAAAAAGTACAACTTCAAAAAACTTGCATGCCTCTTACTAAATACCTTGTCTAGTTTTCAAAATGGAGTCATTTGGGGGGTATTTGTACTTTCCTGACATTTCAGGGCCTCAAGAAAGGCCCATCAGGTGTGATCAATTTTCAATGATTGGCACCATAGCTTGTAGACGCTATAACTTTCATACAGACCAAATAATATACACTTATTTGGGTTATTTTTACCAAAGATAGGTAGCAGTATAGGTTTTGGCCAAAATTTATGAACAAAAATTACATATTTGCAAAATTTTATCACAGAAACTAAAAAAAAGTGTTTTTTTTCAAAATGTTCACACTTTTTTCACTTATGTCGCAAAAATAAAAACCCAGAGGTTCTTAAATACCACCAAAAGAAAGCTCTATTTGTGTGAAAAAAATTATACATTTTTTTTTGGGTACAGTGTAGCATGAGAGAGTAATTGTCATTCAAAGTGTGAGAGCTCTGAAAGCTGAAAATTGGTCTGGGCAGGAAGGGGGTATAAACGTCCTGTATTGAAGTGGTTAAACATGTGGTATATTGTTTAATGATGATCTGCTTTTAAATTGCTTAAAAAGTGATGTATAGTCTGAAATATCATTGAAAGTTTGAAAAGAACTATTCATCAGCACAACTGAGCATGCTCAGACAAGAAAATACCCTAATTTTAAATCCCATGCCTTTTTTTACAGGACACTATAGTAAATTAGCTAATTAGCACTTGGCTAAAACGCCTACTTGAGAGTGAAAATTTGCACTATATAGTCTAATACAAGTTTCAGCCATTGATTCTAATGGTACAATTGTAACTTTGCCAAATAAATCCTTTTCATGTTGAGATGAAATGTATCTTTCTCTCAAAGAAATTGTCGTTGCAACAATGTTGCTTCTTCTTCTTAATCTATTTTGTTTTTTTAAGAATGCTAGAATGTGTAATGTTTTCAAGTTTTGGTAAAATATTTTTTCTCTTTCACTTTCCCTTGTTGCTCTCCATCTCACAAAAATATTTACCAAAAACTCACACATGTGTCTTTACAAACCACAAACAATATTATCGCTGATGCAAATTTAAAATAAGTCACAATTTTGTGTGTTTTTTATTATTTCCGAATGATTCTAATTTGAGCCCCAAAAATGTGATATGCGTACCATCAGAAATAAAAATGTAATTCCCAAAAATCAGAGGGTAACATCACTATTCTACACTCACACACCAAATATCATAGAATAAATCAAGAACAATAACTCCTGACTAATTAAATTCCACCACCTATATGTCCACAGAAATGCAGTATATGTGTATTTATGTGTAGGGGGCTCCACATGTGGCAGCACAGTGGCTCACAGGTTAGAGCATTTGCCTAGCAGCACTGAGGTTCTGTGTTCGAATCCCAAGTATGCCACTTCATGTAGAGAAGTTGTCTGCTCTCCCTATGTTGTTAAACATAACTCTTGACTCAGGACCTTCCGTAAATTATGTCTAAATCTAGTATTTATGTGTAGGGGGTTCCACCATCATTGCAAATAGTGTCATATGTTTTCCATGGGCAAGGACTCTAATCAGCCTTAAAATGTCCCCACCACCACTAATTGCAGCCTCTTATCAAGCCAAAACCCACAAAATGACAGCTGGTTAGCGCTCAGCATTTTCACAGTAATCAACCATAACAAGCCTTCAAAACAGATGGCATACGCCAGAAACAGGTTGTTCACTGGCTCACTGGCCTTCCATAGTACATCTGCATTGTTTAACTTCTTGCACCCCTGGGACTTAGGACTGTTTTACACCACAGAGATTCAGCCTGTAAACATGTGGCAGCACAGTGGCTCACAGGCTAGCTCTTCTGCCTAGCAGCACTGAAGTTCTGAGTTCAAATTCCAATCCTGCTACCTGGCTAGAGGTTTGTATGTTGTGATGTTAAAGTTGATTTTTCACCAGTGCTAACAATTTTGATGGGTTTCACATAATGGAACCCCCATAAATCACATTATAAATCAAGCAAGTGTGGCTTTGCATCAAATCTAGAACTGGGGTGATGCTACCCACATATTTTAGGCTAGATTCACAGTATCAGACACAAAAACGGTCCGACTTTGACCCTACTTTGCTCTGCGACATGTGTCCTACAACGGTCCTACATCGGTCTGACTTCTGTGAGCGGGATCCGACTTTGATCCCGACAATACCAGGCACCTTGTGCTCTGGGGATCTTGAAGGGGAACCCCGCCAAATTAAAAAAAAAATGGCATGGGGTCTCACTTCAAGAGCATACCAGGCCCTTCGGTCTGTTATGGGTTTTAAGGAGAACCCCCCACATCAAAAAAACAGCGTGGGGTCCCCCCAAAATCCATACTAGACTCTTATCCAAGCATGCAGCCTGGTAGGGCAGAAAAGGGGGTGGGGACTAGCGAGTGCCCCCCTCCTGGACAATACTAGGCTGAATGCCCTCAACATGGGTAGTATGGGTGCTTTGGGGCGGGGGGGCTCTTCGCCCCCCACCTCAAATCACCTTGTCCCTATGTTGATGAGGACAAGGGCCTCTTCCTGATAACAGGCAGAAGAAAGAAGACCCCTCAGCATAAAGAAGACCACTCAGAAGAAAGAAGACCCCGCAAAAGAGCAGAAAAAAGAAGAAGCTGGAGAAGGGAGAAGAAATCAGAGGGAGAAGACACCGGAGCTGATTTAATAAAATACTATAAAAACCTGTGTAGTGTGTTTTTTTTACACCTTTTGTTCTTAGGTGAATGGGTAGGGGTACAATGTACCCCATACTCATTCACATAGGGTGGGGGGGCAGGACCTGGGGACCCTCTTGTTAAAGAGGGCTTCCAGATTCCGATAAGCCCCTGCCCGCAGACCTCGACAACCACCGGCAAGGGTTGTTGGGAAGAGGCCTTTGTCCTCATCAACATGGGGACAAGGTGCTTTGGGGTGGGGGGCGCAGAGCACCCCTGCCCCAAAGCACCCATACTCCCCATGTTGAGGGCATGTGGCCTGGTATAGTCCAGGAGGGGGGCGTTCACTCACCCCCATCCCCTTTCTTGGCCTGCCAGGCTGCGTGCTCGGATAAGGGGCTGTATGGATTTTTGGGGGGACCCCATGCCCAGTGCTGGTTCCCCTTATAATCTATACCAGAACAAAGGGCCTGGTATGCTCTTGGAGGGGGAACCCATGCCAGCTTTTTCTTTAAAATTTGGAGTGGGGTTCCACTTCAAGATCTTCAGAGCAAAAGTCGCATGCCAGAGTCAGATCAGTTAAGACAGTGATCTGACTTTGATCCAACTCCAATCTTATTAAATGGGCTGAAGTAGGATCAAAGTCAGATAAAAGTAGTACAGGAGCTTTTTTCAAAGTCGATCCGACTTGTGTCAGTTCGTTTGTCAGACTAGAGTGAACCTAGCCTAAATGTTTATATGTTGATGATGAATGACAAATGCGCTTTGTCATCAATTTGTGTGAAGCAGCCCTCACAAAGTTGTCATTTCCTGCTTTCGACCCTCCACATGCCCAACAACGTACACGTTTGATTAGGAGATTTTTGGGATCACTGATCATAAGCAGAGCCTTGGACGTGTTATTTTGAGCTTTAGCCTACACAGATATATATGCTAATGCATTTTTTATCTGTAAAGAGTGTGTATTCCTAATTAGAGTTGAGCAGACACCTGGATGTTCGGGTTCGGTGGGTCCGGCCGAACTTCACGAAAAAGTCATTGAAGTCAATGGGGACCCAAACTTTTCGGCACAAAAATGGCTGTAAAAAAGTCCTGGCAAGTGCTAGAGGGCTGCAAAAGGAAGTAAAATGGGGGTAAGAGTAGGACAAGTTCCCTACAAAAAATGGGGATACAAAAAATGGGGATAGGGAAAATAACTTAAAATCAAATAAAAAAAATAAAAATGGGAAGGGGGGGTGGATGTGGAGTAGGAGCCTAGAGGTTGACTAGGCCGTGACAATGGCAGTGTAGGTGGAAGTGGTGCAGGAGGAGGAGGGGGAGGAGGTAGCTAACACTTTTTTTTTTTTCTAATTGGGGTAGCCCCCAAAATATTGAGGCATATTAAAAAAAACAAGTATACCAATGGCTGTGTGAGGCCTGTCTAAATGTCTATTCTGCACAAGGTATAGACAAGTCTTGTGGGATCCATGCCTGGTTCATTTTAATAAACGTCAGCTTTTCCACGTTGGCTGTGGTCAGGCGGCTGTGCTTGTCTGTGATAACGCCGTCTGCCGTACTAAACACACGTTCTGACAATACACTGGCTGCAGGGCAGGCCAGCACCTAAAAGGCATAAAGGGCAAGCTCAGGCCATGTGCCCAATTTGGAGACCCAGAAGTTGAATGGGGCAGACCCATCAGTCAGTATGTGTAGGCGTGTGCACACATACTGTTTCACCATGTTGCTAAAATGCTGCCTCCTGCTAAGACCTTGCCTATCAGCTGGTGGTGCTGTTTGTTGTGGCGGGCTGCTGACAAAGCTTTGCCACATTTCGGCCATGCTAACCCTGCCTTCTGAGGTGCTGGCGGTGCCACAGCTGCATTGGCGGCCTCTTCCTCCTCTGCCTTTGCCTTGTGCTTCCACTGAGCCCCCCGGTGTCATTTTGGAATGCCCTCAGCAGCGTGTCTACCAGTGTGCGCTTGTAGTCGCGCATCTTCCTCTCACGCTCCAGTGAGGGATTAAGGATGGCACGTTTTTTCTTTGAACCAGCAGGGTGGCCACCCAGTAATCAGAACAAGTTACAATGTGGGCAACTCGGCTGTCGTTGCGCAGGCACTGCAGCATGTAGTCAGCCATGTGTGCCAGGCTGCCCAGAGGCAAAGACAAGCTGTCCTCTGTGGGAGGTGTATCATCTGTGTCCTCCGTATCCCCCCAGCCACGCTCAAGTGATGCCCACGAGCTGCGTTGGGTGCAACCCTGCTGCGGTTCCTCCTCCTCCTCCTCATGATCTTCCTCATCCTCCTCATCCTCCAGAACTGTGCCCTGGCTTGAATATTTTTTACCTGGCCTATGCTGGTGCAGGAACCCACCCTCCGAGCCACTTGTGAATGACTGGCCTGATAACCGTGGAAATGACCCCTCTTCCTCCTCCTCATCCTCCTGTGCCATATACTCTTCCATCATGACCCGAAGTGTTTTTTCAAGGAGACATAGAAGTGGGATAGTAACGCTGAGAACAGCGTCATCGGCACTGGCCATGGTGGTGGAGTACTCGAAACACCACAATACGGTACACAGATCTCGCATGGAGGCCCACTCGTTGGTGGTGAAGTGGTGCTGTTCCGCAGAGCGACTGACCCGTGTGTGCTGCAGCTGAAACTCCACTATTGCCTGCTGCTGCTCGCACAGTCTCTCCAGCATGTGCAAGGTGGAGTTTCACCTTGTGGGCACGTCGCATGGGAGGCATTGAGCGGGAAGGCCGAAGATCTGCTGCAGCGCAGACAGGCGAGCAGCAGCAGGGTGAGAACGCCGAAAGTGCGCACAGATGGCCCGCACTTTCTGCAGCAGCTCTGACATATCCGGGTAGTTTTTTAGAAATTTCTGTACCACCAAATTCAGCACATGCGCCAAGCAAGGGATGTGCATCAAATCGGCTAGGCCCAGAGCCGTTACGAGACTTCGCCCATTGTCGCACACCACCAGGCCGAGCTTGAGGCTCAGTGGCAACAACCACTCATTGGTCTGTTGTTCAATGCCTGTCCACAGCTCCTGCGCAGTGTGGGGTTTATCCCCCAAACATATCAGTTTTAAAACAACCTGCTGTCGTTTCCCCCTGGATGTGCTGAAGTTGGTGGTGAAGGTGTTACGCTGAGCGGATGAGGAGGTGGTAGAAGAGGAGGAAGCGCAGTAGGAGGAGGAGGCAACAGGAGGCAAAGAGAAATGCCCTGCAATCCTCATTGGCGGAAGGACATGCGCCAAATGGCTAGCCGCCTCAGGCCCACCCGCCACTACATTTGCCCAGTGTGCAGTTAGCGAGATATAGCGTCCCTGCCCGTGCTTACTGGTCCATGTATCAGTGGTTATGTGGACCTTGCCACAGATAGCGTTGCGCAGCGCACACTTGATCTTGTCCCCACTTGTTTGTGCAGGGAAGGGATGGCTCGCCTGGAAAAATAGTGGCGGCTGGGAACCACATACTGTGGGACAGCCGCTGCCATCAGGTTTTTAAAACTGTCCGTGTCCACAAGACGGAATGACAGCATTTCAAAGGCCAGGAATTTGGAAATGCTGGCATTCAGGGTCAGGGATGGTGGGTGGGTAGGGGGGTACTTCCTCTTTCTCTCCAGTGTTTGGGAGAGGGAGAGCTGTAAGCTTCCATGGGACCGTGTGGAAATGCTTGGGGACGGTGGCGGACATGGTGGCGTTGCTGTCACATGCTCTGTTTGCTGGGTGGCAGGTGACACTATCACTGTAGAGGTGGAGGAAGAGGCCGAGGCAGCAGCAGAAGAGGAAGCAGGAGGAGGCCGAGACCTTTCTTGGATTTTGAGGTAATTATTCCAATTCAGCTTGTGCCTTGAATTCAGATGCCTGATCATGCAGGTTGTGCTCAGGTTTAGAACATTTAGGCCTCGCCTCAGGCTATCATTGCACAGCATGAAAACCACTCGTGTCTTGTCATCAGCACATTGTCTGAAGAACTGCCACGCGGAGAATGCCTTTGAGCTGCCTTTGGTGTGCTAGGTCCCTGGGTGCGGTGGGTAGTAGCAGTTCTACTGTCTGGGGGACGCTCGCTCCGCTTTTGCAACCTGCTTCCTCTTTTGCTGTGCTGGTGCCTCTGTGCGACCACCACCTCTTCCTCCAAACTCCACACGTCACTCGCATGACCCTCATTCCATGTGGGGTCTAGGACCTCATCATCCTCCTCCACATCATCTTCCACCCACCCTTCACCACTGCCCTCCTTGTCAGTCTGCACACTGAGGAAAGCTGCAGCAGTTGGCACCTGTGTTTCGTCATCATCAGAGACATGCTGCACTGGTGTTTCCATGTCCTCATTCTGCAACAGAAGTGGTTGGGCATTGGTGAACTTAATGTTTTCCACTTCTGGGGCAGGGCTATGTGGATGGCCCAAGGAAAGCACACCAGGAGAGTCATCAAAAAGCATAAGAGTCTCTTGCATGACTTGGGGCTCAGACTGCTTGGCTAATTTACAAGGGGCTGAGGTGAAAGACAGATGGCCATGGGGTTCAGGTGCCAACTCTGAGCTTTCATCAAGGAACCGGGAGGGAGACAATGTGAAGGAACTGGAGGCATTGTCAGCCACCCAATCTACTATCGCCTCACCATTCGTTGAGCGGAATTCGGGTGTACCATAAAACGTTGAAGGTTCTGTCGACTACCTGAGGAAGGTGTTTAACCTGTGCGTGTAGCTGGCACAGATCGACCACGTCCTCTCCTTCCAACAGGAGCTTCACCAACACCACCAACACAGGCAGCACCACGACCACGTCCCTTATTTGACGCTCTCCTCATTCTGCCCGCAAATGTAGCACTATTTAAGTATTTATTAATACAAAAAAAAAATGAATTTTAGAACAATAATCTGTCCCTTACAGCAACAGCAGGAACCTGACCCTATAGGAGTAGGTGATGATTTTAGAACAATAATCTGTCCCTTACAGCAACAGCAGGAACCTCTCCCTTTAGAACTAGGAGATGATTTTAGAACAATAATCTGTCCCTTACAGCAACAGCAGGAACCTGACCCTATAGGAGTAGGCGATTATTTTAGAACAATAAAATTCAATAAAATGGCAGCGCCAAAAATTCTAAAAAGTAGGTCCAGCTACACAAAAACTGTGACAAGTATGTACCATCAAGGGTACTGAAACTGTATGTCCTTAAACTTGTTCAGAATGGTATTACACAATGTTCATAGTAGAATGAAAGAAATCCTCCTTCTGGAAATGGAAGGGGTAAACTCTTACCAGATACCAGTGGAGTATAGGTTGTATGAAATCCTGGGATCACCCGGTACCATCCGGTCTTCAGGTCCTCATTCAGAATTCGTCCAAAGGTGTGCCACCACCGACATCCATCTCAGGGTCACTCCAAAGGTGGATCAAAGGGGGTCAATCCGTGTAATTCCAACAGCTCATATGGAGAGTGGGAAAAAGGAGGAGACCCACCATAGTGTGATAACGTTTCAAAATTTATTCCACAAATGTTTCTGAACACTTACTTTTGAAATTTAAAATAAGAAGAGCTCTTTGGATAAAAATGCTGGTGACAGAAGGAAAAACCGGACCCAACGCGTTTCGACGCCAAAGGTCATCATCTAGGAGTAGGCGATGATTTTAGTACAATAATCTGTCCCTTACAGCAACAGCAGGAACCTCTCCCTTTAGAACTAGGAGATGATATTAGAACAATAATCTGTCCCTTACAGCAACAGCAGGAACCTCTCCCTTTAGAACTAGGAGATGATTGTACAACAATAATCTGTCCCTTACAGCACCAGCAGGAACCTGACCCTATAGGAGTAGGGAATGATTTTAGAACAATAATCTGCCCCTTACAGCAACAGCAGGAACCTGACCCTATAGGAGTAGGCAATGATTTTAGAACAATAATCTGTCGCTTACAGCAACAGCAGGAACCTCTCCCTTTAGAACTAGGAGATGATTTTAGAACAATAATCTGTCCCTTACAGCAACAGCAGGAACCTGGCCCTATAGGAGTAGGCAATGATTTTAGAACAATAATCTGTCCCTTACAACAACAGCAGGAACCTCTCCCTTTAGAACTAGGAGATGATTTTAGAACAATAATCTGTTGCTTACAGCAACAGCATGAACCTCTCCCTTTAGAACTAGGAGATGATTTTAGAACAATAATCTGTCCCTTACAGCAACAGCAGGAACCTGGCCTTATAGGAGTAGGCGATGATTTTAGAACAATAATCTGTCCCTTACAACAACAGCAGGAACCTCTCCCTTTAGAACTAGGAGATGATTTTAGAACAATAATCTGTCCCTTACATCAACAGCAGGAACCTGACCCTATAGGAGTAGGCGATGATTTTAGAACAATAATCTGTCCTTTATAGCAACAGCAGGAACCTGACCCAATAGGTGTAGGCAATGATTTTAGAACAATAATCTGTCCCTTACAGCAACAGCAGGAACCTGACCCTATAGGAGTAGGTGATGATTTTAGAACAATAATCTGTCCCTTACAGCAACAGCAGGAACCTGACCCTATTGGAGTAGGCGATGATTTTAGAACAATAATCTGTTGCTTACAGCAACAGCAGGAACCTCTCCCTTTAGAACTAGGAGATGATTTTAGAACAATAATCTGTCCCTTACAGCAACAGCCGGAACCTGGCCTTATAGGAGTAGGCGATGATTTTAGAACAATAATCTGTCCCTTACAACAACAGCAGGAACCTCTCCCTTTAGAACTAGGAGATGATTTTAGAACAATAATCTGTCCCTTACATCAACAGCAGGAACCTGACCCTATAGGAGTAGGCGATGATTTTAGAACAATAATCTGTCCCTTACAGCAACAGCAGGAACCTGACCCTATAGGAGTAGACGATGATTTTAGAACAATAATCGGTCCCTTACAGCAATAGCAGGAACCTCTCCCTTTAGAACTAGGAGATGATTATAGAACAATAATCTGTCCCTTACAGCAACAGCAGGAACCTGACGCTATAGGAGTAGGAGATGATTTTAGAACAATTATCTGTCCCTTACAGCAACAGCAGGAACCTGACCCTATAGGAGTAGGCAATGATTTTAGAACAATAATCTGTCCCTTACAGCAACAGCAGGAACCTGACCCTATAGGAGTAGGCGATGATTTTAGAACAATAATTTCTCCCTTACAGCAACAGCAGGAACCTGACTCTATAGAACTAGGAGATGATTTTAGAACAATAATCTGTTCCTCAAAGCAGTAGACTCTACCTAGTCCAGAATCAGATCCTTCTGTAATGCAGGATGAGATCTGCAATCTGTCCCTCAAAGCAGTAGACTCTACCTAGTCCAGAATCAGATCGTTCTGTAATGCAGGATGAGATTTGCAATCTGTTCCTCAAAGCAGTAGTAGTAATCTCTACCTAGTCCAGGATCAGATTGTTCTGTAATGCAGGATGAGATTTTATTAATATCTGCAATCTGTCCCTCACAGCGCCAGTGAAACGCTTGTTGATTGGCTGCCCTGCAGCTATTCAACATGCGTGATCAAATACCCGACCCAGAACCCAAACTTTTTTTCAAATGTCCGGGTTCGGGTCCGGGTCACGGACACCCCAAAGTTCGGTACGGACCTAAACTTTACAGTTTGGGTTCGCTCAACTCTATTCCTAATGAATAGGTGTGAGAACTTGTGAGCAAGCTTAGTGTTAGAAGAAGACGGTGCTGTGGACTTGTTTGCAGTTTGTTGTTGTCTCCTCACGCTCCCGGAGGAGGCGGGGCCGGGCAGCTCTATTTAAACAGTGTGCTTCCTGTAGCAAGTGCTGTCCGTTCTACAGCATTCCAGTGACCTGTGAGCTTGCCCGCCTTGCACCAGTGACCCCTGTGTCTGCTTCTGAGTAACTTCCTGTTCCTGTGACCCCGGCTACCTTTGGACTTTGCTGCTATCTCCCTGCCCTGATCCCGGCCTGCCTACGACGACTCTTCTGCCTAGCCCTCTTGTACCTTTTTGTCCCCCTCACGTTGCCGACCCTGCCTGCACCCGACCACCCACCTGCCAACTCCTCTTGTACTGCATAAGCCAGCCTGCTGCCAACCCAGACTGTACGACTACTCTTCTACTTGCACGAGCCCAGTGGACTTGCACCTATCAGCAAGTGGTCCAGTACAGCCCTCGTGCCCCCTGTGCTCCCTGTCTACACTACCAGGGGTCCTCGAACCAGGGCCGAAAGAGAGGCAATCCCCTGCATAAGTCAGACTCATCCACCAGGTATGTCACAGTAATGGACAGCCATGCCTGAGTCTGCACAGGGGACCTCTCCTGGGGATGAGCTGTGCACACACCTTACGGGCCTCACCCAGGCTGTTAAGAACTTGCAGGAGGTATACAGTCACCTGCAAGGGAGATTGCAGGAACTTTTCAGCGCTGCACCAGCCAGTTCCGGCCAATCGGCCCCATGTACCGTAGAGGTCTTACCTAATGATCCTGAGGTGCCCATGCCCGAGCGGTTTGCAGGAGACCGCAGGAAGTTCCGGGCATTCCGCAATTCCTGTGAACTGTACTTTGCCCTGCAGCCCTGGACTTTCTCGCTGGAAGCCACCAAAGTGGGGCTCGTGATCTGCCTTCTCCGAGAGGAACCCCAGACCTGGGCACACTGCCTTCTGGAGCAAAAGGCACCTGAGGTCTCCAACTTGGGCCAGTTCTTCCAAGCGATGGCCCAATTGTATGAAGATCCTCACCAGGCAGCCACAGCGGAGGCAGCCCTCCACGTCCTCCGACAGGGCCACCAGCCGGCAGAGGAGTATGTGTCTGAATTCCAGTGATGGAGTGCCAACACTGCCTGGAATGGGCGGCTTTCAGTCATCAGTTCCGGTTGGATCTCTCGGAGCCACTCAAAGACGAGCTGGCTCGTGTCGGGGTTCCACACACCCTAGACGCCCTATCCGCATCCGCGAAGGGGACGAGTGGAAAACCGTCTTCCGCACGCGGTTTGGGCATTACGAATACCTCGTGATGCCCTTCGGACTATGCAACGCCCCTGCAATGTTCCAGCATTTAGTGAACGATATTTTCCGGGACTTCTTGGACCAGCTTGTGGTCGTCTATTTAGATGACATACTGATTTTTTTCACCGTCATTGGAGGATCATCGCAGGCATGTGAAAAGTGTGCTCACCCGTCTCAGGACACACGGCCTCTATGCCAAGGCAGAGAAATGCGCCTTTGAGTGCACCAACATTTTGTTTCTGGGATTCAATCTCTCAACGACTGGAATTACCATGGTCCCACAGAAGGTCTCGGCCATCCTAAATTGGCCAGCTCTCGTGGACAAAAAGGGGGTTCAGCAATTTATTGGGTTCGCAAACTTCTACCGGAAGTTCATTAGGGGGTTCTCAACAGTCATCACCCCAATAACCCAACTCACGAAGCAGGATTCACGCTTCCGCTGGACTCCTGAGGCCCAAGAAGCCTTCATCCAACTTAAAAGACTGTTCACGTCTGCTCCTATCCTCAAGCACCCGGACCCAGTGCTGCCATACATCGTAGAAGTGGACGCGTCTGAAACAGCAGTAGTAGCAGTCCTATCACAGAGACGAGGTCCAAAAGCCTCACTACATCCTATCGCCTTCCTTTCCCAGAAACTCTCCCCCCCGGAGAGAAATTACGGTGTAGGCCATAGGGAACTGCTGGCAATCAAGTCGGCTCTGGAAGAGTGGTGGTATCTTCTGGAGGGAGCTTCACACCCTGTTCTTGTTTTTACTGACCACAAAAACCTGGAGTATCTGCAAACTGTCAAAAGACTGAGACCCCGGCAGGCCAGGTGGGCACTGTTCTTCTCCCGGTCCCAGCTACATATTACTTATAGACCCGGAGCTAAGAATGTTAAGCCGGATGCATTGTCACGGATGTTCCATGTCTCGGAAGACACATCACCACCAGATACCATCCTCCCGGCCCACAGTTTCCTGGTCACTCAGGAAGACTTTCTGTCCCAAATCAGAAGATCCTGTACCCGTCTCGCCGAACCACCAGACCCCCGACTTACCCTGAAAGATGGGTTGTGGTGACTCGAGAACAGACTATATGTGCCACAGGAACTTCGGCAAGTAATCCTTGGTCTCTGTCATGACACTAAGATGGCAGGTCACTTTGGTCGCCGTAAAATAACGGAGCTACTCACCCGCTCATTCTGGTGTCCTCAGATGGAGGATTGCCAGAGCTATGTGGCATCATGCCCTATCTGCGCCAGAAACAAGTCGGAGAAATCCAAAGCTTGGGGACTGCTTAACCCATTGCCCATCCCGGAGCGACCATGGTGGCAAATCGCAATGGACTTCATAGTTGAGCTACCTTCTTCAACAGGATTCAACAACATTTTGGTGATGGTGGACCGTGTTACGAAGATGGCGCATTTTTTACCAATGAAAGGCACCCCTTCAGCGGCCGAGACTGCAGAAGTCTTTATAAGAGAAGTGGTCCGCTTACACGGGGTCCCCGTCAACATCGTGTCTGACCGAGGGGTACAATTCACCTCTCGTTTTTGGAAGTCCCTGTGTACCACCTTGGGAGTCGAATTGGCCTTCTCCTCGGCCTACCATCCACAATCTTATGGTCAGACGGAGAGGACCAATCAGACTCTCGAACAATACCTGCGGTGCTATTCCTCCTACTCCCAGGACGACTGGGTTTCACTTCTTCCAGTAGCCGAGTTTGCATACAATAATACGGTTCACTCTGCTACCAAGCAGTCGCCCTTCTGGGCAAACTTCGGCTACCACCCGTCCTTCCTACTGGACTTAGCAATGGAAAGCACCGTACCTTGAGATGACCCAATTCCTCGACAAAAACAATAAGCTTCTCCAGGAGACCCTCGCCCAAGCCCAAGCCACCAGTAAGAGGAACTTTGATAAAGGGAAGAGAGGGGAGTTGGATCTACAAATTGGCCAGCAAGTCGGTTTGTCTACAAAGAATTTAAAACTTTCCTGCCCTTCTAAAAAGCTGGGGCCCAGGTGCATAGGGCCTTTTCCTGTCAAAAGGAAAATCAACAAAGTGGCATACGAGCTGGTCCTGCCTCCATCCACGCGAATCCATCCGGTGTTTCATGTCACGCTGCTTAAACCGGTGACCCAAGTTCCCTTTCCAGGACAGAGAACAGCCCCACCCGGACCATTTCTGGTGGATGGAGAAGAGGAGTTTGAGTTGGAGGCTGTCCTGGCCTGCAGGAAGAGGGGAGGCTCAATCCAGTTCTTGGTTAAGTGGAAGGGGTATGGCCCAGAAGAGAACTCATGAGAACCCGAGGACAACATCCACGCCAAAGAGCTTATTGAGGAATTTTGGAAGAAACACCCAGAACTGAGAGCCCCTTTGGGCATCCGGAGGCTGCCCCTTGGGGCGGGGACAATTTTAGAAGAAGACGGTGCTGTGGATCGGTTTGCAGTTTGTTGTTGTTTCCTCACTCTCCCGGAGGAGGCGGGGCCGGGCAGCTCTATGTGTCTGCTTCTGAGTGACTTCCTGTTCCTGTGACCCCGGCTACCTTTGGACTTTGCTGCTATCTGCCTGCCCTGATCCCGGCCTGCCTACGACGACTCTTCTGCCTAGCCCTCTTGTACCTTTGCTGCCCGCACGTTGCCGACCCTGCCTGCACCTGACCACCCACCTGCCAACTCCTCTTGTACCGCATAAGCCAGCCTGCTGCCAACACGGACTGTACAACTACTCTTCTACTTGCACGAGCCCAGTGGACTTGCACCTATCATCAAGTGGTCCAGTACAGCGCTCGTGCCCCCCTGTGCTCCTGAGCTCCCTGTCTACACTACCAGGGGTTCTCGAACCAGGGCCGCAAGAGAGGCGATCCCCTGCATAAGTCAGACTCATCCGCCAGGTACGTGACACTTAGCTAGGTTATTTAAAGGCTAGCATTTGTGGGGTGTGTTTTGCCTAAGAACAGGCCTGAATTTTTCTTTGCAGTGTATATATTGGGTTACAAATAGATGTTTTTTGTGGGTTTTGAGGGGTGCATAAGACTGACCCACACCCCACTCAGGCTGTTTGATGATTGCTTGTAAATCTCACATGTTAGACTTACAACTGCTATGTGATGGTTGAAATGAAAAGGAAGGTTCTGGCTAATTCATTCCTGCTGTGTGTGTCAATGTAGTTTGTGCGCTGACTTTTTGGCTTTTGTATTAATTTTGTCTGTTTTTGCTTATGATAATTCTGCCATGTAACTTTTTAGCGGTTTGGGGCAAGGACTTTGGGTCACCACAAAGGTTTGTCATGCTTGTTATTAGCTTGATTTGTATCCCTGCCATGTACCTTTTTTGGAGTTTGGGGCGAGGACTTCTGATCACAAAAAAGGTTAGCCATGCTTGTTATTATCTTAATTTGTATCGCTGCTTTTCTATTGTGATTTGTTTAATGTGTCTAATTTTTAGTGTCTTACCCATAGACTACTTTCACACCGGAGCCGTCCGCGTGTTAGTGGTAACACACAATAATTTGCAGCGTTTTACTGCTCTTTATAGGGGCCACTATTCGGGCGGCGGTGCACTTTTAACCCCCCCACAAGGGATTAAACAGGGGTTAAAAGTGCCGGTTTTCAGCGCTCCTGAAGCAGTGTTCAGGCGATTCGGGAGCGCTGCCCCATTGTTTTCAATGGGAAGGGGTGGTATAGGAGCGGTGAATACACTGCTCCCACACCGCTGTAAAGATGCGGCTTGCAGGACTTTTTTTACCACCCCGCAAGCGCACCGCCCCAGTGTGAAAGCACTCAGGCTTTCACACAGGGGTGTATTGGGGGGTAGTTTTTCAGGCACTTTTTAGTCACTATTTTTAGCACAAAAGCGCCTGAAAAATGCCTTGGTGTGAAAGGGGTCTTATAGATTGTAAGCTCTTTTGAGCAGGGCCCTTTTAACTATATTGTCAAATGCTGGAGCATAATTTCCATGCCTTTTTTTTGAAGACTCAAAATACATATTTTATAAGTGCAAGCAATTCATACCCCTTCAAATCTGTATTAAATCTAGTTGCATACAAAGGTATTTAGTTGTGCAAGTCCTTGAGTAGAAAGCGTAATGGGGGAGGGGGAAGAAAACCCCCCAAAGAAAAAACCCTTCTCCAAAGCTAAAATTTATTTTAGTGGACTAGGTAAGCCATGAAATATGTCAACTAAATGTGAATTAACTATAAGCACCAAATTAAGAAAAAATACCCCATAACTATTGTTTACCAAAAAATTGGTGTGGGGTTCCCCCAAAATCCATATCAGGCCTTTTGGTTCTGGTATGGATTTTAACCACTTGAATACAGGACGTTTATACCCCCTTCCTGCCCAGACCAATTTTCAGCTTTCAGCGCTCTCACACTTTGAATCTCAATTACTCTCTCATGCTACACTGCACCCAAACAAAATTTGTATAATTTTTTTCACACAAATAGAGCTTTCTTTTGGTGGTATTTAAGAACCTCTGGGTTTTTTATTTTTTGCTACATAATTGAAAAAAGTGCGAACATTTTAAAAAAACCACTTTTTTTTAGTTTCTGTGATAAAATTTTGCAAATAAGTAATTTTTGTCCATAAATTTTGGCCAAAACCTATACTGCTACCTATCTTTGGTAAAAATAACCCAAATAAGTGTATATTATTTGGTCTGTGTGAAAGTTATAGAGTCTACAAACTATGGTGCAAATCATTGAAAATTGATCACACCTGATACACTGATGGCCTATCTCATTTCTTGAGGCCCTGAAATGTTGGGAAAGTACAAATACCCCCCAAATTACCCCTTTTTGAAAAGTAGACATTCCAAGGTATTTAGTAAGAGGCATGGCGAGTTTTTTGAAGTTGTACTTTTTTCCCACAATTCTTTGGAAAATTAAGAAATTATTATTATTTTTTTTTTTTAAACATGAAAGGGTTGTAAAGTCCCGGAGTTCTTTACTCTATCCGGTAGTCACATAGTCCACACTAGTTAAAAGTTACTAAACGTGGTATCAAACATCTGAGATATTGAAAGTGTGT
>BLSH010413184.1:336501-356460 GCA_018402905.1 Glandirana rugosa | reverse complement strand
GGAGTGTCGCCGCTAGCGCCTAGCGAGCAGACGGCCCCCCAACACAGGGGGGGTCTAGCCCCATTTCTCGGTTATTTTAACCGAGAAATGGGGCACTGGCCGACACAGGTTAGTGTCGGCCAGTGTTTCCTCGGAGTGCACGTGCGGCGAGCACGCGCGGGGACCCCCCTCGTTATCGCGGTTTGTTTACATCACATGACCGGCTGTGATTGACACAGCCGGTCACGTGGTAAAGAGCCAAATCTATTGGCTCTTTACACGGATCGGAGCTGGGCTTTGCCCGAGGGACAAGCCTCAGCTCCGATCGCTGCGATGTGCGCCCCCAGGGGCGCGCACGAGCGGCGTGCACGTGAGGCTCCTTTGTGACCGGCTGTGATTGGACACAGCCGGTCACGGGGTAAAGAGCCAATTTTATTGGCTCTTTACCCCGATCTGGGGGGGACACAACCCCCCGGCAGACGAGCGATCCGCGATCGCCGCTGTGAGGGCCCCTGGGGGCCCGCAGTAGCGGCGAGAAGCGGAGGACGTCATATGACGTCCTCCCCAATCGACGGCCAGTCCCTGCCGACGTCATTTTACTATACGTCGGTAGGGAATTGGTTAAGGGGTACTGAATGCCAATCTCTTTTTAAATAATTGGTGTGGGGTCCCCACCCAAAATCCATATCAGACCCTTATCCGAGCATGCAGCCTGGAGGTCAGGATAGAAGTGGGGACAAGTGAGCGCCCCCTCTCCTCCTGAACCATATCAGGTCACATGCCCTCAACATGGAGAGGATGCTTTGTCCCCATGTTGAAGGGGACAAGAGCCTCTTTCTGACAACCCTGGCCAGTGATTGTGGGGGTCTGCGGGCTGGGGGCTTATCGGAATCTGGAAGCTCCCTTAAACAAAGGGCCCCCAGATCACAGCCCCCCTATGTGAATGAGTATGAGGGTCCTTTATTAAAAAACACATTTTTCTTCTTTCCCTGCTTCTTCCTCTGGTCTTCCTCTGTCTTCTCCTTCCCCACTTCTTCCTCTGGTCTTCTCCTTCTTCCTTCAGTCTTCTTCCGGCTTCTTCTTCCCCCACTTCTTCTTCTTCTTCTTCTGCCGCCATTCCCGCCACCGACCAGCTGAACATGAAAAAAATTATCCTCCTCTGATGCTGCAGCCTGCCGATCTGTCCACTTCCATAGCGCACATTTCATATAACTATGGGGCGTGGCCACCCGATGATGTCATCCAGAAACCCCGTCCCCTTGTGAAAGCATGGACCAACCATGCCCTGGGCAGTGAAGTCACAAGGGATGGGGTCTCTCAATGACGTCATCCGCCCCATCACAGCATCGGAGGAGGTTCATCTTTTCAATCTTCAGTGGGAGCGATGACAGAGGAAGAAGAAGAAGACCAGAGGACAAAGCAGGGGAAGAAGAAGCCAGAGGAAGACCAGAGGAAGAAAGCGAAGACCAGAGGAAGAAGTAAGGAAGGAGAAGACGGAGAAAGACAGGAGGAAGAAGCGGGGAAAGAAGAAGAAAAAGGCATTGTCAAAAACTGGCTACTGTCTTTTACCACATTACACTACTATTTTTGGTGAATGGGTAGGGGTACAATGTACCCCATACTCATTCACATGGTGGGACCAGGATGTTAAAGGGGGCTTCCAGATTCCGATAAGTCCCCTGCACGCAGACCCCGACAATCACCAGCCAGGGTTGTCGGGAAGAGTCCCTTGTCCCCAACAACATGGGGACAAGGTGCTTTGGGGCAGTGTTGCCAACCTACCAGATTGAAATTTACTGACATGACACACAAAATTTACTGGCACAGCCACATTTTTACTGACATTTTACAAAAGTTACAAAATTACAGTTTTCAGTTCAAATTTCAATATTTAGGCTGCAAGCAAGCACACTGTGCAAATAGCAATGTGATTTAAGGTAGATAGCAAGGTAAAAAAAACATATTTCTGTTATTTTCAATATAATAAGGGCAGATTATTTAGTCTATCGGTTTTGTCACCCATGTCAAATTGTAGAGATTTCCCCTTAATTTCTATTCCATAACCACCACAGAAAGTGAGGTGAAATCCCTGGTAGCCACTAGGATCACCAGAATTTAGGTCCCCACTTCTAAAGACCTCCTGTCTCCATCACCTACTGTTTTCATCCCTCCAGTCTCCATCCCTCTATCACCCCCCCCCCGTCTCCATCCCTCCATCACCTCTTGTCTCCATCACACAATGCCCCCTCATCACTTCCTGTCACCATCCCTCCATCTCCATCACACCATCCCCATCACCTCCTGTTTCCATTACACCATCCTTCCATTACCTCCTGCCACTCATCCAGTGCACACTAAGAGATAGAGACTCCTGCAGCCTGGCTGGCGGCTGTCTGTCAGAGTGAGCAGAGACAGTGTGGGTGTTATAAACAGTCACACACTCACTGTCCTGACTCTTTTGGCTGGCTTGAAGAGGAAGCGTACTGCACTCCCCACTGTCACCAGGAGGGCTGCAAGGTCAGCCAGAGCAGGGAGGCAGGCAGGAATCAGGAGGATCCATCCATCCAGAGTGTCTGCTCTGGTCAGGTGCTGGCTGGCGGTGGTGTGGCGGGAAAATACAGTAACCTCATTTGAGGGCGAATGGGCTGGGCAGAGGCGCTAGCTGGCAGCAGGAGGGAGTGGTCATCCAACTCATCTCAGGGTCAGGATCGGATCTTCTCACTCGCTGCTCAGGAATTTCTGTAATTGCACATGCACATCTCTGACCGGAGCCGATGGCCACCATTTTTACTGGCACTTTTCGGCTGCTACGGACTTTTACTGACACCCAAAAAACTGCCCTGTTTTTACTGGCTGTCCGTAAATTTACGGATGGTTGGCAACACTGCTTTGGGGTGACCCCAAAGCACCATCCCAATGTTGAGGGCATGTGGCCTGGTATGGTACAGTTTAAGGGGGATGCTCACTCACCCCCCCCCCTTTTCCTGACCTTCAGGCTGAATGCTCGGATAAGGGTCTGGTATGGATTTTGGTGGGGCCCCACATCATTTTTTTTTAAATTTTGGCATGGGGTTGCCCTTAAACTCTATACCAGACCCGATGGGCCTGGTATGGACTGGGGGGGACCCCACGCTGGTTTTTTCATTTTTTTAAAATCTATATTGCCGGGAACCGGCAAAACATTGCAGCCGCAAGCAAGTTCAAATTACATTTTTTCCTTTAGAAATGTCATTATTGCTGGGGCATGTTCTATGCATTGCACAGATGCGCCACTTTACAGGCAAACCAAGAGAACCCCCCAGGCACAAAATTTAAAGGAATTTTTCATTTTTATTGTTTCACTTTAAGCATCATTAAAATCACTGCTCCTTTAAAAACAATCCTTTTAAAAACTTTTTTACAATTGATACATGTCCCCCAGGGCAGGGCCCAGGTCCCCATACACTTTTATGGCAAATAACTTGCATATAAGCCTTCAATGAGCACTTTTGATTTTGCATGTTCAAGCTCCATTGAGTTCAACTATTCCCGCATATGCCGATTGGACAGGCATGTTTGCTGGCAATATCGCAATTTTCCATTTGCATGTCCACCCAGTTGAATTCTTAATGGGCTTAATTGGGTGCAATTTTCTTGTACTGTGCGATCGCATATTTGCGCTATAGTAAATGACCCCAGTATGTTTCTGTGTGTTACTGCACATTTAACACAGTATATTTCAGTGCATTACTGCATGTTTAACGTAGTATATTTCTGTGCATTAGTGCACGTTTATCATGGTATATTTCTGTGCGTTACTCACTTTAACGCAGCATATTTCAGTGCATTACTTGCCATTTAATACAGTATATTTCAGTGCGTTAGTGCACATTTAACACAGAATATTTCTGTGCATTACTGTAGGTTTAACGCAGCATATTTTTGTGCATTAGTACACATTTAACGATGTATATTTCCGTGCATTACTGCACTTATAACGCAGCATATTTCAGTGCATTACGTGCCATTTAATGCAGTATATTTCAGTGTGTTAGTGCATGTTTAATGCAGTTCATTTCTGTGCATTGCTGCACGTTTAACACAGTATGATGCAGCGTGTTACTGCATGTTTAACGCAGTATATTTTTGCACGTTACTGCATGTTTAACACAGTATATTTCAGTGCATTGTGTGCCGTTTAACACAATAGATTTCAGTGCATTAGTGCACGTTTAACATTGTATATTTTGTTTAACGCAGCATATTTCATTGTGTTATGTGCCTGTCAGAAACAGGTGGGACCAGAAATGTGTAGACTGCCACAGAGTATACCAACCACAGGTAAAGTGTAAATTATATAATTTATTAAAAGATAAGTGGATAACACAAAGAAAACACACCTCAAATATAGCAAACAGTGTAACCCAACCAGCAAACCAAACAAACAGTGAACACACAATAAATGACTGCCTAAATCAAATATATACAGATAATGGGATAACCAGATCATAATCGTAACAGAGTCAGGGTCATACATGGGAGATCAAGCAGAGGGAGCTGAGAACAAGACAGGACAGGTAGAGGGAACCAGAGATGGAAAGAATGGGTAGAAAGGAATCAGGCTGTAGGGTCGGGTCAGAGTCCAGGAACAGGAGACAGGATGTAAGCTTCAGGAACACAGATCAGGGGCACAAGGAGAAAATACCAAGGCAATGTGTAACAGCATGCACCATGTTTAAATACACTTCCTGCAATCAGCATCAGGTGGTGCCTGATTGCAGGAGATGATGTCAGCTGCTGACTGCCAAAAGACACCCGCTGGTGGACACCGGAACTGCAGCTCAAAGATCTGGGAGCCACAGTGCCACCAGCAGGTGATTCCTTTCCTGATCATCAGCCTCTGACTGCTGAGAGACACCCGCTGGTGGACACTGGAACTGCAGCCCATAGATATGGGAGCCACAGTGCCACCAGCAGGTGAATCCTTTCCTGACATTGCCATTTAACGCAGTATATTTCTGTGTGTTAGTGCACGCTTAAGACAGGATATTTCAGTGCATTAGTGCATGTTTAACGCAGTATATTTCAGTGCGTTACACTGCATGTTTAGCACAGTATATTTCTGTGTGTTGGTGCACGTTAATGCAGTATATTGCAGTGTGTCAGTGGAGATTTACTGCAGTATATTGTGTGTCAGTGGAGTGTGTCTGTGTAGTGAGTACACAGGCCAACAAGGAGAGGCAGACGTTCCCATGGCACTGTGAGGGGGTCAGCAGAGTATGTGTTCCCAGGCAAAGATGGACGCATGGGCATCCACAAGGGGGGTCAAGTGCCCCCTGGAATCAGAGATGGGATCCAGGGCTGATCCCGGCACTTCAGACTGAGGCAGAGGAAGGATGCTGAAGCTCAAGTGACAGAGTCCTCTCCTCCCTCCTCCTCGTGTACGTTGATGTCACACACAGACACAGCAGTGATCTCCAGCTGTGTCACAGAGTTTTCACAAAGTCCCGTCTCCTAGACCTGGCTCCTGTGATAGATGGAACACTCATCCAATGCCAGAACATTGAATCAGTGTGGCGAGTATCATAGGAGCTGGGTATAGGAGGTGGGACTTTGTTACAGTGTCTGCCAGGATATTCAAATCCAAGCTCTATGACAGAGCAGGAGATCGCTGCTGTCACGTGCCTGGCAGATGAGTCTGACTTATGCAGGGGATCACCTCTCTTGTGGCCCTGGTTTGAGAACCCCTGGTAGTGCAGACAGGGAGCTTAGGAGCACAGGGGGGCACGAGGGCTGGACTGGGTCACTTGGTGGTATGTGCAAGTCCACTGGAGCTTGTGCGTGTAGAAGAGTAGTCGTACAGTCCAAGTTGGCAACAGGCTGGCCTATGCGGTACAGGAGGAGCAGGCAGGCGGGTAGTCAGGTGCAGGCAGGGTCGGCAACGTGCGGGCAGCAAAGGTACAGAAGGACTAGGCAGAAGAGTAATCGTAGACAGGCCAGGGTCAGGGCAGGAAGATAGCAACAAAGTCCAAAGGAAGCCAGGGTCACAGGAACAGGAAGTAACTCAGGAGCAGACGCTGGGGTCACAGATGCAGGAAAGTCTCTGAAAGCAGACACAGGGGTCACTGACACGCTGTAGAATGGACAGCACCCGCTGCAGGGTGTTGCTGGCTTAAATGGCGGTTTTGGCACCATTGGCGTGCACAGGCATGCGCGAACAAGCACAGAAGCGGGCAAAGAACACCATGGCCCCAATTAGTGTCCATTTCCTAACAGCTGCTCTGTGTGATCAGGCTGAATTTCATGGGCACTCTAGTAAGGCTGCATTTCATGGGCACTGATCAGTCTGCATTTCTTGGGCACTCTGGTAAGGCTGCATTTCCTGGGCACTCTGGCAAGGCTGCATTTCATGGGCACTCTGGCAAGGCTGCATTTCATGGGCATTAGGGATGGACTGAACACCCCCTGGTTCGGTGGACGGTGGACAGTGAACAGGCAAAAAGTTTTGACGAACATGCAAACCCGATTAAAGTCTATGGGACACGAACATGAAAAATCAAAAGTGCTAATTTTAAAGGCTTATATGCAAGTTATTGCCATAAAACATGTATGGGGGCCTGGGTACTGTCCTAGGGGACATGTATAGAGTTGAGCGAACCCCAACTGTAAAGTTTGGGATCGTACCGGACTTTAGGGTGTCCATGTCCCGAACCTGGACATTTGAGAAAAAGTCTGGCTTCGGGGTTCGGTATATTTTTGTGCCTTTTGATTAGCTGCAGGGCAGCCAATCAACAAGTATTTCACTCGTTCGCCCTTAGAAGCCATCACAGCCTTGCCTACTGTTTATTTATTTTTTGTCCTTTCACATTTTTTATTTTTAATATTTTTTTTGTTTTTTCCACATTTTTCTCCCTTTTGCATTTTCAATTTTTGAGTTTTTACTGTTTTTAGCCCACTGTTTGCATCCAAAGAATTTCTACCTTGTTCCCACAATAAAGTATGTATAGTAACTTTCTTATATCCAGGCTACTCACTAGCAAGCTTCCCAAAAAATGGAAACTCCCATTCCCTTTTGTTTCCCCCTCTCTGACATTTGATGCCAGTCCCCCATGACTGCAAATAAAGATAGGCAGACATATCTGCCATTCAACAAGATAGGCGAGTGTGTGTTTTTCCAACTAGCCCCTCCCATTCCCTCCCCTATATAAGCTTGCTAGTCCACACAATCTTCTTCCTTGCATTGGTTTTGATAAAGGGGCGGAGCCCTGAAATGCGTAAACCACACCCACAACCACGCCCAACCACGTCACCACACCATCCTCGTGGTGTCAGGAACCCACCGTGACTATACTGGAGTCGGGAGACCAGCCAGGGCACTGAGCTGTTCCCACCCGGTCCCAATCAGCCAGCTTTGCCATATCCTTTCACATGCTTGGATTCATAAACAGGCAAGTTCCACACTGCCTCCCAGCCCAGCACAACACGGCGTTGCCTCCTCTGGATAACACCCCTGGACACCTTTGAGCCGGCTCCCACATTTTCCTAAATCCTGGATGGACATCATACCGCACCAGCATCTCATCCTAACACTTCCGGTGCCGTCCAAACTTTTTTGCTGTCCGCTGTGTCACCTACCACCTACAGCTTCTTTTACACCATCCATCAGCTACAACCCAGTGGACATTGCACCCAATCCCACCCGTGGTCATTACCCGTTCTATCTGTACTACCTCCCTAGGATCCAGTTGTTCCTTGATTCACCGTAAGTTGAATTTTTCACTTTTCATTCCATTTATGTAAAAGTGTTTTTTTTTCTTATCTCATTTATTGATGGTCTCAAGTTTTACACACCACATCATTCCATTCAGCACTCACACTTGCCTCAGGCTGGCGCCCTCACCTCCTCATTTTCCACAGTACCTCCACAAGGGCACCAGAACCTTGTTCATTTAGAGGAGCTGCCACCACGCACACCATACAGTTTATAACCCCACTGCTTCTCAAACACAGTAGCGCCGTTTTTCCACATCATTTTTCAGTGCATCATGTGACCCAGCCTCCATATAAGCTAGCATCACGTAGTGTTGCATGTCACATCATCTCATACTAGTATAGGGAGAGGATCCTACTGCTACTGTGAGGGACAGATTAGCGTTTTAAAATCATCTCATACTGGTGTAGGGAGAGGTTCCTGCTGCTGGTGTGAGGGACAGATTAGCGTTATAAAATCATCTCATACTGGTGTAGGGAGAGGTTCTTGCTGCTGGTGTGAGGGACAGATTAGCGTTATAAAATCATCTCATACTGGTGTAGGGACAGGTTCCTGCTGCTGGTGTGAGGGACAGATTAGCGTTATAAAATCATCTCATACTAGTGTAGGGAGAGGATCCTGCTGCTGGTGTGAGGGACAGATTAGTGTTATAAAAAATAATATAAATTTGTGCTAAATAGTACATTTGCGTCCAGAATGAGGAAAGCTTCAAATAAGGGACGTGGTCATGGTGCTGCTGGTGCTGCTGGTGTTGGTGGTGTTGGTGAAGCTCCTGTTGCAAGGAGAGAACGTGGTCGATCTGCGCCAGCTACACGCGCAAGTGAAACACCTTCCTCAGGTGCGTGTAGACGACGGAACCTTCAACGTTATATGGTAGGCCCGAATGCCGCTCAATGAATGGTGAGGCCAGAACAAGTACAGGCGATAGCAGATTGGGTGGCAGACAATGCCTCCAGTTCCTTCACACCCGGTCCCTTGCTGAAAGCTCAGAGTTGGCACCTGAACCCCATGGCCATCTGTCTTTCACCTCAGCCCCTTGTAAATCAGCCAAGCAGTCTGAGCCCCAAGTCATGTAGCAGTCTCTTATGCTTTTTGATGACTCTGCTGGTATGCATTCCGTGGGCCATCCACATAGCCCTGCCCCAGAAGTGGAAGATATTGAGTGCACTGATTCCCAACCACTTCTGTTTCAGGATGAGGACATGGAAACACCACCACAGCACATCCTTAATTCCCTCACTGGAGCGTGATCGAAAGATGCGGGACTACAAGTGCATGCTGGTAGACGCGCTGCTGAGGGCATTCCCAAATGACTCCGGGGGCTCAGTAGAAGCACAATGCAGAGGCAGAGGAAGAGGAAGAGGTTGCCAACGCAGCTGTGGCACCGCCAGCACCTCAGAAGGCAGGGTTAGCATGGCTGAAATGTGGAAAAGCTTTATCAGCAGCACGCCACAACAAACAGCACCACCAGCTGATAGGCAACGTCTTAGCAGGAGGCAGCATTTCAGCAACATGGTGGAGCAGTATGTGTGCACATGCCTACACGTACTGACTGATGGGTCTGCCCCATTCAACTTCTGGGTCTCCAAATTGGGCACATGGCCTGAGCTTGCCCTTTATGCCTTGGAGGTGCACCTTGTGCAGAATAGACATTTATACCGGCCTCACACAGCCATTGGTATACTTAAGTGAACTTATTCTTTTTTTTTTTTTATATGTCTCAATATTTTGGGGGCTACCCCAATTAGAAAAAAAAACAAACAAACAAAAAACAGTGTTGGCTACCTCCTCCTCCTCCACCGCCACATCCACCTACACCGCCACGGTCACCGCCTCCTCAACCTCCTCAACCTTTTACTCCACATCCACCTCCTCCTCCATTTTTTTTTTTTTTTATGTGATTTTAAGTTATTTCCCTATCCACATTTGTTTGTAGGGCACTTGTCCTACTCTTACCCCCATTTTTGCTTCCTTTTGCAACCCCTTCCCAACAACCCAGGGCTGTGGTTGGCGGGGTCTGTGGGCGGGGAGCTTATCAGAATCTGGAATCCACCTTTAACAAGGGGACCCCCAGATCCTGCTCAACTATGTGAATGGATATAGGGTACATCGTACTTCGGTTTCACAGCTCTTATATAGGCAAGGGCTGTCTTCGATTTGACAGTTCTTATATAGGCAAAGACGGAGCCACCTGATGACGTAAACGGATGACCCCACCCACTATGATGTCAGAAGGGGTGGGGTCACTTGTTTATGTCATCATGTGGCCCCACCCTTGCCTGTATAAGAACTGTCAAACCAAAGACAGCCCATTCGGAGAGTCGCCCCTAAAATAGGCACATGCGTTTTTCATCTTTTTATCTTTTGGTCCGTCAGCACCGTGATTGACGGTGGATGTAAATCGCAGGACACTTTTCTTTTTTCTATCATAAAGGAATTGTCAAAAACTGTCTCCCATAGTTTTTACTTCTTTGACACATTTTTGGTGAATGGGTAGGGGTACAATGTACCTGATACCCATTCAAATGGGGGGGCAGGATCTGGGGGCTCCCTTGTGAAAGGGAGCTTCCATATTTTGAAAAGCCCCCTCCCGCAGACCCCGACAACCACTGGCCAGGTTTGTCGGGAGGAGGCCCTTGATCCCAAAGCACCCTCCCCATGTTGAGGGCATGTGCCCTACTATGGTTTAGGTGGGGGGGCGCTCACTTGCCCCCCCCATTCTGACCTGCCAGGTTGCATAGGTGTCTGGTATGGATTTTGTTTGATTGTTGGGTTGGGTTGCAGGGTTGTTGGGAAGAGGCCCTTGTCCCCATCATCATGGGGACAAGGTGCTTTGGGGTAGGGGGGTGCAGAGCCCCCTTGCTCCAAAGGACCTACCCCCCATGTTGAGGGCATGTGGTCTGGTACGGTTCGGGGGGCGCTCGCTCGTCGCCCCCATCACGCCCAGCTGCATACTCGGATAAGGGTCTGGTATGGATTTTGGGATGAGTGGAGTTCCCCTTAAAATCCATACCAGACCCAAAGGGCCTGGTATGGACTGGGGGGACCCTATGCTGTTTTTTCCTTGATTTGTATCTATATTGCCAGGTACCAGCAATATGTTATAGCCGGAAGCAAGTTTAAATGCCATTTTTCCTTTAGAAATGTAATTTTTCTGCGGCACTGTTCTACACATCACACAGATGTGCCACTTTACAGGCAGACTAAGGGGACCCCCCAGGCATGATATTTAACCACTTCAAGACCAAACCTGTTTTTTGGGTTTGGTGTTTATGAGTTAAAACTAGGTTTGTCTGCTATAAAATTACTTAGAAAAAAATATATATAATGTTTGGGGGTTCTAACACCCTAGAGAATAAAATGGCGGTCATTGCAAAACTTTGTCACACCGTATTTGCGCAGCGGTCTTCCAAGCATGCTTTTTTTAAAATAAATTCAGTTTTTTTTTAGTTAAAAAATAAGAAAACAGTAAAGTTAGGCCAATTTTTTCCATATTGTGAAAGATAATGTTACGTTGAGTAAAATGATACCCAACATGTCATGCTTCAAAATTGCGTCCGCTCGCGGAATGGCGACAAACTTTGCAACTTAAAAATCTCCATTGGCAATGTTTAAAAAATCTACAGGTTAGCAGTTTTGAGTTACAGAGGAGGTCTAGTGCTAAAATGATTGCTCTCGCTGTAACGATCGCGGCGATACCTCACATGTGTGGTTTGAACACCGTTTTCATATGTGGGCAGGACTTAAGTATGCGTTCGCTTCTGCACGCGAGCTCGCGGGGACGGAGTGCTTTAAAAAAAATTTTTTTAATTATTTATTTTGCTTTTTACTTTTTATTTTTACACTGTTCTTTTTTTTTTAAAAAAAAGTATCACTTTTATTCCTATTACAAGAAATGTAAACATTCCTTGTAATAGAAAAAAGCATGACAGGGCCTCTTAAATATGAGATCTGGGGTCAAAAAGACCTCAGATCTCATATTTACACTAAAATGAGAAAAAAAAAATTAAAAATGACAGCCCCCCCAAAAAAATGGGCCCTTTAAGACCGTTGGGCGGACGTGACTTCTGACATCATTTCCGCCCTGCCGTGTTATGAAGCCGAGTGAGCGGCTTCAGCCGCTCACTCGGCTCACAGACACTGGGGGGGACGGATCCGATCATCTCCGCCGGCTGGTCCGGTAAGCGGCGGAAATGACGGCAAAGTGGCGGGGGGGCACCTATCCCGCCGCTGATAAAAGTGATCTAGCGGCGAATCCGCTGCTAAGATCACTTTTATCATGTGCAGAATCGCCAGGAGAAAAAAACGGTATCTGAATGGTGCCATTCAGATATCACCACTCAAACCTAAGGACGTCATATGATGTCCGGCGGTACGGAAGTGGTTAAAGGAATATTTCATTTTTATTGTTTCACTTTAAGCATTATTAAAATCACTGCTCCTGAAAAAAATGATTGTTTAAAAACTTTTTTTGCATTGATACATGTCTAGAGTTGAGCGAACACCTGGATGTTCGGGTTCGGCGGGTTCGGCCGAACTTTGCGAAAAAGTTTGAGTTCGGCCCCGAACTTGACCCGAACTTGACCCTGAACCCCCAACCCCAATGAAGTAAATAGTGACCCAAACCTTTGGGCACAAAAGGGGCTCTAAAAAGTCCTGGAAAGGGCTAGAGGGACCCCCACGCCATTTTTTTTAATCTTGGCGCGGAGTTCCCCTTAAAATCTATGCCAGACCCTTATCTGAGCATGCACTGTATATATATATATATATATATATATATATATATATATATATACACACACATATACAGGCAGTCTCCTAGTTACAAACATCCGACTTACAAATGACTCCTACTTACAAACGGCGGGAGACAACAGGAAGTGACAGAAAATTCACTCCTGTAAAAGTTATTATGGGAAAAAGGTGTCTACACTGATGCTTTATCACTAAGGTTTGTTTCCACAACCCCCCAAAATTTTCAAAATCCAATTATTGGGGCAAGAAGTGAGGTGAAATCTTCTGAACAGAAACATAGACAGCAAAACAAACATTACAGGGGGTTTAACCCTTCTCTATGCTATCCAAAAAGCTTAAAAATATTTTTTTTGGCTGAAGCTACACTTAAAAAAAACCTACCATCCCTATCTTGTTTGTAGATAAATATAAATATATACAGTATCTCACAAAAGTGAGTACACCCCTCACATTTTTGTAAATATTTTATTTATTTTTTATGCTACAACACTGAAGAAATGACACTTTGCGACAATGTAAAGTAGTGAGTGTACAGCTTGTATAACAGTGTAAATTTGCTGTCCCCTTAAAATAGCTCAACACACAGCCATTAATGTCTAAGCCGCTGGCAAAATAAGTGAGTACACCCCTGAGGGAAAATGTCCAAATTGGGCCCAAAGTGTCAATATTTTGTGTGGCCACCATTATTTTCCAGCACTGTCTTAACCCTCTTGGCATGGAGTTCACCAGAGCTTCACAGGTTGCCACTGGAGTCCTCTTCCACTTCTCCATGACGACATCACGGAGCTGGTGGATGTTAGAGTCCTTGCTCTCCTCTATCTTCCCTTTGAGGATGCCCCACAGATGCTCAATAGGGTTTAGGTCTGGAGACATGCTTGGCCAGTCAATCATTTTTACCCTCAGTTCTTTTAGAAAGGCAGTGGTCATCTTGGAGGTGTGTTTGGGGTGTTTATAATGTTGGAATACTGCCCTGCGGCCCAGTCTCTGAAAGGAGGGGATCGTGCTCTGCTTCAGTATATCACAGTACATGTTGGCATTTATGCTTCCCTCAATGAACTGTAGCTCCCCAGTGCTGGCAGCACTAATGCAGCCCCCAGATTGTGACACTCCCACCACCATGCTTGACTGTAGGCAAGACATATTTGTCTTTGTACCCCTCACCTTGTTGCCGCCTCATACTCTTGACAGCATCTGAACCAAATACGTTTATCTTGGTCTCATCAGAGCACAGGACATGGTTCCAGTAATCCATGTCCTTAGTCTGCTTGTCTTCAGCATACTGTTTGCTGGATTTCTTGTGCATCAGCTTTAGAAAAGGCTTCCTTCTGGGACGACAGCCATGCAGACCAATTTGATGCAGTGTGAGGCATATGGTCTGAGCACTGACAGGCTGACCCCCCCTTCAGACTCTGCAGCAATGCTAACACCACTCATACGTCTATTTCCCAAAGACAACCTCTGGATATGATGCTGAGCATGTGCACTCAACTTCTTTGGTTGACCATTGCGAGGTCTGTTCTGAGTGGAACCTGTCCTGTTAAACCACTGCATGGTCCTGGCCACTGTGCTGCAGCTCAATTTCAGGGTCTTCTTATAGCCTAGGCCATCTTTATGTAGAGCAACAATTCTTTTTTTCAGATCCTCAGAGAGTTCTTTGCCATGAGGTGCCACTCAGAACAGTCCTTGCCATGATCGACCAAAGAAGTTGAGAGCACGTGCTCAGCGTCATATCCAGAAGTTGTCTTTGGAAAATAGATGTATGAGTGCTGCCAGCATTGCTGCAGAGGTTAAAGGGGTGGGGGTCAGCCTGTCAGTGCTCAGACCATACGCTGCACACTGTATCAAATTGGTCTGCATAGCTGTCATCCCAGATGGAAGCCTTTTCTAAAGATGATGCAAGAAAGGCGCAAATAGTTTGCTGAAGACAAGCAGACTAAGGACATGGATAACTGGAACCATGTTCTGTGGTCTGATGAGACCAAGATAAACTTATTTGGTTCAGATGGTGTCAAGTGTGTGGCGGCAACCAGGTGAGGAAAACAAAGACAAGTGTGTCTTGCCTATAGTCAAGCATGATGGTGGGAGTGTCTTGGTCTGGGGCTGCATGAGTGCTGCCGGCACTGGGGAGCTACAGTTCATTGAGGGAACCATGAATGCCAACATGTACTGTGACATACTGAAGCAGAGCATGATCCCCTCCCTTCAGAGACTGGGCTGCAGGGCAGTATCCCAACATGATAAGAACCCCAAACACACCTCCAAAAGACGACCACTGCCTTGCTAAAGAAGTTGAGGGTAAAGGCGATGGACTGGCCAAGCATGTCTTCAGACCTAAACCCTATTGAGCATCTGTGGGACATCCTCAAATGGAAGGTGGAGGAGCGCAAATTCTCTAACATCCACCAGCTCCGTGATGTCATCATGGTGGAGTGGAAGAGGACTCCGGTGGCAACCTGTGAAGCTCTGGTGAACTCCATGTCCAAGAGGGTTAAGGCAGCGCTGGAAAATAAATGGTGGTTACACAAATATTGACACTTTGAGCCCAATTTAAACATTTTCACTTAGGGGTGTACTCACTTTTG
Organism: Glandirana rugosa; assembly: GCA_018402905.1. Lineage (NCBI taxonomy): Eukaryota > Metazoa > Chordata > Amphibia > Anura > Ranidae > Glandirana > Glandirana rugosa. The sequence continues at coordinate 341,394 of BLSH010413184.1, read as the reverse complement.
TTGCCAGTGGTTTAGACATTAATGGCTGTGTGTTGAGTTATTTTGAGGGGACAGCAAATTTACACTGTTATACAAGCTGTACACTCACTACTTTACATTGTAGCAAAGTGTAATTTCTTCTGTGTTGTCACATGAAAAGATATAATAAAATATTTTAAAAATGTGAGGGGTGTACTCACTTTTGTGAGATACTGTTTATACTCACTTTATTAGATACACCTTGCTAGTACCGGGTTTCTTGGATCCCTTTTGCCTTCAGAACTGCTTTAATTCATCATGGCATAGTTTCAACAAGGTGTTGAAAACATTCTCCAGAGATTTTGGTCCATATTGACATGATAGCATCACACAGTTGCTGCAGAATTGCTGTCTGCACATCCATGATGTGAATCTCCCGTTCCACCACATCCAAAAGGTGCTTTATTGGATTGAGATTTGGTGACTATGAAGGCCAATGGAGTACAGTGAACTCATTGTCATAATCAAGAAACTAGTTTGAGATTATTTGAGATTTGTGATATGGTGCATTATACTGCTGAAAGTAGCCATCAGAAGATGGGTACACTGTAGTCATATAGGGATGGACATGGTCAGCAACACTACTCAAGTAAGCTGTGGCATTTAAAGCATAACTCCACTTTTGTTGAGAAAAAAACATTCCCCTCTGGGTGATCAATGTACATTGCAAGGATTATAACAACCTTTGTTGCAGATTCCTACCTTTTGTTATTCTGAAGAAATCCCTGTGTGTTCCTCTGTGCTAAGAGGGTCTAATGGGTGTGGTTTCATAATTATCAATCAGCTGTGCAGCTGCAGAGCACTAATGAGGAAAGCTGTAGGGCCTGCATCCCTTTAGCCATGTTCCTATTGGGAGTATCTCACAAAAAATGCCATTTTTGTTCCAGGGGATGCCAGAAATCTGACTTGTATCTTAGGCAGACTTCTGGGAAAATTGGTGAGCCAATCACACAAGCAGGAAATTATGTTTCTGGGGTTTGTTCAGTACACATTCTGTGTACAGAACAACTCCAGGTAGCCATATTGCATTGCATTTTCAGAAAATACAGGTGCAAAATGTGACAGTGAATTAAAGTGTTTGTTCACCAATGCCAGGAGTCTGCCAAGCAAAATAGGGGAGTTGGAAGCTCTGGTGCATGAGGAGAACTATGATTTGATTGGTAAAGCTGAATCTTGGCTTCACTCTTCACATGACTGGGCTATTAAAATTCCTATCTATGCTCTCTTTTTCAGAAAGACAGGGTAAAATGGAAGGGTGGTGGTGTCTGTCTCTATGTGAGAAGTGATCTCAAAGCGAGTGTAAATAAAGACCTAGTTGATGGAGAGTGTGAGGAGTCTGAAGCATTATGGGAAGGTCTGCATATGGGTGTGCACACTACAAAGGTTTTCATTGGAGTTTGTTATAGACCTCCCAGTGTTAGAGGAGGTGGAGACTCTGCTCCTTGCACAGATAGAAAGAGCTGCAAGGGCTAGGACAGTGATAATAATGGGGGATTTTAACTACCCAGAAATTAACTGGAGTAATGGCACTGCTGGGACAGTTAAAGGGCAAAAATGTATAAACCTATTACAACGTTATGGTCCAGTTTATTGAGGCCCCAACTAGGAATGAGGCTTTGCTGGAGCTGGTAATCTCAAACCACGCAGAGCTTATTACCGATATTCATATAAAAGAACATCTGGGTAACAGTGACCATAACATGATTTAATTTAAAGTAAGTTCCAAGCAACAAACACATACGGAAAAGATAAAAACACTTAATTTTAAGAGAGCAAATTGTACAAGGATGAGGTCTGCTCTCCAGGACTTCGACTGGGAGGGAATATTGGCATTGATGAACACAGAACAGAAATGGAGAAATGGGAATTTTTAAAAAAAAAACTGTATGCAAACTCACTGTAAAGTATATTCCCATGGGCAATTACTTTTAAAGGCTAAAAATACTTCCGGTTCCGGCGCCTGATGAGGAAGGAGTGAAGAGCAGCGGCTCCAGACCCCATCTGCTTATAAAAGCTGCTTATCACCGGATCGGACGACCGCCTGACCCCAGTCCACTACCCCAACCACCAGAGATCACCCGGGAATCACCCAACAATGGACAAGTTTGTCCTACACGGCGGGCCCACCACGGCACCTAACCCCCGACCGGACACCACTGCACCAAACCTTCGTTCGGAGGCTATTGCACCGAATCTTGGTTCGGACGCCTCGATCGGGCATACGATCGCTACTAACGCACCGCAGCCACAACCCATGCTGGCGTCCTCCCCTTTGATCCACCCGAACGCGTGGGCAGCAGAGACCTTGGAAGACCAGTACACCAGATTAGCCCAGGGAGTGGCAGCCCTACTCAACCCCACTGTAGCCTTGACAGTAGAGAGGGCTATAGCCACGGGCATGGCACAACTCAAAAAAGAACTGAATGACCACACCCAGCGTATAGGAGAGCTGGAGGACCGCGTGTCCAATGTAGAGGATGAAATGCAAAATGCTCTAACCTGCGAACAACAGTTCCGGCACACACAACAATACCTCCTCGACAAGATCGACGACCTAGAAAATCGGTCACTCAGGAACAATCTCAGGATTGTGGGCCTCCCAGAGTCATACAGCGCTGCCTCCTTACACGATCTCTGCGAGACCCGTCTGCCTCAAGCGCTGGGGATCGGCAAACGTGCACAGTGGAAAGGGCGCATCGTATGGGCGCCCCCTCAAATGATCGCCGATCTCCTCGCCAAGTCATTGTGCGCTATCTTAACTACACAGATAGGCTGGCCATCATCAGGTCTTTCAGGAACGCAAAATCTCTACAATATGAAGGACACAAACTCCTAATCTTTGCGGATTACTCGCAAGAAACATCTCGTCGACGCAAAGCCTTCCAACCGATATGCGCAGCTCTGTACCAAAAAGGAATCAAGTTCACACTCTCCTACCCGGCCTCCTTAAGGTTCACTGATTCTTCTGGAAATGCCAAAGTGTTCAATCACCCCGAGGAAGCAGCCAACTACGTCCAGGCCCATCTACAAATCCCGATGGACACCCACCCTCCAACCCCCAATGCAATATCCCCAGGGCTCTGGGACCTCCGCAGTCCGAGGAAAGAATCTCCAAAGCGAGCTCGATATGCAAACAAACCAGCTCGAGAAGACCGCTCCTGAATCATCCTCCCTGAATGGATGCTCCCTACTTCTCCTAGGCCCCCATTTCAAGGTTATTTACATTTTCAACCTAAAAGGTGAAGCTATTGTTATGTGGAATATTTGTGTCCACGGAGATATGTTCATAGCTACTATGTAATGTTAAGGTCTCTGTTTCCCCATGTCCTTATCTATCCTCACAGTCTTGCCGGAGATCTTCGGGAAAATGCTGGAACATCCAACATATCCCCCCACCTCGTGCTCTAGGTGTTGCGGCCAGACGCACTTACTTCCTCCCAACTCTTTGACCCGACCTCGGTAACACCTGAACATCTCCGGTAACGCTGCTCCCGTAGAAGGTTTCCTCATGAGGAAAAAGGTGAAGTCTATGCTGTTGTGTTTTTGTTTTATAGTTGTAACTTTCCCTTACGACCACTCAAGCCACTATGGAAATGTTCTTACCCGCTCCACACCCAACCTGAGCTGGCACGTTAATCCCCCTGTTCCCTCGCCCATTCTCCATCATCACTCAATTCGGCCACCTTTGCCCACTTCTAAATACATTAGTACAGGTCACATTAGCCCACTTCGATTCCACCCACCCTGAAGGTTGTATCGTGGAATGTTAAAGGGCTTAGATCCCCAAATAAAAGGATGGCAATCCTGTGCCACCTCCAACGCCTGAAGGCCGATATAGCCTTTCTCCAAGAGACACACCTCACGACAGCAGATTTTTCCCGATTGAACAAATTATGGGTAGGTCAAATTTTTGGCTCGCCCTCGCCCAAAAACAAAGCGGGAGTGATCTTACTCATCCATAAGAAGTAGTGTTGAGCGAACCCGGACTGTAACGTTCGGGTCCGTACCGAACTTTCGGGTGTCCGGGACCCGGACATTTCAAAAAACGTTTGGGTTCGGTCCGGGGTTCTGCTATTTTACTCCACGTGTTGAGAAGCTGCAGGGCAGCCAATCAACAAGCGTTTCACTGGTTTGCCCTTAGAAGCCATCACAGCCATGCCTACTAATGGCATGGCTGTGATTGGCCAGTGCATCATGTGACCCAGCCTCTTTATAAGCTGGAGTCACGTGGTGCTGCAGTCACATGCTCTTGGGTTAGCTGTAGGGAGAGGATGCTGACAGCGTGAGGGAGAGATTAGAGACATTTTAAGATCTGATCCTGCATCCTGAGATAGATTACTTTACTACTGCTGTGCTGTTGCTCTGAGGACAGATAGCAGAAATTAGAGATTTCACATATCGCTGCTTTGAGTTGCAGATCAAACTCTGCATAAAACAACGATCGCCACGATCAGATTGTTGGAGGAATTTGAGATTTCAAATACTGCTGCTTAGAGTTGCAGATTGCAGATTAAACTCTGTCTAACGCAAGGATCAGATTGTGGGATCGTACACAACGATCAGATTGTGGGAGTAATTTGAGATTTCACATACTGCTGCTTTGAGTGATCTGACTGCACTAGGTAGAGGCTTCTGCTTAGAGGGACAAATTCTTGTTCCAAAACCATTGCCTACTCCTATAGGGCCAGCTGTTGCTGTAAGTGACACATTATTGTTCAAAAATCATCTCCATGTCGTTGTCGACCGGGATATCCTCATCCGTTACCAAAAACTTGTTCTTAGACAGGGAGATTCGTTGTGGACCTTTGAGAGGGAAATCTTGATCCTCTACTAAAAACTTGTTATTACACAGTGAATGTCGTTGTCGACCGGGAT
>BLSH010413184.1:310912-328427 GCA_018402905.1 Glandirana rugosa | reverse complement strand
CCAGAGAACTCTTCCCGTGTATACAGGCCACCTCTTAAAAATCAACAACAAGAGAGGTCTTAAGTAAGAATTACTTCCTTGAACACCACTACATCGGAACCTCCCGTTTCAAATACAGCCGGACGCGGCCCTTATCTCAACTGGTTCCACTTCCTCCGAGAACCCCCACACTAAAGGTCTCCAACTTTCTATTGTCAAACACCTATAGAGGTTAAAAATAGCTACACAAGTTTTCGTCTAATAGGTACTTCCGTCCAAATTTCGCAAAGTCGAACAGACCCGTATCCGATCACCGTTTTGACTCTATTCCCGGCGCAGGCCGACATAAACTTTGCCCTCCAAGGCTACATCACCACAAGTTCCTTCATTAAGAATGAATTCTGGAGAGAACAACAACTAAAAATTCTCCACCGGACATATGTGCCCTTCTCAAGAGACCAGACCTCCTCAGCACCTTTTCAATGTACTTGGTGCTTCACCCATAAACCGTCGCTAAAGCATAGACTATGGGACTGCCCTGCTATCTCGGCCTTCTGGTCACAAGTGGAAAATCTGGCCAACCGAGTCTCTGGATATGCCCCTTGTAAAGATCCTCTCCCGTTAATCTTCGGATTCATGGACCATCCCTCCTCTGAACCACGCACCTGGAACAAAACTGTCCTCAACAAACATAGACACTGGCTCACCTACTGCTTTATGGTTGCAAGAAGGACCATACACCAACAATGGACCTCAAAAACCCCTCCCAATATATCCATGGTGGTATCCCAGCTGCTGGGACTCTACCACAAAGAACTATTGGACCTCTCCCTGAATGGAGGCGACATGGACAACTTTGACAGAACTTGGGGAGCCTTCATCAGGAAAACCTGCGAAAAGCCCTCACTTCATTTCACCCCCCCCACGCAACCACAACCCCGTATACATCTTCTGACCTGTGTGGAGCAACTACATGTACTGGTTAATCTAGACCCCCTCCTACAACCCCCTACTACTCCCCCCCCCCCCAGGGTTTAAGAGGCCTTTGATCAAACTGGGTTTCTCTTTCTTTTCTTTGTTTTATGAACAGTCTGTATCTATTAATGCTGTCCAGTGTCTATATGCATCGTTATGTTAATGCTCTTTAATTGATGTGTGTTACTCACAATCACAAATGATTTCTTCTTCATTATCCATAGTGGTGCCCCCCCCTCCCCCCCATCTCTTCCTCCCCCTCTCCCCTTCCTCCTTCTTCTCTTCCTACCCCTCCCCCCCTCACAGTTATGATAAACCGCACAATATATCTACAATCTATCATCTACTTTTGCTTGATGTAATGGAATCGCTGTTGTAAACCCTTGTATTGAACTTAAAACTTTAATAAAGTATATTAAAAAAAAAAAGGCTAAAAATAAAACCTATGTGGCTCACAGCCAAAGTTAAAAAGTTATAAATCATAAGAAAAGAGCATAAAAATATAAAAATGAGGAAACACTATCATCTTTTAAATGTTACAAAGAATATAACAGAATATGTAAAAAAAGGAAATCAATGCAAAAGATAGGACAAACCCCAAAAAATTCTTCAAATATATTAATAGTAAAAAGGTCAGGTCTGAAACATGTAGGCCCTTTACAAAATAATCTAGAGTGTGTCACTCGGGACAAAGAGAAGGCAAATTTATTAAATACATTCTTCAGCTCTGTGTATACAAAGGGGCATGGGGGAGCTCATGTCCACAATGGGGGTGGTAGTGACACAGCCACAAATGATCCAAAATGGCTCAAAAGTGAAATGGTCCAGAAATATTTAGACAGAATAGGTAGAGAAAGCACCTGGACCAGGTGGCATTCATCCACGGATCCTAAAGGAATTGAGCTCTGTCATTTCAAAGCCATTGTATCTAATTTTTAGGGACTCCTTAATGACTAGAATAGTACCACTGGATTTAAAACTTCAAGCAGAGCTATAAACTCACTCAAACCCCGATACCAAAAAGTACGCTCAAAATCTGCGCTTAGTATGCCTTCATCAACAAAAGTAATAATAATTTTAAACTAAAAAATAGCAGCTGCCTAATATAAACAGAATAATAAAATAGCACCATAAAAATAAAGGAGTCAAAACACCCCCACATATATGGTCCCAGCAGCGCTTATATATGACAAATGAGTAAACACAGTCTTTCTATTAATATATGTAGTGCTCCCAATGAAATCAACAATAGTCCATTGAGTATATCTGTACTGGGGAACTGGATCACGTCACAACCTTAATCCTTCACCGCACCACGTGAATCAACCGGGAAGTGACAGCCCCCCAATGTGGAAAGACTCACCAGAGGCATGTAACGTCAACGCCTTATGTAAATACCCTGCAATCAGATCCAATTCGATTTCGGATGATCTTTGTGTGTATGGGAACCAGCCGATGATTGCCAAGCGGGATTACCCCTCAGCAGGTGAGTCTTTCCACATTGGGGGGCTGTCACCTCCCGGTTGATTCACGTGGTGCGGTGAAGGATTAAGGTTGTGACGTGATCCAGTTCCCCAGTACAGATATACTCAATGGACTATTGTTGATTTCATTGGGAGCACTACATATATTAATAGAAAGACTGTGTTTACTCATTTGTCATATATAAGCGCTGCTAGTACCACTGGATTGACGTAGGGCCAATGTGGTGCCCATATTTAAAAATGGATCAAAGTCTTTACCAAGTAACTATAGACCTGTTCGTTTAACTTCTATAGTTGGGAAGATACTGGAGAGTTTAATAAAAGTTCAATACCTTTATAAATTATATAGGGTCTGGGATTAAAAGTACCATTTCAGTGATTGCAGATGACACCAAGCTATGCAGAGGAATAACGTCCTTACAGGGTGTCTCCAACTGACAAGCAGACCTCAATGCACTGTCTAATTGGGCGACTATGTGGCAAATGAGGTTTAATATTGATAAATGTAAAGTCATGCATTTATAAGCAAAATCCTTTCTTGTATAAAGAGAGGTATGGACTCCAGAGATAGAGACATCATTTTGCCCCTGTACAAATCATTAGTGAGACCTCATCTGGAATATGCAGTTCGGTTTTGGGCACCAGTTCTCAAAAAGGATAATCGGGGGGACTGGGGAAAGTACAGAGTAGGTCAACCAAACTAATAAGAGGCATGGAGGAACTCAGTTATGAGGAAGGATTAGAGGAACTCAAGAGAGAATAAATTCAGAACAGGAGATTAGTGGGGCATATGATCAACATTTACAAATACATAAGTGGTCCATATAGTGAACTTGGTGTTGAGTTATTTACTTTAACCACTTGCCGACCGCCGATCGGCATCTGATGGCGGCAAAGTGGCTCGTTCCCGCAAAACGCCGTCATACGACGGCAGCTGCGGGAACGAGTTTAGTGGGCGCGCGCATGCCGCCGGAGGTGCGCGCGCTCACTGTGTTCGGGGAGGGCCAGGGAGCGGGAGCGGATTGCCGCCGGCTACCCACGATGGCCCCCCCGGAGCGAAGGAGCGGAGGTCCGTGTATGTAAACACGGACCTCCGCTCTGTGTGAGGGGGAAGGGCTGTGATCACAGCCTTCCTGTACGTGAAGGCTGTGACCACTTCCCTTCCCCAGCTAGGCAAGCCCCCATACAGTTAGAACACGCCCAGGGAACATAGTTAACCCTTAGAGCGCCCCCTGCAGGTTAACCCCTTCACTGCCAATGGCATTTACACAGTAATCAGTGCATTTTTATAGCACTGATCGCTGTATAAATGCCAATGGTCCCAAAAAAGTGTCAAAATGCTCCGACATGCCCGCTGAAATATCGCAGTACCGCTACAAATCGCAGATCGCCGCCATTACTAGTAAAAAATAAAAAAAAATAAAAACCCCAAAAATGAATTCTCATCATCCGTAAACGCAACCACTTTTGCGCAAACCAATCAATAAACGCTGATTGCGATTTTTTTATCGCAAATATGAGGAAGAATATAAATCGGCCAAAAACGGTGAAAAAAAATGTTTTTTTATATTTTTTTTTTGGATTTGTATTTTAGGAAAAAGTAAGAAATTTGGGTTTTTTTGCAAAATTGTTGCTCTTCTTTTGTTTATAGCGGGATCAAAAATGACGCAGCGGTGATCGAATACCACCAAAAGAAAGCTCTATTTGTGGGAAAAAAAGGACGCAAATTTCGTTTGGGTACAACGTCGCACGACCGCGCAATTGTCAGTTAAAGCGACGTAGCGCCGAATCGCAAAAAGGGCTCCGGTCCTAAAGCTGGAAATCCTTCCGGGGCTGAAGTGGTTAAGGTCATCACAAAGGACAAGGGGGCACTCTTTACGTCCTCCAAATACAGAATTTTTCTTCAGAGAGCTGTGAAAATGTGGAATAGACCCCATCCAAATGTGGTTTTGGCCAGCACAGTAGATTGCTTTAAAAAAGGCCTGGATTCTTTCCTTAAAGTGGATGTAAACCCACCACCCACCCAGTATAAACTAATGGCACAGTATTAATGTACATATACATGCAAGCCTCCTGCATCTATCCCTACCTTGCAAATGTCCTTTCTGTAAGCACTAGCAGCTCTGTAAAACTCTGAAATCAGTGGGTGTCTGTGTTTGATGGGTGGAGTTGTGATGTTACAAGCCTCCCCACTCACCTGTATACTGAGACATTGAGGAGGAATTGAAGGGGGAGTGTAAAACTTTCTTTGCTATGTGAAGGAGATAAGCACATTGCTTGTCACTGACGGAGCAGGGGGCTGATCGTCTGTGTATTTCCCTTTTATTTCCCTGTTAGTGGGACTTTCTTTTCCTGAAAAAAGATAAGGTCATTACTCACAGTTGGATTAACTCTTTGTGGCAAGTCTGGGCACAGATGACATAACACGCTATACTCTACCAGGCAGAATTTTTTTTTTTTTTCGGGTTTACATCCACTTTAATGAAAATAATATCACTGGGTACTAATATTTTTTGGTAAAGTTGATCCAGGGTGAATCCGATTGCCTCTCAGGGGATCAGGAATTTTCTCCCCCGCTATAGCAAATGGGATCATGCTTTGGCGTTTCTTGCCTTTCTCTGGATCAACTGTGGGTGAAGGATTGTACGGTTATATATAATTTTTCTATATATTTTTTTTGGTTGAACTAGATGGACTTGTGTCTTTTTTCAACCTGAATAACTATGTACAGCGGTTGCAGATTGGAAAGTAAAGGTCATTTTTAATAACATTCAATTACAATATGAATTGTGACGCAATTGTATACACTATATTATTTTTTCTTTATTTGCTATTTTTTTCCCCCACAAAAGTGGAGTTATCCTTTAAACGATGCTCAATTGGCCAAGAAAATATCCCCCACACCATTACACCACCAGCCTGAAGCATTGATACAAGACAGGATGGATTCATGCTTTCATGTTGTTTACACCAAATTCTGACCCTACCATCTGAATGTCGCAGCTGAAATCGAGACTCATGAGATCAGACAACGTTTTTCCAATCTTCTATTGTTCAATTTTGGTTGAACATGTGTGAATTATAGCCTCAGTTTCCTGGTCCTAGCTGACAGGAGTGGCACCCAGTGTGGTCTTCTGCTGCTGTAGCCCATCTGCTTCAAGGCTCAATGTGTTGTGCATTCAGCATACCTTGGTTGTAACAAATGGTTATTTGAGTTATTGATGCCTTTCTATCATCTCAAACCAGTCTGCCCATTCTCCTCTGACCTCTGACATCAACAAGGCATTTTTGTCCACACAACTCCTGCTTACTAGATATTTTCTCTTTTTAGACCATTCTCTGTAAACCCTAGAGATGGTTGTGCCTGAAAATCCCAGTAGATCAGCAGTTTTTGAAATACTCAGACCAGCCTGTCTGGCAACAACAACCATGCCATATTCAAAATCACTTAAGTCCCCTTTCTTTCACATTCTGATGCTCCATTTCAACTTCAGCAAGTCATCTTCCCCAGGTCTAGATGCCTAAATTGAGTTGCTGACATGTAATTGGCTTATTAGCAATTTGTGTTACCAAGCAATTGAACAGGTGTACCTATTAAAATGACCGGTTAGTGTATATTTCAAGCCTCCTGACCAGCACTAAGGAGATCTAACTGTCAAACTGACTTATTTGCAATGCCAGGTTTATGGAATCCATTAAAACAACTGATTAAAAAAAAAGTGATAGTCAGTGAACTGTAGGCTCACTTTCATGCAGTTACCCAGAATGCCAGGCTGCTGTGAGAGTACTTCAAGCTGAGTGGCTCTGTGGTGAAGTAGTGACTTGGCGTTGTCTTTGGCATGTTAATGTATTTATAAGTGGCTTTTTTATGACCCAGTATTTTAGGTCAATACAACACACATATAGTATGTCTCTCTTCTATTAGTCTGTGGTGTCTGCCGCATAATGCATAATTCAACATAAGCAATTCTATTGAACTGGATGGAAAGAAAAATCCTTTGATTTTGTAAAACCTGTCTAAACACATTAAAAGCTGACCATATTGGAATATTTAAGTGTGTATTTATTTAATATTATAAATAGAGTTGAGCGGACACTTGCATATTCGAGTTCGTCGGGTTCGGCCGTACCTCGTGAAAACGTTCGGGTTCGGCACCGAACTCGATCCGAACTTGACCCCGGACACCAAACCCCATTGAAGTCAATGGTGACCCGAACTTATGGGCACAAAAATGGCTGTAATAAAGTCATGGAAAGGGCTAGAAGACTGCAAAAGGAAGCAACATGGGGGTAAGAGTAGGACAAGTGCCCTGCAAACAAATGTGGATAGGGAAAAAAACTTAAAATGATATAAAAAAAATAAAAAATTGGAGGAGGAGGTGGATGTGGAGTAGGAGCCTGGAGGTTGAGGAGGCGGTGACCGTGGGGGTGTAGGTGGAGTGGTGGTGGAGGAAGAGTAGGTAGCCAACACTGTTTTTTTGTTTGGATTTTTTTTAGAATTGGGGTAGCCCCCAAAATATTGAGACATATTCAACAAAAAAAAGGATACCAATGGCTGTGTGAGGCCGGTCTAAATGTCTATTCTCCACAAGGTACAGACAAGTCTTGTGGGATCCATGCCTGGTTCATTTTAATAAAGGTTAGCTTGTCCACGTTGGCTGTGGACAGGCGGCTGCGCTTGTCTGTGATAACGCCCCCTGCCGTGCTAAACACACGTTCAGCCAATACACTGGCTGCAGGGCAGGCCAGCACCTCCAAGGCATAAAGGGCAAGCTCAGGCCATGTGGCCAATTTAGAGACCCAGAAGTTGAATGGGGCAGACCCATCAGTCAGTACGTGTAGGCATGTGCACACATACTGTTCCACCGTGTTGCTGTAATGCTGCCTCCTGCTAAGACGTTGCCTATCAGCTGGTGGTGCTGTTTGCGGTGGCGTGCTGCTGACAAAGCTTTTCCACATTTCGGCCATGCTAACCCTGCCTTCTGAGGTGCTGGCAGTGCCATGCATTGGCGACCTCTTCCTCCTCCTCCTCCTCTGCCTTCGCCTTGTGCTTCCACTGAGCCCCCGGTGTCATTTGGGAATGCCCTCAGCAGCGCTTCCACCAGAGTGCGCTTGTAGTCGCGCATCTTCCGATCATGCTCCAGTGAGGGATTTAAGGACGGCACGTTGTCCTTGTAACGGGGATCCAGCAGGCACTGCAGCTTGTAGTCGCTCATGTGTGGCAGGCTACCCAGAGGCAAAGACAAGCTGTCCCCTGTGGGAGGTGTATCATCTGTGTCCTCCGTATCCCCCCAGCCATGCTCCAGTGATGCCCATGAGCTGCGTTGGGTGCCACCCTGCTGTGAACACGGTTCCTCCTCCTCCTCCTCATCATCATCCTGGTCCTCCTCATCCTCCAGAACTGTCCCTTGGCTCAAAAATTTTTGACCTGGCTTATGCTGGTGCAGGAACCCACCCTCCAAACCACTTGTGAATGACTGGCCTGATAACCGTGGAAATGACCCCTCTTCCTCCTCCTCCTGTGCCACATCCTCTTCCATCATCGCTCAAAGTGTTTTTTCAAGGAGACATAGAAGTGGGATAGTAACGCTGAGAATGGCGTCATCGGCACTGGCCATGTTGGTGGAGTACTCGAAACAACGCAATATGGTACACAGGTCTCGCATGGAGGCCCACTCGTTGGTGGTGAAGTGGTGCTGTTCCGCAGAGCGACTGACCCATGCGTGCTGCAGCTGAAACTCCACTATTGCCTGCTGCTGCTCGCACAGTCTCTCCAGCATGTGCAAGGTGGAGTTCCACCTTGTGGGCACGTTGCATAGGAGGCTGTGAGCGGGAAGGCTGAAGTTCCATTGCAGCACAGACAGGCAAGCAGCAGCAGGGTGAGAACGCAGAAAGCGCGCACAGACGGCCCCCACTTTCTGCAGCAGCTCTGACATATCCGGGTAGTTTTTTAGAAATTTCTGCACCACCAAATTCAGCACATGCGCCAGGCAAGGGATATGCATCAAACTGGCTAGGCTGCTACAAGATTTCGCCCATTATCGCACACCACCAGGCCGTGCTTGAGGCTCAGTGGCAACAACCACTCATCGGTCTGTTGTTCAATGCTCGTCCACAGCTGCTGCGCAGTGTGGGGTTTATCCCCCAAACATATCAGTTTTAAAACAGCCTGCTGTCGTTTCCCCCTGGATGTGCTGAAGTTGGTGGTGAAGGTGTTACGCTGAGCAGATGAGTAGGAGGTAGAGGATGAAGAGGATGTGCAGTAAAAGGAGGAGGCAACTGGAGGCGAAGAGAAATGCCCTGCAATCCTCGGTGGTGGAAGGACATGCGCCAAATGGCTAGCCGCCTCAGGCCCACCCACCACTACATTTGCCCAGTGTGCAGTTAGTGAGATATAGCGTCCCTGCCCATGCTTACTGGTCCACGTATCAGTAGTTATGTGGACCTTGCCACAGATGGCGTTGCGCAGTGCACAATTGATCTCGTCCCCGACTTGTTTGTGCAGGGAAGGGATGGCTCGTCTGGAAAAGAAGTGGCGGCTGGGAACCACATACTGTGGGACAGCCACCGCCATCAGGTTTTTAAAACTGTCAGTGTCCACCAGACGGAATGACAGCATTTCAAAGGCCAGGAATTTTGAAATGCTGGCATTCAGGGCCAGAAATTGCGGGTGGGTAGGGGGTTACTTCCTCTTTCTCTCCAGTGTTTGGGAGATGGACAGCTGTAAGCTTCCATGGGACCATGTACAAAAGCTTGGGGACGGTGGCGGACATGGTGGCGTTGCTGTCACACGCTCTGTTTGCTGGGTGGCAGGTGACACTGGCACTGTAGAGGTGGAGGAAGAGGCCGACGCAGCAGCAGAAGAGGAAGCAGAAGGAGGACGAGACCTTTCTTGGATTTTGAGGTACTTATTCCACTGCAGCAAGTGCTTTGAATTTAGATGCCTGGTCATGCAGGTTGTGCACAGGTTGAGAACATTTATGCCTGGCTTAAGGCTCTCATTGCACAGTGTGCAAACCACTTGTGTCTTGTAGTCAGCACATTGTCTGAAGAACTGCCACGCGGGGGAATGCCTTTGGTGTGCTAGGTCCCTGGGTGCGGTGGGTAGTAGCAGGCCTACTGTCTAGGGGACTCTCATTCCACTTTTGCAACCTGCTTCCTTTTTTGCTGTGTGGGTGCCTCCTCTTCCTCCAAACTGCACACGTCACTCGCATGACCCTCATTCCATGTGGGGTCTAGGACCTCATCATCCTCCTCCACATCATCTTCCACCCACCCTTCCCCACTGCCCTCCTTGTCAGTCTGCACACTGAGGAAAGCTTCAGCAGTTGGCACCTGTGTTTCGTCATCATCAGAGACGTGCTGCGCTGGTGTTTCCATGTCCTCATCCTGCAACAGAAGTGGTTGGGCATCAGTGCATTCAATGTCCTTCACTTCTGGGGCAGGGCTATGTGGGTGGCCCATGGAAAGCACACCAGGAGAGTCATCAAAAAGCTTAAGAGACTGTTGCATGACTTGAGGCTCAGACTGCTTGGCTGATTTACAAGGGGCTGAGGTGAAAGACAGATGGCCATGGGGTTCAGGTGCCAACTCTGAGCTTTCATCAAGGGACCGGGTGGGAGACAATGTGAAGGAACTGGAGGCATTTTCAGCCACCCAATCTACTATCGCCTGTACTTGTTCTGACCTCACCATTCGCTGAGCGCCATTCGGGCCTACCATATAACGGTGAAGGTTCTGTCGGCTACCTGAGGAAGGTGCTTCACTTGTGCGTGTAGCTGGCACATATCGACCACGTCCTCTCCTTGGAACAGGAGCTTCAGCAACACGACCATGACCACGTCCCTTATTTGACGCTCTCCGTATTCTGGACACAAATGTACTATGTAGCACTATTTATTAATACAAAAAAAAAATTATAATAAATTATAAGTCTTTTTTTAAAAAAAAAGAAAATTGTAGATGCACGTTTTATTTTTGTGCAAGAAATGCACCGCTCACACCAGCAGCAGGAACCTCTCCACCGCTCACACCAACAGCAGGAATCTCTCCCTACACCAGTATGAGATGATTTTAGAACGATAATCTGTCTTTCACAGCACCGACAGGAACCTGTCCCTACTGCAGTATGAGATGATTTTAGAACAATAATCTCCCCCTCACAGCACCGACAGGAACCACTCCCTAATGCAGTAGGAGATGGTTTTAGAACGATAAACTCTCCCTCAGAGCACCAACAGGAACCTCTCCCTAATGCAGTAGGAGATGGTTTTAGAACAATAAACTCTCCCTCATAGCACCAACAGGAACCTCTCCCTAATGAAGTAGTAGATGGTTTTATAACGATAAACTCTCCCTCAGAGCATCAACAGGAACCTCTTCCTAATGCAGTAGGAGATGGTTTTAGCACAATAAAGTCTCCCTCAGAGCACCAACAGGAACCTCTCCCTAACACAGTAGTAGATGGTTTTAGAACGATAAACTCTCCCTGAGAGCACCAACAGGAACCTGTCCCTAATGCAGTAGTAGATGGTTTTAGAATGATAATCTCTCCCTCAGAGCACCAACAGGAACCTCTCCCTAATGCAGTAGTAGATGGTTTTAGAATGATAATCTCTCCCTCAGAGCATCAACAGGAACCTGTCCCTAATGCAGTAGCAGATGGTTTTAGAATGATAAACTCTCCCTCAGAGCACCAACAGTAACCTCTCCCTAATGCAGTAGGAGATGGTTTTAGAACAATAAACTCTCCCTCAGAGCACCAACAGGAACCTGTCCCTAATGCAGTAGTAGATGGTTTTAGAACGATAAACTCTCCCTGAGAGCACCAACAGGAACCTGTCCCTAATGCAGTAGTAGATGGTTTTAGAATGATAATCTCTCTCTCAGAGCACCAACAGGAACCTGTCCCTAATACAGTAGTAGATGATTTTAGAATGATAATCTCTCCCTCAGAGTACCAACAGGAACCTCTCCCTAATGCAGTAGTAGATGGTTTTAGAATGATAATCTCTCCCTCAGAGCACCAACAGGAACCTCTCCCTAACACAGTAGTAGATGGTTTTAGAATGATAAACTCTCCCTCATAGCACCAACAGGAACCTCTCCCTAACGCAGTATTAGATGGTTTTAGAACGATAAACTCTCCCTGAGAGCACCAACAGGAACCTGTCCCTAATGCAGTAGTAGATGGTTTTAGAATGATAATCTCTCCCTCAGAGCATCAACAGGAACCTCTCCCTAATGCAGTAGTAGATGGTTTTAGAATGATAATCTCTCCCTCAGAGCATCAACAGGAACCTGTCCCTAATGCAGTAGCAGATGGTTTTAGAATGATAATCTCTCTCTCAGAGCACCAACAGGAACCTGTCCCTAATGCAGTAGTAGATGATTTTAGAATGATAATCTCTCCCTCAAAGCACCAACAGGAACCTCTCCCTAATGCAGTAGTAGATGGTTTTATAAAGATAAACTCTCCCTCAGAGCACCAACAGTAACCTCTCCCTAATGCAGTAGGAGATGGTTTTAGAACAATAAACTCTCGCTCAGAGCACCAACAGGAACCTGTCCCTAATGCAGTAGTAGATGGTTTTAGAACGATAAACTCTCCCTGAGAGCACCAACAGGAACCTGTCCCTAATGCAGTAGTAGATGGTTTTAGAATGATAATCTCTCTCTCTCAGAGCACCAACAGGAACCTGTCCCTAATACAGTAGTAGATGATTTTAGAATGATAATCTCTCCCTCAGAGCACCAACAGGAACCTCTCCCTAATGCAGTAGTAGATGGTTTTAGAATGATAATCTCTCCCTCAGAGCACCAACAGGAACCTCTCCCTAATGCAGTAGTAGATGGTTTTAGAATGATAATCTCTCCCTCAGAGCATCCAACAGGAACCTGTCCCTAATGCAGTAGTAGGTGATTTTAGAATGATAATCTCGCCCTCAGAGCAGCAACAGGAACCTGTTCCTAATGCAGTAGTAGATGGTTTTAGAATGATAATCTCTCCCTCAGAGCACCAACAGGAACCTGTCCCTAATGCAGTAGTAGATGGTTTTAGAATGATAATCTCTCCCTTAGAGCACCAACAGGAACCTCTCCCTAATGCAGTAGTAGATGGTTTTAGAATGATAATCTCTCCCTCAGAGCACCAACAGGAACCTGTCCCTAATGCAGTAGTAGAGGATTTTAGAATGATAATCTCTCCCGCAGAGCACCAACAGGAACCTGTCCCTAATGCAGTAGTAGATGGTTTTAGAATGATAATCTCTCCCTCAGTGCACCAACAGGAATGTCTCCCTAATGCACTATAACATGGTTCTGAACGCTAATGTCTCCGTCACAGCACAGACAGGAACGTCTCCCTAATGCACTATAAGATGGTTCTGAACACTCTGTCTCCCTCACAGGACCGCAATGAAGGTCTTCCTAATGCAGCCGGAGATGGTTGTGAACGCTAATCTTTCCCTCACAGCAGGGGCATGAAGCTCTCCCTACTCTAGTCTGAGTCTGATGTTTTCTACAGGGTGAGCAGTATCGGTGATGGAGGGACAGCGAAGAGGGATAGATGAGGAACTTTTGTTTGATGTAGGGATAGGGTGGAGGGATAGGATATTATAATTGTGATATTATCTGATAATTGAGGGTGGTTCAGGGTTTTTCTGTAAATTATCTTTTTGTCCTTTAAACGTTATGCAGATTGTGTTTGTTCTTGATTGAAATTATGGTGGTGGGATGAGCTGATGACATTTTGTATTATGGAGGGTGGGACCAGGGGAGGGGATATGTAAATAAATCTGTAAATTGTTTTGTGAAAATATGATATGGAAATTATTTTGTATTGAACTGTATTGTTGGATTGTATGTTTTTATGTATTTTACCTGACATTTTAAATAAAAGAATTTAAAAATCTTTCCCTCACAGCACCGGCATGAAGCTCTCCCTACTCTAGGACTATCTGACACGCGGCGCTACGGGACTCCAGCCTAATATAGAGGCTGCAACACTTGATGCACTGGCCAATCACAGCCATGCCATTAGTAGGCATGGCTGTGATGGCTTCTAAGGGCAAACTAGTGAAAAGCTTGTTGATTGGCTGCCCAGCAGCTATAGAAAAGGCGCCAAAAATACCTGAATACTGAACCTGGACTTTTTTCAAATGTCCGAGTTCGGGGCACGGACCCCCTAAAGTCCGGTACGGACCCGAACTTTACATTCACTGATGGTTGTAGGATAAGGATATTTATTCATAATAGAAAAGTGAGGAGAAAAAAAAATTCTATAGCTCTCCTAATACAGTAGGATACAGGTCTAGGCACAAATCCACAGACATACACGCATATGAATACTCACAAAAAATATAAAGTTAGGCAGGAGGAAAGCAGATTACAAGACTTTCTCAGTTTGGGGTGAGAAAAGCAACACATTACTGGAAATTACGCACAATAAAACTTTTACTGGCACAACTTACGTTAGTGGACACTTGGCGTACAGCTAATCCGACTGACAGAGATTACACCTATTTTTCGGCTCTCCATAATAAGTTACTAGAATTGATTATATATTTATGGCGCAAAGAGACCTCCCAAACCTGAAAGACGCGAAAATTGGCATTAGGACATTCTCAGACCACGCTCCAGTCTCCATAACCCTGAGCACATCAACATCACGGATTAGAGGGGGAACATGGAGACTCAACCCAACAATATTAACCGACTTGACAAGACAACAACACATTGCATCCGTAATAAAAAATCCTACTTCTTTGACAACACCACGGGGGATCTCTCTCCCATAACAATTTGGAATGCTCATAAATGTGTAGTAAGGGGCGAACTTATAAGCATGGGAGCTAAAAAGAAAAGAGAGGCTGAGAAAGAAATCAATGATTTGATCAAACAAATTAGATACTTGGAAGCACAACACAAACAATCACTAGCACTGACTACTGCTGAGGAACTCCAGGAACTAAGAAAATCCCTGCAAAACATACTAGACACCAAAGCAAAAAGAACACTGTTCCTGAAAAAAGGGTTTTATTATGAACACAGCGATAAAACAGGTACATTTTTAGCCAAAGCACTAAAAGATGCGCAATTAGCTTCTAACATACATGCTATCAAAACACAAGATGGGAAACTGACACATGAAACTGATAAAATTGCTGAAGTATTTCAGGCTTACTATTCCAAACTATACCATTTCCAACCCCCACATAAACCTGCAGAACTCGCAGGTACACGCACACAACTTCTGGAAGACTATCTATCCAATAGCAGTCTCCCTAAACTTGATGAGGTGGACGCACACAAATTAGATGAACCCTTAACTGAAAAAGAACTTATTGATGCCATTAAAACATTGAAAACAGGGAAGAGTCTGGGCCCGGATGGCTTCACTACACATTATTACAAAACCTATGCCAACCTCCTAACACCACATTTACTAAAAGCCCTAAATTATTTTAAAGAACCCCAAGATGTTCCATTTGAATTTCTAGAGGCACATGTCACGATTCTACCCAAACCAAACAAAGACCATACAGTTTGTGGTAATTATCGCCCAATCTCGTTACTCAATCTAGACCTGGAGCTTTTTGCTAAGATTTTAGCAAACAGACTTCGACCTTTTTTGAATGACCTAATTGGCCCAGAGCAGGTGGGCTTCATGCCTGGAAGGGAAGCTAGGGATAATGTTACCAAAGCTTTAAACCTTATCCACAGGGCCCATACCGATGATTTTGAAGGCATGCTGTTGTCTACAGACGCAGCAAAAGCCTTTGATTTCCTTCTAGCAACATGCTCACATATAGGCCTTCAGACACATATGTTATCTTGGATTTCTACCCTGTATCAATACCCGACAGCTAGACTGAAGATAAACAATACCTTATCTGACCCCGTCAAGATACACAATGGGACGAGGCAGGGTTGCCCCCTTATCTCCTCTAATTTTCATCCTGGCATTAGAATCCCTTATAAGAACAATTAACATTACATCAGCAATTCACGGGTTCCAGGCCGGCGGGAGACTATATAAGACAACGGCATACGCTGATGATCTACTATTTTTTATTACACAACCACATCCATCTCCAACTTATGCAAAGCCGTTGACATATATGGTTACATGTCTAATTTTAAAGTTAACTATGGGAAGTCCGAAGCGCTAAACTTAACCTTGAAAGGAGAAAACCTGATCAGAGTCAGAGTGAACTGCCCTTTCACGTGGGAAGAGAAGGCCCTTAAATACCTGGGAGTGTGGCTCACACCAGAACTGGGATCAATGTATGCGTCAAATTTTAAGCCTCTACTAGGTAATTTAAACAGGACCCTCACCCAATGGAATTTAAAAAACTTTTCATGGTTCGGAAGGTCGGCGATAATAAAGATGTCGATTTTGCCACAAGTACTATACAGGCGGTCCCTGGGTTACAAACAAGATAGGGACTGTAGGTTTGTTCATAAGTCGAATTTGTTTGTAAGTCGGAACAGGTACATTTTTTAAGTGTAGCTTCAGCCAAAACAAATATTTTTAAGCTTTTTGGATAGCATAGGGAAGGGTTGACACCCCTGTAATGTTTGTTTTGTTGTCTATGTTTCTGTTCAGAAGATTTCACCTCACTTCCTGTTCCAATGATAATTGGATTTTGAAAATTTTGGGTTGTTGTGGAAACAAACCTTGGTGATAAAGCATCAGTGAAGACACCTTTTTGCCATAATAACTCTTACAGGAGTGAATTTCCCTTCCTAGGGGGAGATTTCCTCTCACTTCCTGTTGTCTCCCTCCGTTTGTAAGTAGGAGTCGTTCATAAGTCGGATGTTCATAACTAGGGGACTGCCTGTACTTGTTCCAAACTATTCCGATAAAATTACCCACACCGTTTTTCCTATCACTGCAGACGATACTTTGGAAATTCTTGTGGGCTTCGAAGAAACCACGCATTCAATTGCAACTCCTTATGAGGCCCAAACAGAATGGAGGGTTGGGTTTCCCAGACTTTAAACAATACTATCACGCTACTCACATCACACGCATCATAGACTGGAACTGTCATGCTGATAATAAGGACTGGGTGTCACTGGAGATTGGCACAGATGAATCTTTGGTGAGCTTATCACCATGGATACCTTGGGAGAAATGCCCAACCAATCTGAAAAATCATCCCCTGATAGGGGCCACACTAGAGGCTTTCAGGAAATCGTGCAAGACTAGAGGCATCTCCTCATCACCAGGACCTCTGACACCTTTACACAATAACCCAGACTTCCCACCAGGACAATCGTTACATCACTTAGGTCTCACATACAGACACAAAACATTGCTGGCTTGTAACTGCATATACCATGGCAGAATGAAACCCTACAATATGCTCCAAACTGACCAAGGGCACACAGAATTGAACTACTGGACATACAGGCAAATACATAATTATATTACTAACACCTCCAGACTATCACACTTTAAAAGAGAGCCTACACCACTTGAAAAAATCTGCCTGGAAGGAACTCCAACACCCAAATCTACCTCATTGGCCTACACCTTGCTGCAACCTACCATTTCTCCCAATAGAAATATACACAAACTATTCTGGGAAAAATCACTCATAACTAGTGTTGAGCGAACCCGGACTGTAACGTTCGGGTCCGTACCGAACTTTCGGGTGTCCGTGGCACGGACCCGGACCCGGACATTTCAAAAATAGTTCGGGTTCGGTCCGGGGTTCTGCTATTTTACTCCACGTGTTGAGAAGCTGCAGGGCAGCCAATCAACAAGTGTTTCACTGGTTTGCCCTTAGAAGCCATCACAGCCATGCCTACTAATGGCATGGCTGTGATTGGCCGGTGCATCATGTGACCCAGCCTCTTTATAAGCTGGAGTCACAGTGCTGCAGTCACATGCTCCTTGGGTTAGTGTAGGGAAAGGTAGCTGACTGCGTGAGGGACAGATTTGAGCCATTTTAAGACCTGATCCTGCATCCTGAGATAGATTATTTTACTACTGCTGTCTGTGCTGTTGCTCTGAGGACAGATAGCAGAAATTAGGGATTTCACATACCGCTGCTTTAGATGTGTAT
>BLSH010413184.1:268403-297910 GCA_018402905.1 Glandirana rugosa | reverse complement strand
GGGTGGGGAAGAGGGAGTTCCATATTGCTCACAAAAACCCCGCAAGAGTCCCAGGCCAGGCAAAATAGACTAATGGAGAAGGCTTTTTCCCAGTCCTGTTAGGTGGAAAGGACTGAAAACCCATGTTCCTGCGACCATCTCGCAATCAGATGAGGTGGGCCAAAAAATCAGTTTTCATAGAAACAGACAAAAACTTGAAGATGACAGTATTCAGCGTTGCGGTCTGGAGTCTCTTTGTCTCTTGGGTTTCTGTTTGTTCCAGAGTGGGTTAATTGGACTGCCAGGAGATGGTCTTTTGGAGGAGGGGTGACGGGCATCCGGAGTAGAAAGGTCCATGGGGTCCATGCTGATGATGCCAAGATCTTTCATAAGATTTTCCCCTTCCTGGAGGGTGATGAAGCCATGCACCTTGTTTTGGTACGTAAAATTAAGCTTGAATGGGAAAGACCACCAGTATTTCAGAGATTTCTGGGACAGAACCTCAAGGAGTGGTTTTAGGGACCTTCTCTTTTGAATGGTGAACTGTGAGAGATGTGCAAAGATCTGTATATTGTGTCCTTGGATGGTTAGGGAGCCTGCTGAACGAGATTTCTTCATGACAGCCTCTTTGGTGGAGTAGTAATGCGGCTTGATGATAACATCCCTGGGAAGGCCATCCTGGCGTGGCGGTTGCAGCGCTCTGTGTGCCCTGTCCAGCTCCAAGGCCTGGGGAGAGATGTCAGGAATAAGGTCTTTTATAAAGGATTTTACCACACTGGGTATGTCCACAATACTTTCCGGTAACCCCCTGATACGGAAATTATACCGTCTGCTGCGGTTTTCTAGCTCATCAATTTTGGTTAAAGCTCCATCCAATTGATCCTGCAATGATTGAAGACATTGTGTGTTTTGATTGACTCTGGCGATCGTTTCATCGCATGATTGTTCAATCGCATCAATCCTGGCTCCAATGCTAGCTAATTCTGCCTTGATGGCCGTGGTAATTTGAGTTGCATTCTGAGCTAGTCCCGCAACTAGCATCTCTGAGAAGCGATTGAGCAAGTGTCCCATATCCGGAGTCTGCCCGGGTGGACATGTTTCAGCGTGCTCTAGATGTACTGTGCCTAATGGGCTTAGTGTTGCAGAGGGAGATGGGGATGAAATGTCTCCCATTACTCTGTCCAGCAGGGATTCAGTGGAAGCGGGGGAGGGGGGGATATCTATCAGTCTGTTCAGCATTGTCCCTGGGGAGTCTGTAATTCTGAGATTGATACATGGGCTCACCGCTCCATTAGAAAGACACGAGGCCTCCTCTCTCTTCCCTTCCGCCTGTGTTGCGGCCGCCATCTTAGGACCACTGGGCCTCTGATCGATGAAGACGAGCTGTCTATTCACCGCCTGCTTCGATCTGGACTGGCTCTCCGCGAACATAAAATAGGTCCTGCCCTGATCCCCTTTCGGATGCTTAAAAGTTTGGGGGTTCACTGTAGCTGTATACGGCTCGGGAGTCCCGTCTTGATCCGGGCGGTGCGGAGCTCCGGGAGATCACGTCCTGTCCCGAGGTCCGCGCATGCGCACTCGCGCAATTACTGCCTCTTGATAGTATCAAATCAGTATTAAAATCAGGGACCGCTAGTCCTCCTTCCTCTCTGCCCTTCACTAATATTGTGTAGGCTATCCTGGGGTGCCTCTTCGCCCATATATATTTTAGTGTTATTGTTCTAAGTTTTTTGAAAAAATCTGCCAGAACTGGTATAGGGATCATTTGAAAAAGGTATATTAATCTAGGAAGTATATACATTTTTACTGCCGCTATTCTTCCTATCCACGTCCGGTTTGCCCGTCTCAGCTTATTTAGATGTTCTTTAATTTTATTTAATAATGGAATGTAATTTGCTACATACAGTGTTCTCACTGACAACGTCAACTTCACTCCCAGGTATCCCATTTCCTTCTGACGCCATTTAAAAGGGTATTTGAATCGAACCTCTTCTTGCTCTTTTTTAGAGCAAGAGATATTCAAAATCTCTGTCTTCGAAGTATTTATTTTAAAATTTGATACATTACCATAATGGTCTAGTTCTTCTATTATTTTAGGGATTGTGATACTTGGTTCAGTGATGTATAACAAGACATCATCAGCATACGCAGCTCTGTCAAATGCCTTTTCGGCGTCAGTTGACATGAGTACGACTGGGGGCCTCACTTCTATCTCCTGCCTGTAGAGCCAATAACGTCCTGAGGCAGTTATCTCTTCCCTCTCTTCCCAAGACAAATCCCCTTTGATCTTCATGGATCCACCCTGGGAGAATCCGTTTTAATCTGTCTGCAAGAATTTTAGAAAAGATTTTCATATCAGTGTTTATTTAATGATATCGGTCTATAGCACTCTGGCAGATCCGGGTCTTTATCTTCTTTTAATATAAGGGTTATGTATGCCATCAATGATTCTTCCCTTATTTTTTCTTCCTCCGCTAACTTATTAAAATATTCCCAAAGTTTTGGAACCAAGATCTTTTGTAATTTCCTATAATATAGGATCGTATAGCCGTCTGGCCCAGGCCTCTTCCCCTGGGCCATACTATTTATTGCGTTCATTATTTCCTCCTTTGATATTGGTTCTTCCAAATAACTTAGTTCCTCTCTGGGAGCTTTAGCTAAATCAAGATCTTTTAAGTATTCCCAAATTATCTGACCCTCTTCCTCCTTTCCCCTTTCTTTCTTTTTCCCTTTGACCCTATATAGCTTACTGTAATAGGAATGAAACAATTTGGCTATCTCTGATGAGAAATTTACTATCTCTCCCCCTTCCTTCTTAATTTTTGGGATAAAAGTCCAGCTCTTTTTTTCTTTCACTTTCCTCGCCAACCACTTCCCTGACCTATTGCCCCACTGACATTTATCCCTCATTACCAGATGAATTGCCCTTCTCCTCTTTTTTCTAGTTACCTCCTGTCTTTCCGATCTTCCATGCCTTTTAACCGGCTTTTCTGCTTCCTGAATTTCCTTATATAGAGTGTCTATTTTTACCAGCCTCTCTTTTTTCTTTTCTGCTCCTACCTTAATCAAGATCCCCCTCATATAGGCCTTATGTGTCTCCCACAGGAGGGATCTGGTTATTTCTGGTGAATCATTGACAGCAAAGAAACTTTCTAGTTCACTTCCCAGATTTTCTACTATCTTTGGGTCCTGAATGAGTGACTCATTCAGCTTCCACGTCCTTTCCCCTCATGTCTCTACTCCTACCTCCAGTCTAACCCACACCGGGGCGTGATCCGAGACTGTGGTGGCCCCAATTTTAGCCCCTTCATCATGGGTAACATACAATGCTCTATTAACACATAATCCAATCTAGAATATGAACCATGTACAGTGGAGTAGTGTGTATAATCTCGACTTTCAGGGTTACTCATGCTCCATACATCTACCAATTGGTGTTCCCTCAGCAATTTCCTAATAATATTCTGTCTATATGGTAACTTGTGTCTTGAGTCTCCTGTTGCATCCACCCGCGGATCCACACATATATTTAGGTCACCAGTCAACACCCAGATGCCCTCCTTTGAAATCCCCCAATTTTTTAAGAGTTTTTCCCAAGAAGGCTTCCGGGTCTTTATTTGGTGCATATATATTTGCAAATGTACACTCCTTATTCCACATAGTTCCCCTTATAAACAGATATCTCCCCTCCGTATCTGCCATCTGTTCCTTTACCTTAAACATCACCTCTCTACTGAACCCAATTGCGACTCCCCTTGCTCGTCCCGAGGATGAATCCCCATAGAACCAGCTGGGGTATTGAGAAGACCTTAAGCTAATGCCCGAAGTATAGGCAATATGCGTCTCTTGTACGCATATTACCTGCCCTCCCAGATATTGCAATTCTCTATTTACTTTATATCTTTTTTCGGGGGAGTTCAGCCCTCTGATGATATATGTTATCATTTTTACTGTCTTCATGGGCCTTGCAGGGGAGTCACCCCTATTTTCCATCTACCTCGTTTTAGTGGTGTGAAGTGGTCTTGCGCATCTAATCTTTCCTCCATTTCTTCCACTCTTTGCAGGACGTGGCCAATATCTCCTCTCACTGCCGCTATATCCGTCTTCAGGGAGACTTCTACTTTAGTTAACATCTCTGTCAACATCTCTTTTATTTGGGAGGCACTGATTGGGGTATCTCCTATCTTCTCTACTGTAGAGGTTTGACCAACACCCCCTTTTTTCTTTGTGTCGCCACTCTGTGTCTTTTGGGCTTTTGGGGTTTGGTTCTTCCCACTTCCAGGGGGGGTGCCTTCTATGTTCAGTAATTTAGATACTGAAGCTCCATGCCCCCTTGAGGGTCCTCCTGCCCCCTCTTCCCCCGTGGGACTCCCCTGTCTCTCCTGGACACTAGTTTTGGCCGTCATATAGCGTTGTATCCTCACCGGGCTCCCGGCGGGCTGATTGCTTTTACTCGGAGCACTTTTATTTGTTTTGCCCTTCATCTTTGTTTATTATAATTACCAGGTGGGGTCTAGTGGGGTCCTACTGCGTTTTGCCCACACTATATTAATTTTTACAATGTCCTTACTGCTTTACAAGCCCTCCATATCCTTTTTCTTTACCGTATATACACAATATCTTCCCCTGTATCAGCCCACAGTACTAGACAGAGGTTTTTTTTGTCCTTATTATTAGAGTTGAGCGAACACCTGGATGTTCAGGTTCAGCGGGTTCGGCTGAACTTTCCGGAAGCGTTCGGGTTCGGTACCGAATGCTATCCGAACTTTACCCCGGACCCCGAACCCCATTGAATTCAATTGGGACCCAAACTTTTTGGCACAAAAATGACTGCAAAAAAGTCCTGGAAAGTGCTAGAGGGCTGCAAAAAGAAGAAAAATGGGAGGTGTTATTAGATCTGCATTCTGTCCCTTAAGATCTATCTGTAATGCAGGATGACAGATCGTTCTGTAATCAGATCGTTCTGTAATGCGGGATGAGAGATCTTTCTGTAATCAGATCGTTCTGTAATGCAGGATGAGAGATCGTTCTGTAATCAGATCTTTCTGTAATGCAGGATGAGATGTTATAGATATACAATCTGTCCCTCAAAGCAGTTGTAGTAATCTCTACCTAGTCATTATCACTGCAATCTGTCCCTCACAATCTGTCCCTCATAGCGCCGGCAGCATCCTCTCCCTACACTAACCTAAGAGCATGTGACATGCAGCACTGTGACTCCAGCCTCTTATAGAAGCTGGGTCACATGATGCACTGGCCAATCACAGCCATGCTATTAGTAGGCATGGCTGTGATGGCTTCTAGGGAAAACCAGTGAAAAGCTTGTTGATTGGCTGCCCTGCAGCTATTCAACATGCGTGATAAAATACCAGAACCCAGAACCCAACCCGAACGTTATCTCAAGCGTTCGGGTTCGGATTCGGGACACGGACACCCGAAAGTTCGGTTCGAACCCGAACGTTACAGTTCGGGTTTGCTCAACTCTACTTATTATGTATTGGGCCCTGAGTAGTAATAAGGTCAGGGACTGAACCAAAAAAAAAAAAAGGGGGGCGGGGGAAGGAGGGGAAATGTCCCCAAACCAATACCCCAGGCCACAATTTAATTTACAGTACCTTCTCATCAAATTATCTTTCACCATATGGGTAGATAAAACACATTTCAGTACAGACAAGTTTTCAGTTTATAGCTACCACTCCGCTGGCTCTCCTTTTTTCTTCTACGAGTCTTCTTCTGATCCAACCTTTTTTTTTTTTCACCACCTTTCTTTTTTTATCAGAGATGTGGATCCTGCTTCTAAGCATCAGCTGGAGATGAGTCCTCTCACCATCTGGCACTGGAAATAAGTCCGGTGCCTTCCTCTGTCCTGTGGGATAGGAGCTAGAGCTATGGCTGGGGGTATGGCTGGGAGTGTGGCGTTCCTCCATCCATGTGGCTCCAGCCTCTATGCCTGCTCCCTTCAGCCCTCTCCCCTAGACATCGGAGGCGAGGGCCATGTAGCTTCGGTCACCGCCGCTCTCCCCCGTACGTGGACCGCGGCTTTCCGTCCTTTCCTTTGCTCTCCAGCTAAGAGCTCTCCCTGCCCTCCGCTAGCCCCCGTCTGTGCCGTCCCTCTCACTGGCGGCTTTCCCGGTGGGGCTTACCTAGGTCATTGTGGAGCAGGAGCGTGAGGCACAGCCTGGCATGGAGGAAGGGGGGGCGGTCCCTCGGGCAGCGTCACCACGTTTCTACACTCCTCCCATTCCTCTCTCTTCTTGTACCATCATTTCAGGAACCATACACCAGACGGAGACAGAAAATTCAGTTAAAATCACACCTTTAAGGAAATAGCAAAAGATAACACAGTACAGGAAAGTAGTCAAAACTGAAGCCAGGGTTTGGATACCAGAGCAGGTAATCAGACAATTCGGGGTAAGGAAACTCAGAAATCAGCATAGTAAGGAGCCAAAGCAGGAACAGGTAGTGGAAGAGAAGTCAGATAGGCCAGGTCATACACAAGAAAACAGACAGGAACACTGTTAGGAAAGGATTGGCCTGGTGAAGTCAGGCAATGTTCTGGACTTTTTTGCCGTTCACGCGCATTCACGCGCACCCACATGCACGCTCCCGTGTGCGCCGGAAACAGCGCCAAACGACCCTATTTAAGCTCCCTGCACCTGTCAGCAGGTGCTGTCAGTTCTACAGCGTCTGAGTACCTGTGAGCTTCAGCTCTCCTACCTGAAACCTGCTTCCTGTGTTGTTCCTATTCCTGTGTACCGACCTGGCTTGCCCTGACCTGCTACCTATCAGCCTGCACCGACCCCGGCTATCCACGACCATCCGCTTGTCTGACCCTTCTGTACCTTGCCGCCAGCTGGTGAACGAACTCTGCTTGGACTTTGACTATTCTTCTGCCTGCCCCTTTTGTGCCTCTCTGACTCGCCAGTTGCCGACCCAGCCTGCCCGACCACTCTTCTGTCTGCATGACCATCTGGAGCCTCACATCACCACCAGTGACCATCCAGCCCTCGTGCCATCCCGCACTCTGGGACTTCCTGTCTACACTACCAGGGGTCCCAGAATCGGGTATGTAAGAGTGGTTGTTCCCTGCTAAGACAGACTCCACCACCAGGATCGTGACAAACACACTGGATATTGTTGACCACACAAGGGTGAGGAGAGAATGAGCTAAGCTGCTTAAATAGCATCAAGGAACTGGCTTTAAGCTGGACTAATGACGCAGGTTAATGGTAATCAGATGAGTGCTGTGGAAACAACGAGTGGCTAGTAATAAACCAACAGCTGAGCAACTCTGAGAACTGAAACTAAAGAGCTGTCCGTAAGTAGCAGAAGCTAGCCCTGACTCATCACTTTCTGTGCTTCACAAACCAGTCCAACAGGTTTGTTATCTTATCAATATGGGAGGCCTAGTTTCTAAAATAATACATCATTTTAAAAATGTTTTTCCATATTTATGATACAAAAATCACTAAAGTAGCCATAGCAACACATTCCACCTTTTGATTTTCATAACAGAATATAGGTAAAACTGAAACTTAACATTTCTCAGCAGGTGATAAAGCCTTTGCCCAGTAGTCAACTCGAACATCGAGTGTTTGCCTGTTCGCAAATACCGAACATTATGGGGCATTGGCGGGAAATTCGAAATCCCCATAATGCATACAAATCGTGGGGAAATGCCGCCCACTGATGGCCAAAGCATGCACATGGCCTGCATGCTTTGGCCAATCACAGCATGCTCTGCTGTGAGAGCCAGGATTGGCTAAAAGGCAGGGTGCCTTTGGCCAATCATGGCTCAAGGGTATCATTCCACTCCCACACTATATAGGACCACTTGTACGTATGTAGTGCTGTGAACATGGAGATTGATGCTGATATTAAGCTAGTTTAGTTAGTGGCATGTAGGCAGTGTAGTATAGAGATCTAGTGTAGAGAGTATATACAGGCAGTGTAGGCAGTGTTGTATATAGATCTAGTGTAGAGAGTATATACAGGCAGTGTAGTATATAGATCTAGTGTAGAGAGTACATACAGGCAGTGCAGGCAGCTTAATATATACAGTATATACAATATATATATATATTTTTTTTTTTATTACGCTGCAATCAGTGTAGACTATATATACAGCTCATTCAGTATATAGAGTCAGTTCAGGTAGTATAAGAGCTTAAAGCGGAAGTTCCATTTTTGGGTGGCACTCCTCGCCCCCTTACATGCCACATTTGGCATGTAATTTTTTTTGGGCGGGTGTGTCCCCAGGTTTCAGAGGGACTTCCTGTCCCTCTTCCACCTTCCGCCTCGGGGCCGCCTAGGCAACACCTCCTCTCCTCCTAGGCGGCCCCTCCCTCCTGGCAATCTTCTGGAACACGTCACAGGTCCCAGAGGATTGCCTGGCCACTAGGAATGCGCAGCGCGACTCGCGCATGCGCAGTGGGTGCCCGGCCGTGAAGCCGGGCCGGGTGCCCACACTAGGAATGGCGGGGCCGTCGGGAGGAGGGGGAGACGAGCGAGGCTTCGGGAGCAGCCATCGCTGGACCAGGAGACAGGTAGGTTACTGTTTATTAAAAGTCAGCAGCTACACTTTTTGTAGCTGCTGACTTTTAATAAACAAAAAAAGTGTGGAACTCCGCTTTTTTTGAGATTCTGTGTTTACAACTTAAAATCAGTTTTTTTTGCTATAAAATGACTTAGAACCCCCAAACATTATATATATTTTTTCAACACCCTAGAGAATAAAATGGCGGTTGTTGCAATACTTTATGTCACACCATATTTGCGCAGCAGTCTTACAAGTGCAATTGTCTTGGAAAAATTCACTTTTTTGAGTTAAAAAATAAGACAACAGTAAAGTTAGCCCAATTTTTTTCAAAATTGTGAAAGATAATGTTACGCCAAATAAATTGATATCTGACATGTCATGCTTCAAAATTGCGCCTGTTCGTGGAGTGGCCACAAACTTTGGCAAATCTCCATCGGCGATGTTTAAAAATTTCTACAGGTTATTAATTTTAAGTTACAGAGATCACTTTTATCCCTATTACAAGAAATGGAA
Organism: Glandirana rugosa; assembly: GCA_018402905.1. NCBI lineage: Eukaryota > Metazoa > Chordata > Amphibia > Anura > Ranidae > Glandirana > Glandirana rugosa. The sequence goes on along the minus strand of BLSH010413184.1, from coordinate 288,879 downwards.
ACATTCCTTGTAATAGAAAAAAATCATGGGGGAACCTCTTAAATATGAGATCTGGGGTCAAAAAGCCTCAGATCTCATATTTACACTTAAATGCAATAAAAAAAAAAAAATAAAAATAAAATGATACTTAAAAAAAATGTCCCCTTTAAGAGCTTTGGGCAGAAAGTGATGTTTGACGTCGCTTCCACCAGTCAATGTTATGGATCGAGTGGGCAGCATTTTCCACTCACTCGGCTCACAGGCATGGGGGAGAGTGGACTCGATCATCTCCGCTGCTACCGGCGGGTCCGGTAAGTGGCAGAGACGATGGTAAAGTGGCAGGAGGGGGGGAACCGATAAAAGCGAACTTGCGGTGAATCCGCTGCAGAGACTACTTTTATCTGAAAGAGACGTCCACTGAAAAAAAAAAATAATGGGGTTATGGTAGCTATCTGCTACCATAGCAACTGTATTCTACTGCAAAGGACCACTGTATATACAAGAACGAGCGGTCCGGTAGGGGTTAAATTACTTTTTTCCTTTTCAAATGTCATTTTGCGGTGGCACTGTTCTAAACATCACATGGATGTGCCACTTTACAGGCATTCTAAGGGGACCCCCAGGCACAATATTTAAAGGAATGTTTCATTTTTTTTTCACTTTAATTATTATTAAAATCACTGCTCCTGAAAAAACAATCAATTCAAAAACTTTTTTTTAAATTGAAACATGTCCCCAAGGGCAGGACCCAGGTCCCCATACACTTTTTATGACAATGTGTTCGCTGGAACTTATTGCCTGTTCGCAGTGTTCTGGTGCGAACCGAATCGGGGGGGCATTCGGCTCATCCCTATTGCCCAGGAATGGGCGAATTAAACTCCCGTATTTTAAATGAGGGAAAAAAATATCCCTTTGACCCCCGTATATTCTGGACAATCAGACTTTTTTTGTCCTAGGACAAGCTATGACATTCCTTTCAGTAGGATTAGCAATGTCTTTGGCAGTTTGTGTAACATGGAAGGAAAATTCCAGATTAACATCCATTTTCCTCCAGGCCATAAGGAAATGCTCAGATGAAAGTCCACTCTAAGGAAATCATCTGCATCTTCCTTGTGCTCTCAACTCTTCTTCTGGTCTGTGTCATCTTATCTGGCTTGGTCATTTGCTTTGCCTGCTCCATCTCTCGTTACCATAAAAGAGTAAAGACAAAGCAGATTATACTGTATGTTCCTTCCAACTGTGCCAGAAACATAGCTTACTGTTCACATTTCTCTATCTGCCCATTTCTGACTTCAAAACTATACTTGGGTAACCACTGTTGCCTTGTAACATTCTGATGTAAAATAATTTTTTTCCAGCATAAAGAATAAATCTGCATCCCTCTCCATGCTGTCCAAGGAACACTGGTCTGTTGTTGGTCAATCTTCACAGTATGTGTCCCAGTCTATGACAATAAAAACACCTAATGTGTCTGAATTTACTGTTCCCATTCACTTGCTTCCACCTCTTAAAGTGGAGTTCCTCCCCCCTCCAAAATTTTAAAGTCAGCAGCTACACTTTTTTTGATCACTTTTAGTCCTATTACATGAAATGTAAACATCATTTGTAATATGAATAGTGCGTAACAGGTACTCTTTTTGGAGAGCTATGGGGTCATCTCTCCTCTAGGCTGGAAAGACCGAGATCAGAAAAAAAAACAAGCAATCTCGGCTTTTCCAGCCGAGTCCCCGGCATTGTTTACATCTGGCTGGCCGAATGTGATGTCATACGCTCTGCACGGACCACCGAGGCTCCTAGGGATGACTGGTAACCATATGGTCACCAGTCAGCTCTATGGTCAACTACCACCGGTGAGGGATCGATTTTCCAGGGCCGCCGATGGCACCGACGGGCCTGGAGAAGTACCAGATGGCAGCGGGGGGGGGGGTGACACCCCTACCGCTGCTTGTAAGAATGATCAAGCGGCTGAACTGCCGCTATGATTGTTCTTACAGTGCACAGAATCACCGGCGATATCTGAATAGTACCTGTAGCTGCTGGCACCATTCAGTTATCCCAGCTCAAAGTTTGGGACTTCATATGACATGACACCGGGGAGAAGTGGTTAATAAAAAGGTAAAATGTTATAAACAGAGTAAACATGGTCAAAACATAGCCAGGGCTTGGTAACCGGAACGAATAGTCAGAGCAAGCCAGTGAAACAGGAATCCAGAGATCAGCGAATTCAAACAAACGGAAATCAGGGTCAGGAGCCAGGAGAATCAGCCGAGCAGGGTCTTGAATCCAGGAACCAGAAGGGAACGTTAAACAGGCAAAGTCTTTCACAGGAACACACAGTAGCGATTTCTCCAGAGATGTTAACCAGGTGAAGGCGTCTGAGATCTGATCCGGGCAGTTTATATAGCTAGGAGAGCTGGCTAATGAGCAGGATATGGACATCAGCTGAGACAGAGTGAAAGCTCAGACTGGCAATTAACTCTTAGCTGAGCAGCTTGCTCTGAGAAGAGAGGGCTGAGCCAGCCCTGACAGTTACAGTGCAGTGACCCATGCCATGCAATATTTATTAATAATTCTTATAAACAACATTTTTTTCAGCTTTGGACTCTAGTATATTTGGATTGTTTTTTTATCCTTTGTTCACATGCAATTATCACATATGTGTTAGTGCCCTGCTTTTCATTGGTTTGCTTTTCAGAAATGGTTTATTCACTTAAAGGGGCATCTTCACATTTTTTAGCATACTGTCATTTTTGGTTGGCCCCAGGGTTACTAATATTTCTCACACAGGAATACCACAATGTCTACACAGGATAGGTGAAACATAGAAAACTATAACCTTTACTAAAAAAAAAGGACCAATTTAACTGAATTAAATGACTGCAATTTGACACTTGATCATGGAATAGTACAGAGTCTTTAGGCAATAACAGTAGAGGCTCTGATATATTGCAATTTTAAGCACCCCTTACTTCAGCTAAAGTCCTGATTGTCACTGAAATATCTTTATATGGCAGTTTAAATCTCTTTCTCATGGGGTAACAATGCAAACTATTGTGTTCCTCAAAGATGGAGAGATCAATGTATTCTGTACTCACATTGTGAAAGCATTTGTTTTCTCTTCTTCCAAGAAAGATAACACCTGTTGCTACTCAACTTCCTCTAGAACCTCCAAACTATTTATTAAGGATGGGCTCAGGCATGTTCGCAAGTGCACGGGCCCGAGCCCGCCAGGAAGGGAACCCTGCACTGCGCTAATAAGAGGCAATGAAACATTCCCCGATCGGTGCAGCAGGAAAATGTCTCACTGCCTGTGATTGAAGCAGTGCAGGGTTCACTTCTCAGCGGGCTCGGGCACGTGCACTTGCGAACACGTCCGAGCTCATCCTTACTATTTATACACCTGCCACCCAGCTTTTAGCAGACAGGCCAAGTAGCTAATTGCAAGTGGGGTGACTCGCAACTCTTCAGGGGCTCTTAAATATAAGCTAAAAAATGTAATGCAACTCAGAATGTATCTTTAAATTGATGGCTTGGAAACAATACAGACACATGGAGGGAACTGTTCCAAGACAATCCAAGCTAAAAATATCATAGGAAAATATATTAACAGAGGGAAATTTCAGTGGCATCCAATTACATTCTTTCCCCTTTGAAATCACATCGCCATTGTGGGGTCAGAGTGCAGAATTATCATGTGTTTGTTTTATATTTATTTAATTATCAAACCAGAAACTCAAAGTTACTAACGCTGATCACTAAAAGGTCAGTCCACCCCAGTCTGGTGATCTGTTTAACCACTTCAGCCCCAAAAGGATTTACTCCCTTCCTGACCAGAGCACTTTTTGCGATACGGCACTGTGTCGCTTTAACTGACAATTGCGCAGTCATGCAACATTGTACCCAAACAAAATTGATGTTCTTTTTTTCCCCACAAATAGAGCTTTCTTTTGGTGGTATTTGGTCACCTCTGCAGTTTATATTTTTTGCACTATAAACAAACAAACAGCGACAATTCTGAAAAAAAAAACATTTTTTTTACTTTTTGCTATATACATATCCAAAAAAAATTATAAAAAAAACAAATTTATTCCTCAGTTTAGGCTAATATATATTTTCTTCTACATATCTTTGGGGGAAAAAAAATCGCAATAGGTGTATATTGATTGGGTTGTGCAAAAGTTATCACATTTACAAACTATGGGAATAGATTTATGGCATTTTTTTTTCAGTCTTTTTTATTAAATTTTTATCATATCAAACAAAGAAAATGCAAATACAGATTTTCATAACCATACTTACAAAATTTCAAAAATCAAAACATATTTGTTTACAGAAAATATGCAGTCCGGATAGGTATAATAATCATTCAAAATACACTAAAGAAACAATAAAGAAGCATGGTAAGGCTCAAAGTAAATATCTTAAGAAATCCAACAGACCGCTAATGACATCAGTACTATCACATAGTCATAAAAGTCACTTTTATAAGCTCATGAAGACACAATATAGGTCATATCGATCCCCGGCTTAGACCGCGTGACTGGGTATGTACCCTCCAGGACAAGCCCCGCAGGAAAGGAGATCCTCTAAGAGGTTGCCTTTGGGCGCCCCTGCATAAGAGACACCCTGAGGGAGAGCCCCCAGGTCCCTGGCACCCCCAATGGGAACAAACTGTGCCATGAACTGAGGACCCCCACCCCCTTCGGTGCCCACCCAGAGAGCCCCACTCTCAAAATAATCCCTATAATTGTCACCTCCGGGACAGCAGAGGAGCCCCTCTGGACTCCAAAACCTTTAATCCCATGTTAGCGGTCCCCATCATCTTTAGTATTATAATGAAAGAATTCAGCAAAGTAAAAGGAAAATAGAAAGGGAGGAAAAAAAGATAAGAATAGAAAAGAGGAAAAATGCCTCAAGAAGGATGAGTGTATCCAGATAACTGTTCACATTATCTTTCAACCAATCATGGATTTTGGTTCCCTGGGATGCCCGGGGTTAGAGAAACTCCAACAAAGGTCGCCCAAGGTTCCCAAGTTAGCTCGAAGTTTTGTAGATTATCTGCTATGATACTAGCTAGTCTCTCCTGAGTCATTATCCAGGAAATTTTCCTTATGGTTGCTTTTAGGGAGACCCATTCCTGTTTCCAAGCCCTAGCTATGGTAACCTTGGCTCCCAATAATATAAAATAAATTAATTTCCTATTGGTTTTCGTTGTGTTTGGGATGAAGTCATTTAAAAGTGCAATAGTAGGCGATCTAGATAGTTTGCAACCGGTTTCCTTATAAATAATACAGAATATTTTAGACCAATAAGACCGTATTTTTGGGCACTCCCACCACACGTGGGCCATGGTACCCTGAAGAAGACATCCCCTAAAGCATAACGGATCAACAGACGGATAAAATGTATGCAGTCTAGCTGGTGTGAGATACCATCTCATCAGGACTTTTATACTGGCTTCAGATATAGTAGCGTTCAGGATGCCCTTGTATGACCTGAAGCAGGCAGCTTGCCACTTATCCAGTTCCCAATCAAATTGGAGATCTAGTTCCCAGTTAGTCATATAGGCTGATTTTTTAATGGGAAGAGTAAGAGCTTCATAGATAACCGAGATGCAACCCCTCTGCAGTGTTGGCTGACCACACCATCGTTCATAGTCTGTAAAACTTGGTGGGAGTGGTTTATTCTTCCAAATTTTATGAAGAAAACTAGATATTTGGTAAAATCTAAACTTCTCTGAATTTGGTAGCTCTAATTTGTTCAAGCAGTATTTGAGAGTTATCGGACCTGTAGCCGTGAAAAAGTGTCCTATGCGAAACAGCCCCTTGTTTAGCCACCATTGGAAGGCTTTAATATTTAGCCCCGGGGGAAAGTCTGGGTTGTTGAAGAGATGTGCTAATGGTTTAACTGAGGAAACCAGGGATGAATTATTTCTAATTTTGTCCCATAGAGCCAGCTTGTTGGAGAGTGTAGGGGCCAAAATTGGAGGTCTATCTTTAGGGGAACACCATAGAAGAAAGTCTAGCGTGTGCCTCGGAGTAGCCTGTCTTTCCATCCGTACCCAGTCCTGCCTCTCCTGCTTAAAGTATATAGAAGACAATTGTGCAAGCCTGGCAGCTTGAAAATATCTCACTAGGTGGGGTAATCCCAGTCCACCCCTGCGTCTATGGTGGAATAGGGTTTGTTTAGGGATCCTGTATCCTGAGCTTCCCCAAATGAATTTAAGAATTTTACTTTGAAAAGCGGAGATGTGATCTCTCCGGATGGGGACTGGCAAAGAGCGAAAAAGGTAAAGGAGTCTCTGTAACAAAGTAATTTTCACCGGGTTAACCCTCCCAAACCACGAGATCTCCTGTTTAGACCAAAGCTTCAGATCATCTTCAAGTTTTCTAAACATCTGGGGATAGTTACTACTATATAAGGATTCATATTTAGACGTGAGGTTGATACCTAGATATTTAATTGATGAATCGCTCCACCTAAACTTGAAATCCGTTTTAAGCTTGGAAATTATCTCTGGAGGTAGAGAGACATTTAAAGCTTGAGATTTAGTATAATTAACCTGGAGCCCTGAAATCACTGAGAAGTCCTTAAGGAGCTGACATAATAAGGGGAGGGAAGATTTTGGGGAGGTCATGAAGATCAGGAGATCATCAGCAAAGAGACCACATTTATGTTCTTGTAGACCGCATCTCACTCCTGTGATAAGGGGATTATCTCTGATGGCTATGGCAAGTGTCTCTATTGCAATAGCGAAAAGTAATGGGGATAGTGGGCAACCCTGCCTAGTACCTGTTTTAATTGAGAAAGCATTGGAGTAGAATCCTTGCAATTTAATCACAGCTTGTGTAGAGTAGAGTGCTCTGATAAGTCCTATAAATCTCCCCCCAAAGCCCCAATGCTGCAGAAGTGACACCAGATAAGTCCACGACACCGAATAAAATGTCTTTCGCAGGTCCAGGGAGAGCAACATCCCCTCCTGTAAAGGCCCTCCTGTCCAATTAGTTTGAAGTATTGAGACTATATCAATTGCCCTTCTTACCTGATCAGGGCCCTGTCGTCCTGGAATGAAACATACCTGGTCCTTATCAACATATAGACCAATAAAAGTAGCTAGCCGGTTCGCCATAATCTTAGTTAAACATTTTGGGTTGTTATTTATGAGGGAAATCGGGCGATAATTTTCTAAATTTTCTGGGTTTTTATCGGGTTTTGGGATTACAGATATGTTGTGTTAAGGTGCTTCTCGACAGGGTCCCCCTTCATTTTAAGATTAAAAAATTGTGTCATATGCGGGGCCAATGTTTTGGCAAAAGTTTTATAGTAAGGACCCGAGAGACCATCCGGCCCTGGGGCTGAGCCCTGTTTGAGATCTTTGATGACCCCCAGAACCTCGTCCTCTGAAATTGCTTCATCCATTAAGTCTCTATGATGATCTGTAAGAAGGGGTAAAGAGATGCCCTCAAGATACTGGTTTATTATTTCTAAATTCTCGCTAGTTCCAGGGCTATACAGATTCTCATAATATTTCTGAAAAGCCCCAATAACTGTGTTTGGGTTGGAAGAAGGAGGATTACCATCTACCCTGATATTGGGCATAGAAAAATGCCTTGTCCAGGGGGTAAGTTTCCTTGCCAGATAAGAGCCTATTTTATTACCCTGAGAATAGAATTTGCTTTTAGACCAGCGGATGGCCTTCTCTGCCTTCGTCGTGAGCGCAAGATTAAGCTCTAGTTTCACCTTATCTAGTTTATCTAAAAGCAACTGAGAGGGATGGGCCTTATGGTCTGCCTTAATAGCTAAGAAGGACTCTTCCAGCTTCTGCACATGAAGTCCTTTTTCCTTTTTAATCTTGGAAGCCAATTGTATAAATTTGCCTCTAATAAAGGCCTTATGGGCAGCCCATACTGATTCAACCGACGTTTCCCCTGACATATTAGTAGAGAAATATTCCCTGAGACTGTTATCTATTATAGAGACATTAACTGAGTCTGTGAGTAATGACTCATTCAATCTCCAATGCGGTTTCGGGAATAGCCTGGACTGGATACGGATGGACATCGACACTAGAGAGTGGTCCAAAAGGACTGTGTCATGAATGTGGGCATCTAGGATGTTTGGTAGAGTATAGAAGGGAGTAAATAAGTGATCAATTCTAGAATATGAATTGTGGGGACTGGAGTAGTGAGTAAAATCCCTGCTACGAGGATGTCTGTCCCTCCACACATCAATTAAATTCTGAGAGTGGAGGAGTTTGGCAATACGAAGGCTGGCTTTAGTTGGGCGTAACAGTTGGTTGCCTAGGGGTCTAGTTTTATCTAAAGATTGATCAAATGCGACATTTGAGCAATTTTTAGAAAATAAAATAGCTACTCCTTTTGTTTTGGATTCTGCATTAGCTAGGAAAAAGCATGGGAAATAAGTATGGAGGAAGTTAGGGTTGAATCGGGCAGGGAAGTGAGTTTCCTGGAGCAAAAGGATATCTAATTTCAAAGATTTGTAAAAATCCCCAATCTTCTTGCGTTTGATGGAAGAGTTTAACCCTTGCACATTATGAGTGGCAACCCTAAAAGGGAATTGATGGAGGTCAGCCATCCCTTATATTGCAGAGTGTGTATCTAATAGAAGCGTCACTCACCCTTCCCAGGGTTTTCCCATTATCCAAGAGACCACATTTCCGCTTGAAGAAAGAACCTTGGTCTGGATACACTCTAGGAGGCAAGAAGAAGAAACAAAGGAAAAAAGAAAGGAAGAACAGAAAAATGCCAAAGGCAATATTAAACCTTGTAAACCAATCTCGACAATTAAGTGGCCCTGAAAAGGGTCATTTTCTCCAGGTAAGGTGTTTGCGGCCAAGGGAGGAGAAAGAGTAGAGCCCCTTGGACACCCTTTGAAGTAGAACAAAAAGTCTAGCTCTTACCACTAGACAGCCCATCCTCGACCTAATAAATCAGGTCAAATGGATAGGCGGAGGTGCAAGTAGGCCGTCACCCATCCACGAGCCCTGTGAAAGCCATGTAAAATAAGAACAGATGACAATTTATATTCTAATCTTAAGTGGGGTCTTGAAACTGACCAAATGCCCCCGATATCTCTCCCCTTTTAAAGGATAGAAGCCCTCCCCATTGGTTCCAGTCTGCGAAGACTCCCCCCCCCGAGAAGAGGATTAGGAAAGCTTCCACAGGGCGGAACCCCTGACACCCCTTCAGAGTCAACATGGATGGGCGAGAGGACTCTCAAAATATGGGAGAACTGCATAAAGAGGTCCTTCCTTGACTATGACAGATCGGCGTCAAAGAGACTTCCAGAACGGACCCTGCCATTAAACTAAAAAGCATTACTATGTTAACCATAATATAAAGCATTTTAAGGCTTATTCTAGCAGTTGAGAAAAGACAAAAGTTAACATGAGCCCTGCAATTAAATGAGGTTAGACATTAACTCTAGGACAAAAACAAAAACAGAAAGAGGAAGTTAGGATATGCGCTTTCCCCTATAGCAGATGACCTGGTAGTTAAAAGTTATGTTAAACTTGTGTGCGACCCAAGTCATGGAGGGCCATTTTCCTTCGCTCGTTTTGGTTTAACCTTCTTCCAGAGGGGGGTCCTAGGAATGGTGGGAGTCTGTCTCTTAGCTGAACTGGTGTTGCCGGAGGTGTCCATATCAGACTCCTGAGATATCAGTTTTAGGTGAAGAAAGAGTTTCTCTCCTTCATGTAGGGAAGAGAAGGCATAGTCCCGATTTTTGAAGGAAAATTTAACAGCCAATGGAAAAGACCACTTGTATTTGATTTCCTTCTCCGCCAGCACCGCAAGAAGAGGTTTCAAAGCTCTCCTTTTCTGTATTGTGGATGGTGCAAGGTCGGCATAAATTTGAACCGGGTGTCCTTTACAGAGGATCTTGGCATTAATTCTGGACTGTTTCATAACCCCTTCCTTTATGGCATACAAATGGGGCTTGACAATTATATCCCTCGGGGAACCATCTTTTCAGAGGGGCCCCAGAGCTCTGTGAGCCCTGTCCAGCTCCAAACGATGTTTAGGGGTGTCTGGTAATAAATTAGTAATCAAATTTTGTATTGCTTCAGAAATGTCCTTGATCTCCTCTGGAAGTCCTCTCACTCTGAAATTCTCACGTCTCAACCTATTTTCTAGATCATCAATTTTTGAAAGGGCCACATCCAATTGATCCTATAGGGAACCCATAAGATCTGCGTTCTGATTGGAGATCGCTGCAGTGGATTCCAGCTTGTTCTCAATTGCTTCAATACGAACCCCCAACATTTGAAAATCAGATTTAATCTCACCCGTAATAGTTGCAATCGTGTTTGCTAGCCCCCTCTCAAGGAGAGATGAAAATTTGTGGTAGAGATCCTCAACCTGTAAATAAATGTCAGGGCCAGGAGGAATGGGTGAAGCTGGAGCCGAGCTGATAGGGCCCAGTGCTGGGGAAGAGAGTTCACCTTGGAAACGTCCCAATAGTGATTCTGTGGATGAGGGTGATGGCAAAGGGAGCTGTGAAGACCCTCCTTGATGAACTGGAGTGAAAGTCAGTAAAGCAGGAGAAAGTATTTGTCTGGAATCAGAACGCGTTAAATGACCCAGGCTCTCTGGGCGAGGGCTGTCCATGGCTCCTGTAGCTGCGACTGAAATTGTCGCCATCTTGTGACCCCCCTGCTCTGAAGTCGCAGAAAAGAGCTGACTTAAATCTTTCCTTGCAGAGTGTGCAGACATGCAGGAGAGAGTCTGCTTTGCTGTAGGGACCGATACACTTGTTCTTCTAGTAAGCTTATGGGCTCTGTGGCCTCGGGGTCTAGGAGACCCCGAGGATGTAGCAGGTTCTCTCTGACCAAACACTTGCAGTAGAAATTGTGAGGGTAAGGGTCAAGTGTGATTGTTAACACTTCTAAATCATTGATGCAAGTCCTGTGGACATCACTAGGGTCTTGGTGGGTCATCTGAAGGCTCTGCTGAATTGATTTAAATGGTCACCATACGGTTGTGTGATTTAGAAGGCCTTTAGGCCTTAACGGCGGCCATCTTGGTACACCCTGACTCCTCTGATGCTGCTGGATAGGGGAGTTTGGGGGTCTCCGGGAGCCTCTTACAACACTAACCTTCACCCCATGAGCGTGGGTCAGTAGATCTTGGGAGGAGTGATCATTCCCGCTGAATTGGGGCCGCAGCTCTGGAGGGGCTGTGACTATTATTCCGCTGCTGCGGCCATCTTGGGACACCCAGCGGTCCCCTCGATGCGGCTTGTGTGCTCGGTGGTCCCCCTACCGCGCTCTCTGATGCTCTCAGCGTCTTGTGGGACGATAGAGGGGAGAGGATCTCTCGATTGTGGCTCTCCTCTGTGACGTCTCCACTTCTTTTAGGGCTTTGCAGGTGTGTGACAGTGCGGAGCTCCAGGTTAAGCAGCCATCCAGGAGCTTCCGCACATGCGCACTCCTATTTATGGCATTTTTATTATTATTTTTTTACTAGTAATAGCGGCGATTTGAGATTTTTAGTGGGACAGATCGAACACTTTTGACACTTTTTTGGGACCACTGACATTTATACAGCGATCAGAGCTAAAAATAGCCACTGATTACTGTATAAATGTCACTGGCGGGGAAGGGGTTAACACTAGGGGCGATCAAGGGGTTAAGTGTTCCCTAGGTAGGTGTTTCTAACTGTGAGGGGAGTGAAGTGACTGGGGTGGAGAGAGAAAGGTGCTCCAGATCACTGCAGATTTCTCTCCATGTCACTGTCAGAATTGAGATCTGTTTGTTTACATGAACAGATCTCCGTTCTGGCTCTGTGAGGAGTGATCCCGCTGCAGTCTCTTAAAGTGCCACCATACAGCTATGATGATTTGTGCAGGAGAGCCGACCTGCCATCGTCAAGCGACAACAGCTGGTCGGCAAGTGGTTAGAGAGCTTACTATTTATGTGTAGTGGGCATGTACTGCTCGATCCTAAGAAACAAATGTAAGAGAGGGAAGGAGATGTTCAGGAGCTCACAGGGGACACTGCAATGGGACAGATAAACAGAGTAAAAATGATTTAATGAAAAATAGATTACAGCGCCATTAGGTAGTGGGTGTGTATGGATTATTTTTAGAGAAAAAAGATATAGTTTAGTGTCATTTAATAAGCAAATTTAAGAAGTTTCTGTTATGGCAAAATTTAATTGATGATAAAAAAATAGTAGCAAAATAATTTTTTCAAAAATCACTCCACCAACTGCACTACTAGAAATCACAGATGCAAATAGTTGTGCACTGTTCATGTAGAACTGTGTCTTTCTATGGGAGATCAGTACCTGGAAGGACAATGTGAATGACAGTATTTGTGTACACTGTGTTGCTGGCTAACAGTGCACAACACATCTTTATCCGAACGTGCACTATCTTGGCTTTATCGATGCTTTCATGGCAAAATATAATTAGCAGAATTGTTTTGCCAAAGATCTAAAAACATAAATAGAAGTCAATCAAATTCCTTGTAAAATAACAAAATTGACTTTGTAGAAAAAAAAAAGACAAAAGGCCTGCTGAAGCGAAAACCGTTCACAATTTTATTCATAGTTTTCAAAATGTATTTGTCCTGCAGTGATATTAAATTGAACTAGCAAGTAAATCATTATATCAGATCAGACATGTGCATCATAAAATGGAATGTCAGGATAATTTGAAATGTAAGAGCTGTTTATAGTTTTAACCTGTTTCATTATTTGTAGAGTTGTTAAAAATTGATCTTTTAGATACTTATATTTTTTATGATTTGGTTGACTTCCATGAACGAAAAGCACTGTCCATTTACATAAAATAGAAATTTGAGGAAGTTCAACAGAGCTTCTCCAGTCAAAGTAAATTACATCATGGCTAACTAGCTATAGGTGTTGCTTTGGATGTTTTCTTTAATGATGTTTAGTTCTTAGTACTAATATAAATACCAGTTACAGGAGCAGAAAAGCACCAGGACTGCAAGGACTAGGTCAAAGCCAGCTCTCATCTTTACAGCCCACTCTAAAAGCTCAGTACTATTACCAAGTTGGGAGTCTGGATGACTAATGCTACTTGTATGGATAGTAGTTGCCTTTCTTACAGTGTTTTTTCTTTTGCTAAATTATTTTTTATTCACTTGCAACGTCTAGCTAGAAAATGTGGCTACTCTAAGAAGAGTCAATTCCCTAGCGCAGTCCCCTTTGTTGCATGCCATAGCCCTTCTTCTGGGAATGTCTAATACTCTTTGTGCCAGTCCAGTTCCTCACCCTTCTCTTCCCCTTCTAGTCTATACATAACATTATTATATAATTGCCAGTGGAGGAGCAAAGGCCTTGAGTGGCAGCTCTGAGCCTGCCAGGGCAACTGACATCCTATCTAAGATGGCACCAATAATTAAAAGCTAATTTTATCTAGGAGTAAAGGATCAGGCTATAATACTTACCCTATCACCCATTCTGGCCAGCTCTGATACTGCCATTTTCTCCCAAAAGATCCTGTCTGTTAGTGTTGGGTAAACAGTTTGAGCCGAGCAAATGTTTGGCCCGACCCTCTTCTGTTCACCCGTTCAGCAAACACCTGAATTTACGAGTAGCTCTGCAGGATGTTTGCCCGCAGAGCGCCGTACAATGCACTGCACGCTTCACCGTGCATTCAAGGGCCCTAATTGGCGGAAGCCTTGCACCTGACCGCAAGTGCCAATTAGCACTGACAGACTGACAGAGCCCTGATTGCACAAAGTGATGATGACTTTCTCCAATTAAGGCTCAGTGCTCATAGTCCCACACTATAAAAGGTAACTTCCCATAGAAATATTTTGTAGTGTGTTAGAGTGGAGATAGATAGAGCAGGGCTCAGTTTGCTACTAGTAAGTTAGTGTGCTCACTTATTATGATTCTGAGTGTAGAGTGTTAGTTTAGTGTTAGTATAGTGTGTGAGCATAGTGGGTCCCAAACGTGAAAAATCAAAAGTGCCCATTTTGAAGGCTTATATGAAAGTAATTGCATACAATGGTTATGGGGGTCTGGGTACAGCCCTGGGGGACCCGTATCAATGAAAAAAAAGTTTGTAAAAAGCATAATTTTTAAATGAGCTTAAAGTGAAAGCATACAAATGAAAAATTCCTTCCAATATAGTGCCTGGGGGGGTCCCCTTAGTCTACCTGTAAAGTGGCACATCTGTACTGTTTATAGACACTGTTGCAACAATAATTGCATTTATAAAGCCAAAAAATGACATTTTCCTTGCAAACTTTCTTTATTTTGTAAGCAACAGCTTTGGGAGCAATTCTGTATGATGAGGCTACGATGTAGTGCACTGGAAACAAGATTAGATATTTTTTGGATAAATTCTAGTGTCTCTTCCACAGATTTTGGATAGAAGTAACGGGTGCGGAAAAATTGGGCTTTGGGTGTCGGTGGCACCTTCACACCGTAACCCTCCAAAAGGTACCCTTGATGAAAGCAAGAATTGGCCTTGCTGTCAAAAATCGCAATGATGTGCACCTGTCAAACAAGTGCATAAAAATTGGTCTTTGGGTGTCAGTGGCTCCTTCACACCGTAACCCTTTAGAGCAGTGGTTCTCAACTCCGGTCCTCGGGACCCACTAACAGGCCAGGTTTGCAGGATAACTGAAACGCATCACATGTGATATCATTTGCTGCTCAGTGATTGCAGTATTCTAGTCTGCATCTCCCCAAGGTAATCCTGAAAATCTGGCCTGTTGGTGGGTCCCGAGGACAAGAGTTGAGAACCACTGCTTTAGAGGTACTTTTGATGAAAGCAAGAATTGGCCTTGCTGTCAAAAATTGCAATGATATGCACCAGTCAAACTGGTGCGTAAAAATTGGTCTTTGGGTGTCGGTGGCGCCTTCACACCGTAACTCTATTGAGGTACTCTTGATGAAAGCAAGAATTGGCCTTGCTGTAAAAAAATTAAATGATATGCACCTGTCAAACAGGTGCGAAAAATTGGTCTTTGGGTGTTAATGGTGCCCATGAAACCTACACCAAAAACATTCTTCCAGAAGAAATCAACACCCACAAAACTAAGCAGCCTAGAAGTCCTGCAGAGATTCCACATCCCCAATACACTTAATCGGCGACATCGGCATCAGGAGGTTCATAGCTGCTGTTAACCCAGGACTGATTCATTTTGATAAAAGTTATTGTCAGTAACAAAACCTCCAGCAGCACTGAATGCCCGTTTGGAAAGAACCTGGATGCAGGGAAACCCAGCCGCTCAATAACATATTGGTCAAGTTCTAGCCAGTGGTCTATTCTCATGACCCAGTAAGCCAATGGATCGTTAACTGGAGAGCTCTCTATCTCTGTTTCCACCCCTAGATAATCGCCCACCATGTGATGCAGACGCTGCCGATGGGATGTGGAAGCTGACAGCCCTGGGCAGCGAGCATTAAAAAAATTGAGAAATGCATCACTTAGACGGCCGCCTTCTCCACCGCTCCTCTCTTGACCAACAGAAGCCTCAAAACTATGTTGTCCCCGACACTGTAACCTACCAGAGTTTGGAAAAGCATTCAATAAACTCCTCTTTAGGTGTCCTCAAGAGATTTCATCTTCTGCACTCTCTGTGGGAACGGAGTGAGTTCTGACACTTTCCCCTTGGTATGGTGGTCAAGGAGGGTTGCCAACCAATAGTGATCCTTCTCCCTTATGCCACATATTCTTGCTTTCTTTTGAAGTCTTTGAAGCATGAGGGAGCCCATGCACCGCAAATTTGCGGAGGCATGAGGAGCAGACTCCTCGGGGTCACTCAGGATTATAGTATCTGGAACTGCCCAGCCACGTACTACTCCCAAGGGTACTTGGGATGGAAAACCATCTTTTACTGTATCACTTATGTCTTCCTCTGCTTCAATGCCTCCAAAATTGCCAGAATCCTCCTCCTCTCTCTCTTGTGTGTTCTGGTGTGTAGGAACAATGGTGTCTGCATAAAGTGGGCCTTGAGAGGAAAGGAAATCATCTTCTTCCCCCCGAGTGCTTTTCTCCGAGTGTCCTGTCCATAATGCCACGCAGAGTCTGCTCCAGCAGGAACACAACAGGGATTGTGTCACTGATGCATGCATTGTCAAAGCTCACCATCATTGTGGCCTCCTCAAATAATGACAGTACAGTGCATGCATCCTTTATGAACAGCCATTAGCTTGGTGAAAAAAAGCCCAGCCGGCCTAAGCGTGTTATTGTGCCAGACTCACACAGGTACTCATTGACAGCCCTCTGCTGCATGTGCAGCCACTGCAGCATTGCCAAAGTCGAGTTCAACCTGGTGGGAATGTCACAAATCAGGCGGTTTATGAGCAGGTTGAATTCCCACTGAATTCCCGCATGTCACAAATCAGGCAGTTTACAGGCAGGTGGAATTCCCGCTGAATTTCAGCCAACCTAGCACTGGCTGTGTATGACCACCTGAAATGGCTACAGACTCTTCTGGCCTGATTTAACAGATCTTCCAACCCTGGGTACCTATTTAGGAAATGCTGCACCACCAAAATGAGGTTATGTGCCAGGCATGGCCATTTGTCATCTTTCCCTGTCTAAGGGTGGACAGGAGGTTTGTGCCATTATCGCACACCAACATTACTGGCTCCAGCTGGCGTGAACCCCCTCTGGGCCTGTCCCTGCAGAGCTGCAAGAATCTCTGCTTCGGTGTGGTTCCTGTTCCCTAGACACACCACCTGAAGCACTGCATGGCACCTTTTAGCCTGACTCATTGAATAGCTCTTTGAATGCTTAGGGGGTACTTGAGGTTCATAGGACAATTCAGCAGAGGAGGGCATGGAGGAGGAGGAGGTAGAGCTGACAAATCTTGCATCATCACCAGCTGTATGGAGACATGGGGGCACAACAAGCTGCAGCACTGAGCCAGTCCTGCATCCTTCCGAGTTGCAAGCAAAGTTACCCAGTGTGCTGAATTAAATATATTGTCCCTGGCCCTGCCCATGCTTGCTGGACCACGTGTCAGCAGTAACGTGGACTTTGCGGATGACTGCCTTGCCCAACAATGCCGCAACATTGCCTTCCACATGATGGTAAAGAGCTGGAATGGCTTTACGTGAAAATAAATGGCGGCTGGGAACCTGCCATTGTGGTACAGCACATTCTGCAAATTCACAGAAGGAGGCAGAATCCATCAGACGGAAAGGCAGAAGTTATCGAGCCAGCAGCTTTGACAAGCTTGCATTTAGATGCTGGGCATGTGGGTGGCAGGGACTGTATTTTTTTTTTTGCTGCAGCAGATGAGGCAGGGAAATTTGCCGGCTATAGTCTACAGCTAGTGGTGTGCTGCTAGCAGATGCGCTGCAAGGAGACCTGGGACAACCTGTGCTATACCTTAATCCCTGTCAGTGGAGGCTGCTGAGAGGTCATGAGGTATAGAAAGAGTAAACTGAGGTGAGTAAGGAGGAGGGATAGATTTGTGCCCCTTTTGTGTAGCTTTTAGGTGCTCTTGCCAGGCTGAGTGGTGGGAGGCTACATGCTTTGTCAAGCATGTGGTACCCAGATGGCTGGTGTTTTTGCCACGCTTGATGTGCATGAGACAAAGTTTGCAATTAGCAACAGTACGATCGGCTGCACATGTACTAAAAAAGGCCCAGACAGATGAGCTGTGGGAAGTGGGCCGGGAGATAAGAGCTTCACAAGGTGATGGAATAGGATGGCTGCTCTCTACTCTTCCATGATAGCTGCCTCATTGGGGGTTGTGCCTCAACCCCACTTTCCTCCTCCGCTCTATCTGGCACCCAAGTCATGTCAGTGACCTCATCATCATCATCTCCTCCTTCCTCATTACCACTGGAGACAACTTGGCAATATGCTGCGGCTGGTGGAACATGAATGCCAAATTGTCTACAGTGTTCTCCCCTCTGTAGGCTCATGTTCCTGCCTTCCTCAACCTCAGAACCAACATCTGAATCAAGTAATGGCTGTGCATCATCAAGGAGCAAGTGGCAATACAGTGTTCAAATAACTCAGCTGACTCCTTCATGCCCGATGTTGGGGCTATGGCAGGAATAGATGTGGACAAGGAGGCAGGTTTAGCCACTCTGACAGCTGCAGGAACTGCGCACTAGTCTCTGCTTGGGTGACGGAGGATGAGGAGGATGAGGAGGATGAGGATGGTTTAGTAAGCCAGTCCACTACTTCCTCTGCATGCTGTGGCTGGATAGCAACATCACCAAACCAAGGAAATGATGCCCTGCCTGAGGACAGACCACATCCACCTTTGCCTGTGGTCACATACGCTTTTGGCCCCCTTACAGTGCCATGGGAATGTCTGCCTCTCCTTGTTGTCCTCCTAGACATGATGGGGGGGGGGGCAGTGCTTTTTAACAAAATGTAATAAAGATGTGGAAATGTGTGCATGGATACACTTTAATCAATAGAAAGTGGTGCTTGGTGCACTTTAATTTGGGAACTCACTACACAGACACTCCACAGATACACTATAATATACCGAAATATACTGCGTTAAACATGCAGTTACGCACAGAAATATACTGCGCTAAACGTGCACTAATGAGCGCAGAACCCTCAAATTTGTTTGGGGCACAACCAGACCCAGGGTTTCTAAAAAGGTACTTCACCTTCCGAAACTGCAAGGGGGCCTAGGACTCCCACTATACCACAAATACTATCAGGCAGCCCAGTTAGCTATCCTAACTAAATATCATGCTACTAAAGAAACGCCACTATGGGTTTCTCTCAAATCCACTGACTGCGACCCTCTCTCAGTAGCCAACCTTCTATGGCTACGCCCCGTTGACCGCAAACCAATACGCAACCCCATCACTAAGCAATCCCTCCTCATATGGGACAGACTTAAATTCAAATACAAGTTGCAATCCCCCCACAATCCACTCCTATCCTACTTGCGCAACCCCTCATTCTACCCCGCCTGGACCTCCCCTTCCTCCTTCTCTAAGTGGCAAGCTGCGGGCCTGATCCGAGCTTACTCCTTCACTACCCCAGATGAATATATCTCCTTTCCTGCCCTATCCAACACTCATGACCTTCCTTCCTCAGAACTGTTCCGCTATCTACAACTAAAACACTTCTTTTCCCCCTGCCTTCGTTCTTCAACAGAAATTCCGCACAAAAATTTTTTGAGCAAGCTTATGACCACGACCCCCAGGTCATGCGAGGACTGATCTCCTTACTCTACCATCAACTCTTAGACACCCCCCCCCCACCCTACCCTCCCATACGTACAAAAATGGGAAACTGACCTCCACACCCAACTGACTGAAGAGGAATGGCAGGAGATCTGGTTGACCACCAAATCGGCTTCACAGAACGTTATAGCCTCTGAGGCTAACTACAAAGTTCTATTCCGCTGGTATCTGGTTCCCGCGCGCATTGCAAAATACTCCACTAACTACCCCCAAAATTGTTTCAGGGGCTGCGCTGAGAGAGGCACCCATCTACACATTTGGTGGGAGTGCCCACATGTCCAAGAATTTTGGAAAGATGTTTTTAAGATGATCTCTACTCTCATAGACAGTCCCCTAACTCCCAGCCCTACCATTGCCCTATTAAATGTCAAACCTCCAGATATCACCCGCAACCAATTTAACCACTTAAGGACCGGAAGGATTTCCAGCTTTAGGACCGGAGCCCTTTTTGCGATTCGGCACTGCGTCGCTTTAACTGACAATTGCACGGTCATGCGACGTTGTACCCAAACGAAATTTGCGTCCTTTTTTTCCCACAAATAGAGCTTTCTTTTGGTGGTATTTGATCCCCTCTGCGTCATTTCTGATCGCCGCTATAAACAAAAGAAGAGCGACAATTTTGCAAAAAAACCCAAATTTCTTACTTTTTGCTAAAATACAAATCCAAAAAAAAAATATAAAAAAACATTTTTTTTCACCGTTTTTGGCCGATTTATATTCTTCCTCATATTTGCGATAAAAAAATCGCAATTGGCGTTTATTGATTGGTTTGCGCAAAAGTGGTAGTGTTTACGGATGATGAGAATTCATTTTTGGGGTTTTTATTTTTTTTTTATTTTTTAATAATTATGGCGGCGATCTGCGATTTTTAGCGGTACTACGATATTTCAGCGGACATGTCGCACCATTTTGACACTTTTTTGGGACCATTGGCATTTATACAGCGATCAATGCTATAAAAATGCACTGATTACTGTGTAAATGCCATTGGCAGTGAAGGGGTTAACCTGCAGGGGGCGCTCTAAGGGTTAACTATGTTCCCTGGGCGTGTTCTAACTGTATGGGGACTGCCCTAACAGGGGAAGGGAAGTGGTCACAGCCTTCATGTACAGGAAGGCTGTGATCACAGCCCTTCCCCCTCACACAGAGCGGAGGTCCGTGTTTACATACACGGACCTCCGCTCATTCGCTCCGGGGGGGCCATCGCGGGTGGCCGGCGGCAATCGAAGCCGCCGCACCCGCTCCCCGGCCCTCCCCGGACACAGTGAGCGCGCGGGCGCGCCTCCGGCGGCGCGCGCGCGCTCACTAGGCTCGAT
>BLSH010413184.1:222393-245850 GCA_018402905.1 Glandirana rugosa | reverse complement strand
TTAAAACCTGGTCCCACGGTTTTATCAACGGTACGCTCGGTTTTTAAACCCGTTGAAAGACAGGGGGACAAAGATACTAGGGTGTGGTTTACCCTGGGTCGGTGAGTGTACCAACGTGAAGTTCCCGTTGAAATCTACACCACCGTCACTGACAAACTCGACAAGGGTGTATGACAGACCATTGTGAAAGTTTACGAGCCAACTACTGTCCCAAAAAAGATATCTATTCAAAATGTCGACGTTATGTACAATACATTAGATACATCACAACTCGCTTGGGCCTGACATTGCAAGCCCAGGCATGGCTTGAAAGCCCACAGGCACCGTGCCTGGGCCTGGGCCTGTAAAGTTTTTAGCAAGCCCAAGCCAGGCCCCAAGACGACCGAACCCGAACGATTTTTGAAATGTCCGGGTCCGGGTCCGTGCCACGGACACCCGAAAGTTCGGTACGGACCCGAACGTTACAGTCCGGGTTCGCTCAACACTACATAGATTACATAACATGTATTGCAGCTGTAAAACTTATCTATAGAAAAAACCCTGTCATCAACCGAGCATTTGAAAGTGTTACCAGACAGTATGTGGGAACAGCTCAAACAGTCACTGCCACCACATCTAAAGTTGCCCTTGAAGTGCAACCATGTGAGTGGCTGGGTCCCATTTGGTGTGGGATCATAGAAACAGGGGGACAGAAAGTTGCCCAAATTTTTGGCTCGCATGGCAACTATTTTGGCACCCTGGTCCAAAATTTTAGAGCAAGAGGAGTCATTATAGAGAATTGGCATATGTTTATTAATTATTCGTTTAATTTCTGTATATTGATTACTATATTTAAGGATAATATATGGACTCCGTTGTTTTTTGCTTTGAACAATTGATTTATTAGATTTGAAGAGTTTCCTACTCTTTTTTCTTGCATTCATTAAGGCTCTATTTAGGGACCATTTTGGATATCCTCTCTCTAAAAAACGATCATAAAGCTCAGAGGCTTTTTCCTCAAAGGCAGCGTCGTCACTGCATATTCGACGCACCCTTGGGAATCCCTTTGATGGTGTGGTGGGGATGACTGGAGCGAGCATGTAATACGCTGTTGCCAGCTATTTTTTTTCTGTACAAATCACAAGCAACAATGCCATCCTTATTACCAGTTAATTGTACATCTAAAAAATTAATTGTACTACTATTAAGCTGTCCCGTGAAATGTAAATTACATGTATTGTGGTTTAGATAGCACAAAAATTAATCCAGATCCACCCATCGACAAATAAAGATCAGATCGTCTATATAACGAAAATACAAAACAATCTGGTCTCTAAAAGGATTCCCCTCTCCAAAAATGTGACCACGTTCCCACCAACCCATTAAGAGATTGGCAAGTGAGGGTGAAAACTTGGCCCCCATCGCGGCACCACATCTCTGGAGGTAGAACACCTGGTCAAACAAAAAATAGTTATGTTTCAATAAATTATCAAGAACTTCCAAGATAAAGATTTTAGCATCTATGTCAAGATTGGTGGAATGATCCAATCAAAATTTAACGGCTACTGATGCCAAATCATATGGAATGGAGGAGTATAAGCTGGAGACATCACAAATAATCCAGCAATACTCCTCCCGCCACATGTAGCCTTCCATAATTTTCAAAAGGTGATTGGTATCTTTTAAGTAACTGGGCAATTTCTGTACAATAGGTTGAAGTTGTGCATCCAACCATTCACCCAGGTGCTCGTTTAATGATCTGATCCCCGAAACTATGGGATGCTCTGTGAGGGGAGAGGTGCCTTTGTGCACCTTGGGAAGATGATGAAAGGTAGGAAGAATGGGATGTTCAGGTACTAAAGCTTCTATTTCTTTTTTGGTGAATATTTGCAAATTAAAGCCTTCTCTAAGGAGTAATGACAAAATGCCCCTATACTCTTTAGTGGGATCTCGTTTAAGAATACTATAAGTTCTTCTATCAGTGAGTTGCCTAAGAGCTTCTGACCTGTATTCCTCTCTGTCCAAAACAACCACTGCTCCCCCTTTGTCAGCATTCCGTATAGTTATTGAAGCATCATCTTTAAGAGTTTTCAAAGCTGTTTTCTCAGCTTTACTCAAATTGTCATTTTGGGGGGCAGTGGATTGTGAAGATAGTAGGAATATATCATTTTCCACCGCCTTCTGAAATGTGTCCATTTCTGGACATCTAGACTGAATAGGGTAAAAAGATGAAGATATTTTGAAAGCATTTAATTGGATGCAATTGAGGTCATGCATAGAATAAGTGTCCATGACACTTTCTGACTGTAAATCTTCTAAATCAATGACTGTACAAATATCCCTAAACCCAAATACATTTTCATCACAAACATTAGAACAAGAATCAGATAACCCATCTGAGACCTCCCCAGTGTCAGCATCAAAAAATGAATAATGCATTTCCTGCCACCCACATGCCCAGCGTCTAAATTCCAGCTTGTCAAAATTGCTAGCTTTACAACTTCTGCCTTTCCCTCTGGTGGATTCTGCCCCCCTCTGTGAATTTGCAGAATGTGCTGTACCACAATGGCAGGTTCCAAGCTGCTATTTTTTGCACTTAAGGCCATTCCAGCTCTGTACCATCACTTGGAAGGCAATGTTTTGGTATAGTTGGGCAAGGCAGTCAACCACAAGGTCCACCTTACTGCTGACACATGGTCCAGCAAGCATGGTCAGGGATGATATATATTTCATTTACAGCACACTGGGTAATTCTGCTTGCAACTAGAAAGGAAGCAGGACAGGGATCAATGCTGGGGCTTGTTTTGCCACCACATCTCCATAGAGCTGGTGATGATGATGCAAGATCTGTCAGCTCCACCCCTCCTCCATACCCTCCTCTGCAGGATTGTCCCATGAACCACCAGTATCCCATAAGCATTCAAGTGGCCATTCAATGAGTCAGGCTAAAAGATGCCATGCAGTGCTTTAGCTGGTCTGTCTAGGGTCATGAGCCACACTGGAGCAGAGATTTCTTCAGCTTTGCAGGGGCAAGCCCAGAGGTGATTCACATCACAGAAGCTTGAGCCAGGAATGGTGGTGTGGGATAATGGCACTAACCTTCTGTCCGCCCTATGACAGGGAAAGTTGACATCTGCGATGCCTGGCACATATCCTTAATTTGGTAGTGCAGCATTTCTTAACAGGTACTGTCACGTACCTGATGGTAGAGTCTGGCTTATGCAGTGGGCAACCTCTCTTACTATCCTGATTCAGGAGCCCCTGGTAGAGCAGGCAGGTGGCTCAGGAGTGCAGGATGGCACGAGGGTGGACTGGGTCATGGGTGGTAGGTGAAGGTCCGCTGAAGCACTCGTGCAGATTGGAGAATCATGGTGCAGGCCAGGTCGGTAGCAGGCTGGCGGTGCAGTACAGAAAGAGCAGGCAAGTGGATGGTCGGGCACAGGCAGGGTTGGCAACAGGTGGGCAGCAGAAGTACACAAGGATCAGGCAAAGACGTGGTCAAGGGCATGCTGGGGTTGGTGCAGGCAGATAACAAGCAGGTCAAGGATAGCCGGGTCACAGATAACAGGAAGCTTCACTAGAATGGATCACAGGGGGTCATATATACCAGAACATTGTAAAATGGACAGCACCAATTGCAAGGTGTGTTAGCTTAAATGGCTGTTTGGGAGCCAATGCTGGCACATACGCGTGCAAACACATTCACAGATGCGCGCACACATGCCCATGCAGAGGCTCCCCAGCCTGAATTCCAGGGGCAGCGGAAGTCTCCTGACAGGTACCCAGGTTTTCAAGATGTTCCAAAACAGGCCAGAAGAGTCTGTAGCCATTTAAGGCTGTCATACACAGCTAGTGTTTGGTTGGCTGAAATTCAGTGGGAATTCTACCTGCCCATAAACCGCTTGATTTGTGATATGGCCACCAGGTGTAACTCAACTTTGGCAATGCTACCGTGGCTGCACATGCAGCAGAGGGCTGTCAATGAGTACCTGTGTGAATATGGCACAAGGATAGGCTCAGGGCACCTCAACTTTTTTCTCCACACCAATGGCTTCTCATAAAGGATGCATGCACTGTACTGTCACTATTTGAGGAGACGACAAGGATGGTGAGCAATGACAATGCATGCATCAGTGACACAATCCCTGTTGTGCTCCTGCCGGAGCATACTCTGCATGGCATTATGGACAGGGCACTCGAGGCAGAGCATCGGGAGGAAGAGGAGAACCTACTTTTCTCTTAAGGTCTGTTTTATGCAGACACAATTCTTGCGACGCCACAGGACACACAGGAGGAGAGGGAGGAGGTAGAGGATTCTGGCAGTTTTTGAGGCATATAAGTAGAGGAAGACATACGTCAAACCTTAAGAGATGGTTTTCAGTCCCCAGAAACCTTGGGAGTAGTATGTGTCCGGGAGGAGGCAGTTCCAGATACTGTAATCCTCAGTGACCCTGAGGACTCTGCTTCTAAGGCCTCCGCAAACATGCGGTGCATGGGCACCTTTATTTTTCAAAGCCTGTGAAAGGACCAGAGAATTAGTGGCATCAAGGATAAGGATCATTATTGGTTGGCAACCCTCCTTGACCACCATTACAAGTGGAAAGTCTCAGAACTCATCCTGCCATTGCAGAAGAAGCACAGGATGAAATATTTTGAGGACATCTTAAAGAGGAGTTTATGTAACGCCTTTCCAGACTCTGATAGGTTACAGTCTCATTGAAAATCTAGTTTTGAGGCTTTTGTTGGTCGAAGGAGGAACTGTGGAGAAGGGGGCCACCTCAGTGATGCATTTAAAAAATGTTTTAGTACTATACTCCGACTAAAAGACCTGTACAAGTTCACTTGGAATTCTTCTCAGATCCCTTACTTGGGGGTCAATCTGACAGCTACCATTAACAAACTCTTTGAAGCCAATTACCCTCTTTTACTTAAGAAATTAGCACAGGATCTCTCCAAATGGGACCAGGAGGGTCTTTCTTAGTTGGGCAGGATACATGCAGTCAAAATGAACCTTCTTCCTAGGATTCTTTATTACTTTAGAGCTCTCCCCATTCCAGTCAGGAAGTCTAACTTGCAAAAACTGCAATCCCAAATTCTGAAATTTATCTGGGCCCGCATGGGATTTAGATGTTCAGCTAATGTGCTTTACAGGAGAAGTAACCAGGGGGGCCTAGGACTCCCAAACCTCTTTAAATATTACCAGGCAGCTCAATTAACTCAGTTCTCAACCATCTTCTCCAGAGGGAATACACCGGAATGGATCAAAATAGAGAGACAGGAAGTTCCCCTCAACACTATTGATTTCTTGGTGGGAGCGCCTCATAAATTGATGCCCCCAATACTTTCCCCTACTCTGTCCCACTCTACAGCTCTTTGCGACTAGGGTTTATACCGTATTGACCATATTTAACTCCTACTCTTTTGGAATATTGACTTAAAGACAAAGGACTTTAAGTCCTTTGTCTTTATCGCATTGCATTAACAAGCTAGATATGCCACTCTCGGAAAAGTTTCGTTGTTTACAAATTCATCATTTCCCGAACTCCTGGTGGAAATCCAGAAATGATCATACAGGTATTACCCCATATGAATGATGGTGTTCGGGAACTGTGGATCTAAGAGGTGGTATCTCCTTGATATATGCTTCACTGATGGAGGACTCAACTAAACCACGGTTTGCCGAAAAATGGGAAAGGGATCTGGATGTTGAATGGGAAGTGGACAAATGGACCTCTTTGTTTTTGCAATGTTTTAAGGGGATCACTAATATTTCCTTGAGGGAGGCAAACTTAAAGGTAATTACCAGGTGGTATTGGGTATTGGGTACCATCCCTAATTCCCCCAACCTCTGCTTCAGGGGATGCGAACACGTGGACACCTTCCTCCACACGTGGTGGGATTGTCCTCACCTTAGGGGATTCTGGAACAAAATTTTTCACTTGATCCGTAAGATCTCGGGCCTCTCGGTTCCTCAGAGCCCAGAAATAGCCCTCCTCAACTCTAAACCCGAGGGTATGTTCAAACCAATATTTAAACTCATCCAATTTATTTTACTTGGTGCTAAGATCACAATAGCCAGGTCTTGGAAGCGTCCCTCGGTGTCTTTCGCCGAGGCTAAACGGAAAATATCCTGGATCATGGTTCAGGAAAAGCTGGCCAATATTATCCTTGATACTTCCCCTAAATTTGATCTTGTCTGGGAACCTTGGAAGAACTATATAAAACTCCCAGTGTGACCCTTTCTCTTTTACTCTTTTGAATAACTACCCTGGTGTTTACCTTTTTTCTTCTTTTCCTCTGCTTCGTCTTCTCTTTTCTTCATATGACTGCTCTCCTTTTCTTCTTATTGTGGTTATGTTGCTTATCTTGTTGGCTAGGGTCTGTTTGATACATGTGTTACCCCACGCCTTCCCAACCATGTGGTTGGAGGAGGATAATAGAAACTCGCTCTAAGTGGCCTATAAAAATGGGGTATGGCCGATTGTTTGACTTCAGTTCACTTGGACACAGCAGAGGTCATGTCCACAAAAGCTTTTTATTTTATATCCCTGGAGCGGAATGGGTTGGTGTCTGTCTTCCCGGTTACAGTATGTTCACAACTGGGGTGACTGGGGGGACAGCGGGGCCTCTCCTGCCTGGGAGTTATATTTTTTTCTTTTTGTTATTTTACTTTCCTTCGACTTTTGCTTCTTCCTTTTATTCCCAACGGTGTCTTATATTTGTAAAACAGACTATGTATCTCTTACAATATCCCGTTTTATAGGCATGTGCTTGTTTTTCTTTGTGCATTTTATACGAGAGTATATGATTAACAGATTCTAACTTTCTATAAATGTCTCTTTTGTTGAACTAAAATTTTCAATAAAAAGTTTTGAAACGAAAAAATGTTTTAGTCTTCGGCGCCCAGGGTTGTCAGTTTCAAGATCCCCTCAGCAGCATCTGCATCATGTGGTGGAAGATTATGTAGGGGTGAAAACAGACATGTAGAGCTTTCAAGTTGATCCACTGGGTTTCT
Source organism: Glandirana rugosa (assembly GCA_018402905.1). Taxonomy (NCBI): domain Eukaryota; kingdom Metazoa; phylum Chordata; class Amphibia; order Anura; family Ranidae; genus Glandirana; species Glandirana rugosa. The sequence goes on along the minus strand of BLSH010413184.1, from coordinate 238,856 downwards.
GGGTCATAAGAATGGACCACTGGCCAAAACTTGCTCAGTATGCCAATGAGCTGCTGGGCTGGCCTGCATCCAGTGTGCATTCTGAATGGAAATTCAGTGCTGCCAGAGATTTTGTGACAGATAAAAGAGTGAATCTGTCCACAGACTCCATTGACCAGCTGACATTTGTCAAAATGAATCATTCCTGGATTATCAGCAGCTATCAAGCCCCTGATGCCATTGGGCTTGCCTAGCTTTGTGGGTTTTTTTTTTATCTTGAAATATGTTTTTGGTATAAGTTTCATGGGCACAATTAACACCCAAAGACCAATGTTTTCACACCTGTTTAATAGGTGCATCAAATTTCAATTTTTACAGTAAGGTCAATTCTTGCTTTCATAAAGAGTACCTCTAGAAGGTTACGGGGTGAAGGCACCAACACCCAAAGGCCATTTTTTTCACAACTCTTTGACAGGGGAGTCAAATTTCAATTTTTTTCAGCAAGGCCAATTCTTGCTTTCATCAAGAGTACCTGTCAGGAAACAACTGTTGCCCCTGGAATTCGGGTCTGGAAGCCTGTACGCAGGCGCACGTAGCAAGCATGTGCACACCTGTGCGCATTTGCATGTGCCTGTGCGCGTATGCGTCAGCATTGGCGCCCAAATGGCCCATTTAAGCGGAAAGCACCCTGCAACCAGTGCTGTCCATTCTATAGCATTCCCTGTGTTCTGTGGCTATCTGTTCTTGAGACTTCCTATACTTGTGACCCGGCTTGCCTAACCTTGCTTGATCTCTGCCTGAACCGACCCTCAGCTTTCCTATGACTACTCTTCTGCCTGATCTTTTGTACTTCTGCTACCCACCTGTTAACGACTCTGCCTGTACCCAACTACCCGCTTGCCTGCTCCATCTGTACTGTACTTGCCTGCCTGCTACCGACTCGGCCTGTATCACCAATCTTCTGCCTTGCACGAGCCTCTGGATGATCTTCACAAACATCATCTGTGTCTAGCCAGCCCTCATGCCCCCCGTGCTCTTGAACTCCCTGTCTGCTCTACCAGGGGTTCCTGAACCAGGGCCGTAAGAGAGGTTGCCCACTGCATTGCCAAACTCCACCACCAGGTACCTGACAGAAATGGAAAGCCATGTCTGAGTCTGCGCAGGGGCCCTCTCCATTGCATGAACTCTGTCTGCACTTGGATGTGCTCACTCAAGCCATCCAGAACCTGCAAGAAGTATACACCCAGCTGGAAGGCCGTGTCCAGGAGTTCTCTTCTCTGGCCCCATCAGGGGTCAGCCAGTTTGCAACTGACACCATAGTCACCGTCCCCATGAAGCCAATGGTTTCCATGCCTGAACAATTCTCAGGGGACCGTAGGAAATTCCGGGCATTCCGTAATGCCTGTGAACTGTATTTCACCCTACAGCTTTGCACCTTCTCTCTGGAAACCACGAAGTTGAGGTTGGTAATCTCCCTCCTGCAAGACAAGCTCCAGTCATGGGCCCATTATCTTCTGGAGCAAGGGGCGCCTGAAGTCTCTGACCTCCCGGTTCTTCCGGGCCATGGCCCAGTTGTATGAAGATCTGCACCAGGGGGCCACTATGGAGGCCACACTTCACACTCTCCAACAAGGCCACCGCCCCAGTGGAGGATTATGCGTCTGAGTTCAGACATTGGAGCATCGACACAGCCTGTAATAAGGCAGCCCTCTGCTACCTGTTTCGGCTAGGCTTAGCCTACCCCCTGAAAGATGAGTTGGCCCGTGTGGGGGTGCTGTCAACGCTGGACAAACTTGTCAACCTCACCATTTAGATAGATCTGTGCCTCAGAGAGTGCAGGGCGAAGAGTTCTGCGGAGAATTTCATGCCTACATGGATGCTACCTCACGCCTCCAACTGTCCAAGTTCTTCTCCAGTCATCTCCACCATGCCCACCTCTCCTCCTCCTACTCTTTTGGAACCAATGTATTGGGGGTATTGCACCCGGCACTGACCCCTGAAGAGAGACAGCACCAAAGAAAACTTGGCCTCTGCCTCTATTGCGGAGGGCCAGGGCACTTCGTGTGAGCCTGGCCCGCCAAATTGGGCAAGTGCCTTGCTGTCACCTCTGATCCTGTGCCGAACAATGCTGCTCATCTCTCCCTCTCCATGTCCCTACAGCTCCCAGGAAGGACTATCACAGTCCATGCCATCATTGATTCTGGAGCCTGCAGCTGCTTTATGGACTTATCATTCGCTGCACAACATGGGATCCCTCTACGATCTAAATCCCACAGGATGGTCATTCACCTGGCAGATGGAACAACTATTAAATCTGGTCTGGTGACACAAGAAACCACTCCCTTGACCACCCCTGACCACCACGGTGGCAGGCGGTCACCAAGAGCTTCTTACTCTTGACGCCATCGCCTCTCCTCTCTTCCCTGTCACCCTTGGCCTACCTTGACTCCAGGCCCACAATCCTACCATTAATTGGATTACAGGGGACATCGAGTTCCAATCTCAGTACTGCCACAGGCACTGTCTTCCTAGGATTCCCGGAGCAGACCCTTCCTAATTATGCATGGACTCTGACCCAGAGCCCGATGTCTGCCAGGCTGTCCCTACTGTCTACCATGCTTTTTTGGATGTTTTTAGTAAGTAGGGGCCTGAGGTCCTTTCTCCCCACAGACCTTACGACTGCCCCATCGAGCTCCTTCCCGGAGCCGAAATTCCTTTTGGAAGGATTTATCCGCTTACTGAACTTGAGCTTCAAAATCCTACACAGACGAGACTCTCAGCAAGGAGTTCATTCGTCCGTCCACCTCTCCAGCTGGGGGGGTATCTTTTTAGAGAAGAAGGATCATACACTGTGCCCATGCATAGATTACTGGGAACGCAATAAGGTCACGGTTAAAAAATGCTATCCTCTTCCCCTAGTGCCGGAGTTCTTTCAATGCCTGGGAATGGCCACCGTCTTCACCAAATTAGATCTCCGTGGAGCTTACAATCTGGTATGGATCAGGGTAGGTGATGAATGGAAGACAGCTTTCCGCACCCGCTTCGGTCATTACGAGAACTTAGTAATGCCGTTCAGCCTATGCAAAGCCCCTGCCCCCTTCCAGCATTTCATAAATTATATTTTCAGGGATTTCCTCGACCTCTTTGTCATTGCTTACCTGGACAATATCTTGATCTTTTCTCCTTCCTTAGAGCTTCATCGCAACCATGTCAAAACGGTACTGGGTCGCCTGCGTCAGCGCGGTTTTTATGCCTAGCCAGAAAAGTGCGAGTTTGAGCAGCGAAGCATACAATTCCTAGGACTCGTCATATCCAATGGAGGTATCAAAAGATCTCCGTCATCCTGGACTGGCCAGCTCCGACTGATAAGAAGGAAATCCAGCGTTTCGTTGGATTCACAAGTTTCTATAGGAAGTTTATTCGGGGGTTCTCCTCCATAATCTCACCCATCCCTCAACTTACCAAACAGGGCACCCCATTCCTGTGGACTCCTGAGGCACAGACTGCTTTTGAAATGCTCAAGAAACTGTTCACTTCCGCACCTATTCTAAAGCACCCGGATCCTGCTCTTCCTTTCCCAGAGGCAAGGTACCAGAGCGATGCTGCATCCGGTAGCATTTTTTTCTTGCAAACTGTCATCCGCTGAGGAAAAACTACGATGTGGGAGATCATCAACTTTTTGCCATTAAATCAGCATTAGGGGAATGGTGGTACCTGTTAGAATAAGCAGCACATCAAATCCTCATTTACACAGACCATAAAAACCTGGAGCATTTGAGGATTGCCAAGAGAGTGAAACCAAGACAAGCCAGGTGGCCACTGTTCTTCGCCTGATTCACCTTTCATATCACTTACAGGCCCAGGTCGAAGAACACCAAGCCGGACTCCCTTTCACACATGTTCAATGCACCCGGAACCCCGGTATCTCCCAATACCATTCTGCCATCCGGAAGCTTTTTGTTACTTCAGGAAGATGTGCTGTCGCAGATCAGACAAGCTACCATGGGGGCAAACCCTCTTCCTGGAACTCATCTGCAGACTAAAGATGGGTTGCTCTGGCACAATCACTGGATCTTTGTGCCAGAGAACTTACGAACCACAGTCTTAGACCTCTGCCACCGGCTCACTGGGCACTTCCGCATGCACAAGACGTCCGAGCTGCTACAGCGTATGTTCTGGTGGCCACAAGTGGGAAGGGACTGCAAACTTTATGTGGAGTCTTGCACCACCTATAGCCGGTGTAAGGGGAGCAAGACCCAGCCATGGGGCCTACTTAGACCACTGCCTGTCCCGGGGAGGCCTTGGAATCACATTTCCATGGACTTTATTGTGGAGCTGCCCCCTTCTGAAGGGTTCTCCACCATCTCCATGGTGGTGGACAGGTTCACTAAAATGGCTCACTTCCTGCCCATGAAGGGCACACTTTCTGCCGCAGAAACCGCTAAGATCTTCATCAAGGAGATTGTTAGGCTCCATGGAAAGCCTGCAGAAGTGGTATCTGACCGTGGAGTGCAATTTACCTCCACATTCTGGAGATCCTTATGCAAATCCCTGAAGATTGGGCTGTCCTTGTCCTCTGCCTATCATCCCCAGATAAAGGGCCAGACAAATCAAACGCTGGAGCAATATCTGTGTTGTTTTTCATCTTTCGAACAGGATGACTGGGTTATGCTCTTACCACTGGCTGCGTTTGCGTATACTAACTCTGTTCACTCTGCCACCCAACAGTCGCCATTCTTCGCCAACTATGGGTTCCACCCATCCTTCTTGTCCAATGCCTGTCCCGAGAGTTCGGTGCCAGCTGTGTTTAACATACTGGATTTCTTCATCTCCAACTATAGACTCTTACAAGAGACAATGGCAAGAACACAGGCTGCTAACAAGGAGGCTTATGACAAGAAGAGACGAGGCGAGTTGAACCTTGAACCGGACAGTCAAGTCTGGCTATCTACCGTCAATCTGAGACTGGCATGCCCATCCAAGAAATGAAGTCCAAGATTCTTGGGCCCTTTCCCCATCAAGAGGAAAACGAATGAGGTGGCATATGAACTGGAGTTGCCTGAGTCGTTTCATATCCATCCTGTCTTTCATGTGTCCTTGTTATAACCTAGGTCCTCTGATCCTTTTCCGGACCAGAAGACAGGTCGACCTGCACCAAGGATGGAGGAATTTGAAGTAGAATCCATCCTGGATTGCAGGAGGAGAGGTGGCGGCATTCAGTATCTGGTCAAATGGAAGGGCTACGGCCCAGAAGAAAGCTCATGGGAACCAGAAACCAACTTTCATGCTGAGGAACTAATTAAGGCATTCAAGAGAGCCCATCCTGAAAAGTTGTCCCATCTGGGCATCCAGAGGCTGCCCCTTGGGGGAGCAATATCAGGAAACAATTGTTGCCCCTTGAATTTGGGTCTGGAAGCCTGTGTGCGCGTGTGTGTGTGTGTATGCACCAGCATTGGTGCCCAAATGGCCCATTTAAACGGACAGCACCCTGCAACCAGTGCTGTCCATTCTACAGTGTTCCCTATGTTCCGTGGCTATCTGTTCCTGAGACTTCCTGTACCTGTGACCCGGCTTGCCTAACCTTGCTTGAACTCTGCCTGCACCGTCCCTCAGCTTACCTACAACTACTCTTCTGCCTGATCCTTTGTACTTCTGCTGCCCACCTGTTAATGACCCTGCCTGTACCCGACTACCCGCTTGCCTGCTCCATCTGTACCGCACTTGCCCGCCTGCGACCGACTCAGCCCATATCACCAATCTTATGCCTTGCATGAGCCTCTGGAGGATCTTCACAAACATCATCTGTGTCTATCCAGCCATCATGCCCCCCTGTGCCCTGGAACTCCCTGTCTACTCTACCAGGGGTTCCCGAACCAGGGCCGTAAGATAGAGGTTGTCCACTGCATTGCCAGACTCCACCACCAGGTATGTGACAGTATCTCTAGAAGGTTGTGGGGTAAAGGCACAACCAACATCCAAAGTTCAATTTTTCCACACCTGTTACTTCTATCCATAGAAGAGACACCAGACTATCTAAAAAAATGTTAATCTTGGCCTGAGTGTACTATAATTTGGCTTCTTCACATAAGGCTTGCTCACTGTGGTGCAAAAATGTGTTATTTCCATCCAAAGTCTGCCAAAGAGTAACCAGAATTTATCCAAAAAATGTTGAATCTTGTTCTAAGTGCACTACATTTTGGCCTCATCATACAGACTGGCTCCTCAAACAGTTTACAAAATAAAGAAAGCTTGCAGGGAAAATCAACTTAAATGTATTTTTTTTCTTTATAAATGTCAGTTTTGCTGCAGCAGGTTCTTTACATGGTACAGATGCATCACTTTACAGGAAGACTAAGGGGACCCTCCAGGCACTAAATTTAACCACTTCAGCCCCGTAAGGATCTACCCCCTTCCTGACCAGAGCACTTTTTGTGATTCGGCATTGTGTCACTTTAACTGACAATTGCGCGGTCGTGTAACGTTGTACCAAAACGAAATTGATGCCCTTTTTTCCCAACAAATAGGGCTTTCTTTTGGTGGTATTTCATCACCTCTGCAGTTTTTATTTTTTTTTTGCGCTATAAACAAAAAAAGAGCGACAATTTTTTTAAAAAAAACAATATTTTTTACTTTTTGCTATAATAAATATCCAAAAAAGTAAAAAAAATGAATTTCTTTCTCAGTTTAGGCTGATATGTATTCTTCTACATATTTTTGGTAAAAAAAATTGCAATAGGCGTATATTGATTGGGCTGCACAAAAGTTATTGTGTCTACAAAGTATGGGAATAGATTTATGGCATTTTAATTTTTTTTTTACTAGTAATGGCGGTGATCTGCATTTTTATCGGGACTGCGATATTGCGGCAGACATATCGGACACTTTTGACACTTTTTTAGGTCCAATGATACCTATATAGTGATCATAGCTAAAAATAGCCACGGATTACTGTATAAATGTCACTGGCAGGGAAGGGGTTAAACTGTAGGGAGCGATCAAGGAGTTAAGTGTGTTCCCTCACTATGTTCTAACTGTGTGGGGGCTGGGCTGGCAGGGGCATGATAGATCTAACTGTTCTCAATTACTGGGAACAGTAGATCTGTCATATGTCCCCTCACAGAACGGAGATCCACTATGTTTACACTGGTAGGTCTCCCTTCTGCCTCTGTATCAGGGGATCACAGGTCGTTGGCGGACATCAAGTCCGCATGACAAACGGGCATGCAAACTCAGTGTGCAGCGGGCGCGAGAGTGTGCCACCGGCGGAGTGCTTCCATCCGCAGCTGTCGCTGTGCGAGCCACCATACAGCTACGGTGATTCGCGCAACATTGCCAACCTGCTGCCGTATTATGACAGCGGCCAATCGGGAACTGGTTAATCACTTACTAACTGCCCCACGTACAAGACCGGATTAACAGCATCATGTGCTTGGTGCCGAGAACTTTGGTGGACCTTTTACTGGGCATCCTTCTGCCCTTCCAAGAGCCTGTTCTGGTGTGCGCCCAAGCTAAAAAGGGCACAGCTGCACAGGCGTAAGATTAGGGAAGCCTGGCATTTGAATTGCAAGGGTTCCGTAAGGGCCGTGCATTGGCGTACACTCTGAGGTGAAGGAGTGCAGCCATGCAGGCCTAACACTATGGAAGCCCCAGACTTCTGTAAGAACCCTGCATTGGCATGTCACAGGACTGCTTATTCTGACTCCAACTTTTGTAATAGTGACTTTATCCCTTGCTGAGACCTCTATGCTTGGCCTGTATAAGCAGATATAATCACCGCGCACAGTCTTTATCAGATAGCTTGAACTCACCAGTCATCGATTCATCCATAATCATCTATTTATTGGAAATAGCAGGTACAGCATACAACAAATGTGGCAGATGGTTGAAAGATGGTAGCTGCAGGTCAAAACATGGTAATGTGTCCTAGGATGCAAGCAGATTGTGTGAGGCCTACAAACGTGTAGCCATATTCTTCCTCACGAGACAGAGTGAGGACCCAGGAAGAGGAAGTTACATCACAGAGTGAACTAGGAAGAGTAAATTACCTCACAAAAGGATGGGAGGGAACACACTTAGAAAACAGAACAAAGACAATGCAAAATTCAAAACAACCACAATATGGCAGTGTAATAACCAACTATACAAGATTACTATAGCTATGCACATGTTTATGTTACATGATAATTACATGTAACGGCACACTCCCCATCTGGTATTGTAAATACCACTATGTTATATCATAACGGTAGTTATGCAATGCAAATAAACGTTGTGCAGTTTGCAGTTGTTTTGAAGATCTAAAAGACAAAAAAAAAACAACATGCATGTATATGCAACAATGGAAACTGCAATAAGGCATCAAGAAGTGTTGCTTAAAGTTCAAGGCACATTCTTCTTGTGGTAGAAAGTAAATCCAACAGACCCAGGTAAGCAAGTTCAGTCTCCAAAAAACAAGAGTAAAACAAGTTCTGTGATGGGTCTGAGGAAAGTCTTTACAGTTCCTTGTCTGGCAACCTTCACCTCTACTTTACGTACCATACCGTCATCAATAGAAATGGTCTTTACAATGAGTCCCATGGGCCATTCAGTTCTTTCGACTTGCTGGTCTTTGAGGAGAAGGTCTCCAATTTGGAGGTTAGGGTTCAGATCAGCGGCAAAGGTCTTGACCTCAGGACGAATCTCTGGATTGTTGTCAAAATCTAGAAGACTAAAGACCTCAGGTGCAATTTCTTTGGACTGATCCAGCAGGAATTCAGGTCCTGTCAACCAAGAAGAGTTTGCAAAGACACTTACAGACATTTGTCTGGTGGCATGATCTGCAGGATTATGTTTCGATGGAACATGATGCCATTGTTCAGGCCTTGAGGATTTTCTGATTCTTTCTACACGGTTGCTGACATAGACATAGAAGCGTTTTGTCCAATTGTATATGTAGCCCAAAACAACTTTGCTGTCTGTGTAGAATTTGATGTCATCTATTTGAATGTCTAGCTCACACAATATGAAATCTGCAATTTCCACGGCTAGTACAGTCCCACAAAGTTCAAGCTTGGGAATTGTGTGCTCAGGCTTAGGTGCTAACTTAGCTTTGCCAAACAGAAACCCTACATGGGTTTGATTGTGAGTCTCTTACCTTGAGGTAGGCAACAGCTGCTATGGCCTCAGTGGATGCATCTGAGAAGATACTAATCTCTTTTCTCTGACTTGCAGCAAGGGAAGCTTAAGTGTAGCAGTGTGGTATGTCAATTCCATCTAAGGCATGCAGAGATTGTTTCTAGGACATCCACTTTGAATATGTGTCTGTTGGTAGCGGAGCATCCCAATCTTGAATAGTCTCTGATAGTTGTCTTAATAAGGATTTACCTTGTATGGTGATGGGAGCCGCGAATCCCAGTGGATCGTATAGACTGTTCACCACTGACAGGACACCACGTTTGGTGAATGGCTTGTCTGCAGAGCTGACTTGAAAGCCAAATGTGTCCTTAAATAAGTTCCACCGTAAGCCCAGACTTCTCTGAACAGGAGGCAGGTCCATTCCCAGATTTAAATCTTTAAATCCTGTGGCATGATCACCAGGCTGGAAGGCTTTCATCACAGCAGCACTGTTTGAGGCAATCTTATGAAGTTTGAAGTTGGCCTCAGAAAGCATACCTTGAGTCCTTTGGAGCAGGTCTATGGCTTCTTCATCTGTGGGTAAGGATGTGTGTCCATCATCCACATAGAATCTCTCTAAACTAAGTGTCGAGCATCTGCACCATACTCCTTTTCTCCATCAAGGGCAGTCCTTCGTAGACCATGTGTTGCTACAGCAGGTGAGGGACTGTTTCCAAAGACATGTACTTTCATGCAGTATTCAATCACTTTATTGTTTATGTTGTTGTCGTCACAGTGCCACAGAAATCTTAGGAGATTCCTATGGTCTTCTCTTACTATAAAGCAATGGAACATTTGTTCAATGTCAGCAGTTATGGCAACTGGCTCTCTTCTGAACCTTATAAGTAATCCTACAAGGTTGTTGGTTACGTTAGGACCAGTAAGAAGAACATCGTTCAGGGATACACCTTGATGCTTAGCACTGGAATCAAACACTACCCTGATTTGCTTTGGATTACGCGGGTGATACACTCCAAAGAAAGGCAGATACCAGCACTCGTCATGTTCAAGAAGAGGTGGAGCTGGCTCAGCGTGATCATTGTCAAAGATCCTTTTCATAAATGCAGTGAAATGTCCCTTAATTTCAGGCCTGTTCTTTAGTGTTCGCTGAAGTGAGTTGAATCTGGATAAAGCTTGTTCATGATTATTTGGAAGTCTGACTCTTGTAGCACGAAGAGGTAATGGTGCAACACAGCTGTTAGATTCATCTTTGTAGAGTTCACTGTCCATTATTGCGATTAACTCTCTATCTTCAACTGACAAGGCTGTTCTGTTGTAATCGCATGTAATACAAAACACTGTGTTACCCAAGTTGTCATGATAGTGGATGGGAGCAACATCAGATACCTAGATGATGTCAAGAGGCTTCTCTTTTACTTCATAATGATGTGGGCATGGTCTAAAGTGAGATGCATGTCCATTTCTTAGCATGTGAGGCTTGAAGGAGTTAATCTCAGATGGCATCCGCATTCTGTTTAAGCATACATTGCCCACTATTACCCAGCCTAGATCAATTCTTTGTGCGTAATGAGCGTTGTCAGATCCGTTGAACTGCTGGCACTCTTTATGTACTCTGAGAATGTCTCTTCCCAGCAAGAATAGTATTTTCACATCCATGTCCATTGGAGGAATATCAGCAACTAGGTGCTTTAAGTGGGGATGGTGATATGCAGCTTCTGGAGTAGGAATTTCTTCCCTGTTGTCTGGTATTTGGTCACACTCAACTAATGTTGGGAAGGGTAAGCCCTTCTTTGCCTTGATATGAGAGACCATGAACCCACCGGCCCCTCTACCGGAAGTTTCTGCACGACCAGAACAAGTGTTGAGAGTATATGGTGTTGCATGTACCTTTATGCCAAAGATCTCAGAGAATTTAGGCTTGGCCAGGGATCTGTTGCTCTGCTCATCTATTATGGCATACATCCTGGTAGCTTTCTTAGGTTGATCCTTTGGATATATTTTGACTAAACATACCTTGGCACAGCATTTGTGGCTTGATCCTTCTCCACAAACTTCAGTACATGAAGAAGTTGTTGTAGTGGCTGGAGCATGGCTTTGTTGCTCCCCGCCATTATTTGATGCAGGGATCAATGTCGATTGCTGCTGTGGATTGTCTGGAAGTGGAGCAGGATACATAGCTGTAACATGTTTGTCACTACTGCATTCTGTGCACTTAATGCCAACTTTACAGTTTTTAGCAAAATGGTCATAGGAAGCACAGCACCTATAGCATATTCCAAGTTTCTGGAGAATCTCCCTGCATTCTTGGATAGTCTTTGCTCTAAGCCCACGACATTTCTTTAGAGATTGAGGTTTTTTGTGAATAGGGCACTGACGATTTGGATCTTTATCTCTATCACTCGAATCACTCTGATGAGTGGGAGAGGATACAGGAGGTGAGATGTTTGTCTTTTTAGCAGATACTGCTCTATATAAGTCTCTATGTTTAGCTTCTTTGTTATCATACCTTGATGATGATGGTGATGCAGGCAAGCTAGACTCGCTGAAGCTGAAGCTGGGATCATTCCTCGTCCAGGCTTGTTCACCGATGAACCTGCAAAAATATGAGAATGGAGGAAAGGATACGTTATAGTCTCTTTTATATCTTGAGCCTTGTTGTGCCCATTGCTCCTGCAGATTGTATGGCAGTTTAGACACTGGGTTCATGCCAGGCGGTGTCCAGGTAGCTCAGCCCAGGCAGACGGGGGCCTGTCTTTGCCAACTCTAGCTCCATGAGGAGGTCACTTAGTTCTTGAAGCTTGCAGTGATCTTTGTTTCCTATTTTTGGAAAGTTTTGCAGTCTTTTGAATAGAGCACTTTCTATGGCTTCAGAGCTACCATAGGTTTGTTCAAGTCTTGCCCATGCAGCAGCAAAACATGCATCTAGGTACTCAACATGTACTGCTCTCAGTCTTTTAACATGATCTGCAGATTCTGGCCCCAGCCACTTTAGGAGCAAATAAAGTTCCTCCTTGGCAGTAAGGTTGAGATCAGCGATAGAAGCCTTGAAGGTTGATCTCCAAGCTCTGTAGTTCTCTGGACAGTCATCGAACCTTGAGAGGCTAATGTTAATGAGCTTGCGGCAAATCATATATCTGGCGAAGTCAGACAGATCTGCTTGCTCACTCTTTGGTGCCAAAGTAAATTGTGGGACCCCTTGGGTGTGAAAGTTTTCTGGTGAGTAAGGGTGAGGTTTACCAGGATAAAATGATGTTGCAAGAGCATCTAGCTTAGTCTCTAAGGCTTCTGTTGGCTGTTGCTTGAACTGTGGCTTGTCGCTGGCAGTTACCTTGTTGTTGACCGGAGGTGATGTGGTTTGCTGTGTGAATACGCTTGCTTTGTGGACTTGAATAGGCTCAGGCTTGTGCGTGTTAGAGGTCTCTGTGTTGAGAGTCCGAACAGTAATGTTAGTAGGCGGTACAGGAGATGACTCTGTATCATTGCAAGCACTGTGCCTTAGCACATATTCACTGGTGTGTTCAATTGGATCTTCCTCTTCTGCTGGAATGGAACAGTCTGAGTTAATACTTCCTCCCATTGCTTGTTCAAGGACCTTTAGTCTTGCTCGGGCAACTGCCTCCTCCCTTTCCACTTGCAGAATCTTTATTTGGGATTCCGCCTTTTCTTGGTGAGCTGCCATCTCTGCTTGGCGAACTTTGCTCTGAGCTTCTATCTCTGCTTGGTGAGCTTTGTTCTGAGCTTCTATCTCTGCTTGGCAAGCTGTCATCTCTGCTTGGTGGGCTGCTATCTCTGCTTCGTTTCTGGCAAATGAGCTTCGCACTTTATTTGCTTCCAGACTTGCATGGGCCTCTATTAGCTTGTCACTTAATGTTGAGCTTGTAGAGCGAGAAGATCTAGAAGAATGTGTTGTAAGCTTTGTAGATGTGGATATATGAGATCTGGTCTCCTGTAGTTTAGGGATGCAGAGTTCTGCCTTATCCTTGGCATCTTGCACAAGGAGATCTCTTTGTTGGTTTAGTTCATCAGTCTGAGACAGTTCTGCTAAAGAGTTGAGCGAACTCGAACTGTAAAGTTCGGGTTCGTACCGAACTTTGGGGTGTCCATGACCCGGACCCGAACATTTGAAAAAAAAGTTTGGGTTCGAGTTCTGGGTTCGGGTATTTGATCACGCATGTTGAATAGCTGCAGGGCAGCCAATCAACAAGCGTTTCACTGGTTTTCCCTTAGAAGCCATCACAGCCATGCCTACTAATGGCATGGCTGTGATCGGCCAGTGCATCATGTGACCCAGCCTCTTTATAAGCTGGAGTCACTTAGTGCTGCATGTCACATGGGTAGTGTAGGGAGAGGATGCTGCCGGTGCTGTGAGCGACAGATTGCAGAAAGATAGATAGATAGATAGATAGATAGATAGATAGATAGATAGATAGATAGAGATTACTACTACTACTGCTTTTAGGGACAGATTGCAGATCTTATCCTGCATTACAGAACAATCTAACTGGACTAGGTAGAGTCTACTGCTTAGAGGGACAGATTATTGTTCTAAAATCATCTTCTAGTTCTATAGGGTCAGGTTCCTGCTGTTGCTGTAAGGGAAAGATTATTGTTCTAAAATCATTTTGCAGGACTTTTTTACAGTCATTTTTGTGCTGAAAAGTTCGGGTCCCCATTGACTTCAATGGGGTTCGGGGTAAAGTTTGGGTCAAGTTCGGTACCAAACCTGGACTTTTTCCCAAAGTTCGGCTGAACCCACTGAACCCGAACATCCAGGTGTTCGCTCAACTCTACTAAAGAGCCCTCTATATTAGAGTCCTTTAAGAAAGCTGTGTATTTTGCAGACAGTCACTGGTAGCGCTCATACGTTGCAGATAGGCAATCTGTAGTATTTCTTAGTCCAGCTTGTTGATTGCAACGTGGCAGGACTGACATACAGCATGTAGTTTTGTCTCACAGTTCAGACAGATTGCTGGAGAACTCATCTCTAGTGGTTTCGTAGTTTTCTCTAAGTTTCTGTGTTGGTATAATTGTGCGTTTGGGTCTTACACTTCGCTCTGCGATATCTACGGAATTTGCTCCCTTTACATCTGTCTGGTCAGAGGCATGATGTATCTGTGTAGATTCAGAAATAAAAGAATGTTCGGAAGCTTGTCTAGACATTTTTTCAAGTTTTGCAAAAAATGGTTACTGTCTCTTTAAGAAGACAAACAGCAGCTTAGACAGGTGGGATAATACAGTCCAATGCTGAGAAACAGTTTTTAACATTCGCTGGTGAAGTGCAGTAAGCTTGTGCGATCATGTGCTTTCACAGGATGGCACTGAGCTTGATTGCAGATTAAACATACACATCTATGCAGCAGGAATCCTACCACATGTTTTCACTATCCACCCACACAGCAGACTGCAGGAATCCTATCATGTTTGACTACCCATCCCCACAACAGGCTTTAGGAACTGCACCATGTTTTGACTATTCTGACTCCAACTGTTGTAATAGTGACTTCATCCCTTGCTGAGACCTCTATGCCTGGCCTGCATAAGCAGATATATTCACAGCGCACAGTCTTTATTAGATAGCTTGAACTCACCAGTCACCGATTCTTCCATAAGCGTGTATTTATTGGAAATAGCAGGTACAGCATACAAAAAATGTGGCAGATGGTTGAAAGATGGTAACTGCAGGTCAAAACATGGTAATGTGCCCTAGGATGCGAGCAGATTGTGTGAGGCCTACAAACGTGTAGCCATATTCTTCCTCATGAGACAGAGTGAGGACCCAGGAAGAGGAAGTTACATCGCAGAGTGAACTAGGAAGAAGAAATTACCTCACAGAGGATGGGAGGGAACACACTTAGAAAACATAACAAAGACAAAGCAATATTCAAAACAACCACAAGATGGCAGTGTAATAACCAACTATACAAACATTACTATAGCTATGCACAGGTTTATGTTACATGATAATTACATGTAACGACACACTGCTCATGTGACGCCCATTATCAATCCCACCACTCTGCCCAGGCTGTGCATGCGGAATGCAGGGCCCATCAGGGGAGATCTCTCCCCATTGGCCCATTGCTTTCCATGAGCAGTATGTTCTTTTTGGATGGCTGGGCCTATATTAAGGTAGGGAAAAAACAAAACAAAAAGGCGACTAAAGATCACCCAAGCGCTTATATTTAATGAACCAAAAGTCCTTAAAACTTAACTTTTATTGAAGTAGAAAATTCATGCAAAAAGTATTTACAACCACTGTAGCAAAAAGTTTAAAATTCTGACAACTTTGTCAAGGGCACAGCCTGGCCGCATCTAATCCCCATATATCACCCAACACATGCATCACCATGCACCCAGGTATAAATACAGGGTGGGCCATTTATATGGATACACCTTAATAAAATGGGAATGGTTGGTGATATTAACTTCCTGTTTGTGGCACATTAGTATATGTGAGGGGGGAAACTTTTCAAGATAGGTGGTGACCATGTCGGCCATTTTGAAGTCAGCCATTTTTAATCCAACATTTGTTTTTTTCAATAGGAAGAGGGTCATGTGACACATCAAACTTATTGGGAATTTCACAAGAAAAACAATGGTGTGCTTGGTTTTAACGTAACTTTATTCTTTCATGAGTTATTTACAAGTTTCTGACCGCTTATAAAATGTGTTCAATGTGCTGCCCATTGTGTTGGATTGTCAATGCAACCCCCTTCTCCCACTCTTCACACACTGATAGCAACACCGCAGGAGAAATGCTAGCACAGGCTTCCAGTATCCATAGTTTCAGGTGCTGCACATCTCGTATCTTCGCAGCATAAACAATTGCTTTCAGATGACCCCAAAGATAAAAGTCTAAGGGGGTCAGATCGGGAGACCTTGGGGGCCATTCAACTGGCCCACGACGACCAATCCACTTTCCAGGAAACTGTTCATCTAGGAATGCTCGGACGAGGTTTCGGCTGAACTACCGGTCGTTAAGGGATAGTGGCTGTAGTATCATGGTCGTTCTACCACGTGGTGGTGTAATACCCACAGTCCAGGCTCGTAAGGATCTACTTGTCAAAGGACCTTTCACCTAACCAGCAGCACCCGGTCAACTTACCGGGGGTTCCAGAGGGCTAGACTGGGGGAATCTGAAAATAGAAACCCCAGTAGACTTTCGTTAACAAATACGACGCTTCTATGCTCTACACGTCGTGGACTTTGATACCTATGACCTTCGGACACGATCGTAAAGAGGACGCCACAACGATAGTCACACACTTCTCACCCTCTTCCCCCAACGTAACTGTTAGGTTGTGTTACCCGTCGTGTAACTTGTGTAAAATATTCGCCAGTCTTTGAACATTTATTGAGTACTTTCTTAT
>BLSH010413184.1:168993-186326 GCA_018402905.1 Glandirana rugosa | reverse complement strand
CTTGTTATTAGACAGGGAGTGTCCTCGTCGTCTTTGGAGAAGGACATCTTGATACTATTCTAATAAAATCTTGTTATTAGACAGAGAGTGTCGTGGTCGTCCTTGGAGAGGGAGATCGTGATACTACTCAACTAAAATCATTGTTCTAAAATCATCTCCTAGTGCTATAGGGAGCGGTTCTTGCTGGTGCTTTGAGGGGCAGATTATTGTTCTAAAATCATCACATACTGCGAGAAGGAGAGGTTCCTGCTGGTGCTGTGAGCTTTAGATTATTGTTCTAAAATCATCACATACTGCTAGAGGGAGAGGTTCCTGCTGCTCCTGTTTGGGACAGATTATTGTTCTAAAATCAACTCATCATAGTGCTAGAGGGAGAGGTTCCTGCTGGTGCTGTGAGAGACAGATTATTGTTCTAAAATAATCTTATCAT
The DNA here is from genome assembly GCA_018402905.1 of Glandirana rugosa. Classification (NCBI taxonomy): domain Eukaryota; kingdom Metazoa; phylum Chordata; class Amphibia; order Anura; family Ranidae; genus Glandirana; species Glandirana rugosa. The sequence goes on along the minus strand of BLSH010413184.1, from coordinate 185,896 downwards.
AGTTCTACAGGAAGAGGTTTCTGCTGCTCCTGTGAGGGACAGATTATTGTTCTAAATTCATCTTATCATAGTGCTACAGGGAGAGGTTCCTGCTGCTCCTGTGAGGGACAGATTGTTGTTCTAAAATCATCTCATCATAGCGCTACAGCAAGAGGTTCCTGCTACTCCTGTGAGGGACAAATCATTGTTCTAAAATCATCACATACTGCTAGAGGGAGAGGTTCCTGCTTTTGCTGTGAGGGACAGATTAATGTTCTAAAATCATCTCCTACTGCATAGAGGGAGAGGTTCCTGCTGGTGCTGTGAGGGACAGATTATTGTTCTAAAATCATCTCCTACTGCTATAGGGAGAATTTCCTGCTGGTGCTGTGAGGGACAAATTATAGTTCTAAAATCATCTCCTAGTGCTAGAGGGAGAGGTTCTTGCTGGTGCTGTGAGGGACAGATTATTGTTCTAAAATCATCTCCTACTGCTATAGGGAGAGGTTCCTGTTGGTGCTGTGGGAGGCAGATTATTGTTCTAAAATCATCTCATCATAGTTCTACAGGGAGAGGTTCCTGCTGCTCCTGTGAGGGACAGATTATTGTTCTAAAATCATCTCATCATATTGCTATAGGGAGAGGTACCTGTTGGTGCTGTGAGGGACAGATTATTGTTCTAAAATCATCTCCTATTACTGTAGGGTGAGGTTCCTGCTGGTGCTGTGAGGGTCAGATTATTGTTCTAAAATCATCTCATCATAGTGATACAGGGAGAGGTACCTGCTGCTCCTGTGAGGGACAGATTATTGTTCTAAAATCATCATATACTGCTAGAGGGAGCGGTTCCTGCTGCTCCTGTGAGGGACCGATTATTGTTCTAAAATCATCTTATCATAGTGCTACAGCGAGAGGTTCCTGCTGCTCCTGTGAGCAACAGATTACTGTTCTAAAATCATCATATACTGCTAGGAGAGGTTTCTGCTGCTCCTGTGAGGGACAGATTATTGTTTTAAAATCATCACATACTGCTAGAGGGAAAGGTTCCTGCTGGTGCTGTGATGGACAGATTATTGTTCTAAAATCATCTCCTACTGCTATAAAGAGACGTTCCTGCTGGTGCTGTGAAGGACAGATTATTGTTCTAAAATCATCTCCTACTGCTAGAGGGAGAGGTTCCTGCTGGTGCTGTGAGGGGCAGATTACTGTTCTAAAATCATGTCATCATAGTGCTATAGGGAAAGGTTCCTGCCGGTACTGTGAGGGGAAGATTATTGTTCTAAAATCATCACCTACTGCTATAGAGAGAGGTTCCTGCTGGTGCTGTGAGGGACAGATTATTGTTCTAAAATCATCTCCTAGTGCTATAGGGAGAGGTTCCTGCTGGTGCTGTGAGGGACAGATTATTGTTCTAAAATCATCTCCTAGTGCTATAGGGAGAGGTTCCTGCTGGTGCTGTGTGGGGCAGATTATTGTTCTAAAATCATCTCCTACTGCTAGAGGGAGAGGTTCCTGCTGGTGCTGTGAGGGACAGATTATTGTTCTAAAATCATCTCAACATAGTTCTACAGGGAGAGGTTCCTGCTGCTGCTGTGAGGGACAGATTATTGTTCTAAAATCATCTCATCATAGTGCTATAGGGAGAGGTTCCTCTTGGTGCTGTGAGGGACAGATTATTGTTCTAAAATTAACTCCTACTACTGTAGGGAGAGGTTCCTGCTGGTGCTGTGAGGGTCAGATTATTGTTCTAAAATCATCTCCTAGTGCTATAGGGAGAGTTCCCTGCTGGTGCTTTGAGGGGCAGATTATTGTTCTAAAATCATCACATACTGCTAGAGGGAGAGGTTCCTGCTGGTGCTGTGAGGGGCAGATTATTGTTCTAAAATCATCACATACTGCTAGAGGGAGAGGTCCCTGCTGCTCCTGTGAGTGACAGATTATTGTCCTAAAATCATCTCATCATAGTGCTATAGGGAGAGGTTACTGCTGGTGCTGTGAGGGACATATTATTGTTCTAAAATCATCTCCTACTGCTAGAGGGAGAAGTTCCTGCTGGTGCTGTGAGCTTTAGATTATTGTTCTAAAATCATCACATACTGCTAGAGGGAGAGGTTCCCTACTGCTCCTGTGAGGGACAGATTATTGTTCTAAAATCAACTCATCATAGTGCTAGAGGGAGAGGTTCCTGCTGGTGCTGCGAGGGACAGATTATTGTTCTAAATTAATCTCATCATAGTTCTACAGGAAGAGGTTTCTGCTGCTCCTGTGAGGGACAGATTATTGTTCTAAATTCATCTTATCATAGTGCTACAGGGAGAGGTTCCTGCTGCTCCTTTGAGGGACAGATTATTGTTCTAAAATCATCACATACTGCTAGAGGGAGAGGTTCCTGCTGCTCCTGTGAGGGGAAGATTATTGTTCTAAAATCATCTCATCATAGTGCTACAGCAAGAGGTTCCTGCTGCTCCTGTGAGGGACAAATTATTGTTCTAAAATCATCACATACTGCTAGAGGGAGAGGTTCCTGCTTTTGCTGTAAGGGACAGATTAATGTTCTAAAATCATCTCCTACTGCTAGAGGGAGAGGTTCCTGCTGGTGCTGTGAGGGACAGGTTATTGTTCTAAAATCATCTCCTACTGCTATAGGGAGAATTTCCTGCTGGTGCTGTAAGGGACAGATTATAGTTCTAAAATCATCTCCTAGTGCTAGAGGGTGAGGTTCCTGCTAGTGCTGTGAGGGACAGATTATTGTTCTAAAATCATCTCCTACTGCTATAGGGAGAGGCTCCTGCTGGTGCTGTGGGGGGCAGATTATTGTTCTAAAATCACCTCCTAGTGCTATATGGAGAGGTTCCTGCTGGTGCTGTGTGGGGCAGATTATTGTTCTAAAATCATCACATACTGCTAGAGGGAGAGGTTCCTGCTGGTGCTGTGAGGGGTAGATTATTGTTCTAAAATCATCTCATCATAGTGCTATAGGGAGAGGTTCTAGCTGGTGCTGTGAGGGACATATTATTGTTCTAAAATCATTTCCTACTGCTATAGGGAGAGGTTCCTGCTGGTGCTGTGGGGGACAGATTATTGTTCTAAAATCATCTCCTAGTGCTATATGGAGAGGTTCCTGCTGGTGCTGTGTGGGGCAGATTATTGTTCTAAAATCATCACATACTGCTAGAGGGAGAGGTTCCTGCTGGTGGTGTGAAGGGTAGATTATTGTTCTAAAATCATCTCATCATAATGCTATAGGGAGAGGTTCTTGCTGGTGCTGTGAGGGACAGATTATTGTTCTAAAATCATCTCCTACTGTTATAGTGAGAGGTGCCTGCTGGTGCTGTGAGGGACAGATTATTGTTCCAAAATCATCTCCTAGTGCTATAGGGAGAGGTTCCTGCTGGTGCTGTGAGGGACAGATTATTGTTCTAAAATCAACTCCTATTGCTATAGGGAGAGGTTCCTGCTGGTGCTGTGAGGGACAAATTGTTGTTCTAAAATCATCTCCTACTGCTATAGGGAGAGGTACCTGCTGGTGCTGCGAGGGACAGAATATTGTTCTAAAATCATCTCCTAGTGCTATATGGAGAGGTTCCTGCTGGTGCTGTGTGGGGCAGATTATTGTTCTAAAATCATCACATACTGCTAGAGGGAGAGGTTCCTGCTGGTTCTGCGAGGGACAGATTATTGTTCTAAACTCATCACATACTGCTAGAGGAAGAAGTTCTTGCTGCTCCTGTGAGGGACAGGTTATTGTTCTAAAATCATCTCATCATAGTACTACAGCGAGAGGTCACTGCTGCTCCTGTGAGGGACAGATTATTGTTCTAAAATCATCACATACTGCTAGAGGGAGAGGTAATAGCTTCTCCTGTGATGTACAGATTATTGTTCTAAAATCATCACATTCTGCTAGAGGGAGAGGTTCATGCTGCTCCTGTGAGGGACAGATTATTGTTCTAAAATCATCTCATCATAGTGCTATAAAGGAGAGGTTCCTGCTGATGCTGTGAGGGACAGATTATTGTTCTAAAATCATCTACTACTGCTATAGGGAGAGGTTCCTGCTGCTCCTGTGAGGGACAGATTATTGTTCTAAAATCATCACATACTGCTACAGGGAGAGGTCCCTGCTGGTGCTGTGAGGGACAAATAATTGTTCTAAAATCATCTCATCATAATGCTACAGTGAGAGGTTCCTGCTGGTGCTGTGAGGGACACATTATTGTTCTAAAATCATCTCATCATAGTGCTACAGGGAGAGGTTCCTGCTGCTCCTGTGAGGGACATATTATTGTTCTAAAATCATATCATACTGGTGTAGGGAGAGGTTCCTGCTGCTGGATTGAGCGGTGCATTTCTTGCACAAAAATGAAAAGTGCGTCTACTTTGCTGTTTTCCAAAAAAAAGAAGAATATATTATTAATTTTTTTTGTATTAATAAATAGTGCTACATAGTACATTTGAGGCCAGAATGAGGAGAGCGTCAAATAAGGGACGTGGTCGTGGTGCTGCTGGTGTTGGTGGCGTTGGTGAAGCTCTTGTTGCAAGGAGAGGACGTGGTCGATTTGTGCCAGCTACACGTACAAGTGAAACACCTTCTTCCCGACAGAACCTTCAACGTTATATGGTAGGCACGAATGCCGCTCAATGAATGGTGAGGCCAGAACAAGTACAGCCGCTAGTAGATTTGGTGGCTGACAATGCCTCCAGTTCCTTCACATTGTCTCCCACTCGGTCCCTTGATGAAAGCTCAGAGTTGGCACCTGAACCCCATGGCCATCTGTCTTTCACCTCAGCCCCTTTTAAATCAGCCAAGCAGTCTGAGCACCAAGTCAGGCAGCAGTCTCTTATGCTTTTTGATGACTCTCCTGGTGTGCTTTCAATGGACCATCCACATAGCCCTGCCCCAGAAGTGGAAGACATTGAGTGCACCGATGTCCAACCACTTCTGTTGCAGGATGAGGACATGGAAACACCAGCGCGGCATGTCTCTGATGATGACGAAACACAGGTGCCAACTGCTGCAGCTTTCCACAGTGTGCAGACTGACAAGGAGGGCAATGGTGAAGGGTGGGTGGAAGATGATGTGGAGGAGGATGATGAGGACCTAGACCCCACATGGAATAAAGGTCATGCGAGTGAGGTGTGCAGTTTGGAGGAAGAGGTGGTGGTCGCACAGAGACGCCAGCACAGCAAAAGAGAAAGCAGGTTGCAAAAGCGGAGCGAGCATTCCCTAGATAGTATGCCTGCTACTACCCACCGCACCCAGGGACTTAGCACACCAAAGGCAGCTCAAAGGCATTCCCTGGCGTGGCAGTTCTTCAGACAATGTGCTGACAACAAGACACAAGTGTTTTCACGCTGTGCAATGAGAGCCTGAAGCGAGGCATAAATCTTCTAAACCTTAGCACAACCTGCATGACCAGGCATCCAAATTCAAAGCACGAGCTGCAGTGGAATAAGTACCTCAAAATCCTAGAAAGGTCTCGGCCTCCTCCTGCTTCCTCTTCTGCTGCTGCCTCAGCCTCTTCCTCCTCCTCTACAGTGCCAGTGTCACCTGCCACCCAGCAAACAGACGATGTGACAGCAACGCCACCATGTCCACCACCATCCCCAAGCATTTCCACACGGTCCCATGGAAGCTTACAGCTCTCCGTCTCCAAAACACTGGAGAGAAAGAGAAAGTACCCCCCCCACCCACTCACGATCCCTGGCCCTGAATGCCAGCATTTCAAGATTTCTGGCCTTTGAAATGCTGTCATTCTCGTGTTCTCACCCTGCTGTTGCTCGATTGTCTGCGCTGCAGCGGAACTTAGGCCTTCCCGTTCACCGCCTCCTATGTGACGTGCCCACAAGGTGAAACTTCACCTTGCACATGCTGAAGAGACTGTGTGAGCAACAGCAGGCAATAGTGGAGTTTCAGCTTCAGCACGCACCGGTCAGTCGCTCTGCGGAACATCACCACTGCATCACCAATGAGTGGGCCTCCATGCGAGATCAGTGTACCCTATTGCGGTGTTTCAAGTACTCCACCAACATGGCCACTGCCGATGACGCTGTTCTCAGCATTACTATCCCACTTCTATGTCTCTTTGAATAAACACTTCGGGCAATGATGGAAGAGGATGTGGCACAGGAGGAAGTGGAGGAGGAAGAGGGGTCATTGCCACGGTTATCAGGCCAGTCATTCACAAGTGGCTCGGAGGGTGGGTTCCTGCACCAGCATAGGCCAGGTAAAACATTTTCAAGCCAGGGCACAGTTCTGGAGGATGAGGAGTACAAGGAAGATGAGGAGGAGGAGGAGGAACCGTGTTCACAGCAGGTTGGCACCCAACGCAGCTCGTGGGCATCACTGGAGCATGGCTGGGGGGATATGGAGGACACAAATGATATACCTCCCACAGAGGACAGCTTGTCTTTGCCTCTGGATAGCCTTGCACACATGAGCGACTACATGCTGCAGTGCCTGCTCAGTGACAGCCGAGTTTCCCACATTGTAACTTGTGCTGATTACTCGGTGGCCACCCTGCTGGATCCTCGTTACAAGGACAATGTGCCATCCTTAATTCCCTCACTGGAGCGTGATCGGAGGATGCGCGACTACAAGCGCACGCTGGTAGACACGCTGCTGAGGGCATTCCCAAATGACACAGGGGGCTCAGTGGAAGCACAAGGCGAAGGCGGAGGAGGAGGAAGAGGTCACCAACACAGCTGTGGAGCCGCCAGCACCTCAGAAGGCAGGGTTAGCATGGCCAAAATGTGGAAAAGCTTTGTCAGCAGCACGCCACAACAAACAGCACCACCAGCTGATAGAAAACGTCTTAGCAGGAGGCAGCATTTCAGCAACATGGTGGAACAGTATGTGTGCACACGCCCACACGTACTGACTGATGGGTTTGCCCCATTCAACTTCTGGGTCTCCAAATTGGGCACATAGCCTGAGCTTGCCCTTTATGCCTTTGAGGTGCTGGCCTGCCCTGCAGCCAGTGTATTGTCTGAACGTGTGTTTAGCACGGCAGGGGGCGTTATCACAGACAAGCGCAGCCGCCTGTGCACAGCCAACGTGGACAAGCTAACGTTTATTAAAATTAACCAGGCATGGATCCTACAAGACTTGTCTGTACCTTGTGCAGAATAGACATTTAGACCGGCCTCACACAGCCATTGGTATACTTGTTTTTTTTTAATATGTCTCAATATTTTGGGGGCTACCCCAATTAGAAAAAAAAACAAACTACCTTTTCCTCCTCCACCACCACTTCCACCTATACTTCCACGGTAACGGCCTAGTCAACCTCTAGGCTCCTACTCCACATCCACCTCCTCCTCCCATTTTTATTTTTTATGTGATTTTAAGTTATTTCCCCTGTTGAAGTTTATTAAGACGAAACGCATCGGGTACTGTGAGCCCTCATCTTCCTCCATCACGATATGTTACTGCCTGGAATTCCTTGCTGCTCATGATTTTACCGTCACATGTGAGTGTAATACTATTTTATTTTGGATTAAAACCTTTTATATACGGTATCACACTATATGTGGCCCCCCTTTTTTATTCCATGAACGGAGTCACTAGTGGTATTTCCACGAAGTATTGATTTGTCATCCGGACTGGCGATGGTCATCCATATATGAGGAGTGTCAGTTTGGCTTTGGAATAATAACTCTGGTTATCCATACATGCGGCCTACCAGTTGATATCTGGTAAGAGTATTTTATCTGTAAGGTGGTGGATGCACTTCAAGTGGTGGAACACTATGCAACATTACTCACCGTTTGTCCTAATCTGCACCTCTTTTCTCATGTTGGTTTCCTGATGAACTGTTTATGGACTTAATTTTTTGCATTTTCACTTGAAGGCCCTGTTCCTTCTTTTTCACATTTACTCTAAGGACTTTTCTTTTGAATATTTTTTTAGTTCTTTCATATTTTTAGCGCTGCACATTATGTTTAATTTATTGTCTGTATGCGTAAATTTTGTTGGAATTGTGGTGTTAGCTTTATGTTTTGGTGGATGCGCAGTGTTGTAAACTTATATTTCCCTATCCACATTTGTTTGCAGGGCACTTGTCCTACTCTTACCCCCACTGTGCTTCCTTTTGCAGCCCTCTAGCCCTTTACAGGACTTTTTTAGAGCCATTTTAGTGCCCAAAAGTTCGGGTCACCATTGACTTCAATGGGGTTCGGGGTCCGGGGTCAAGTTCAGTACCGAAACCAAACTTTTCCGCAAAGTTCGGCCGAACCAGACGAACCCGAACATCAAGGTGTCCGCTCAACTCTAACCATAGGTCCACTTGGCCCACGTCAAAACAATTTGTCTACAGCACTTTGAGTTCTTACGTGACAGGTCCGACTCTCATGCCATCCAAAACAACCTGGTTAACGGGATTTCACCTGTCTTCTTACTGTAAATCATTGTTTGACTCAAAACAAATACACAGACCCTTAACAAGCTTTTAACAACTGTGTACACTTGCTGACATTCCTCGCCACACTCTATCAGCGATTTATAAGATGACTATACACAGGACTCTGTACCGACCTTCACCAGTGTCTGGTCCAGAGAGCTGGGGATAGATATATCAGAAGAGAACTGGCACAAAGCCTACTTTTTTAGCCACAAGTCTTCCAGCTCAAGTTACACTCAGGAAAAAAACTATAAACTAGTGGCAAGGTGGTATCGAGTCCCAACTACGATCAAGCTCATGTTCCCATCCGCCAGAGATGTATGCTGGAGGTGTCAAGCGGAAAAAGGTACTTACCTACACACCTGGTGGGATTGAGCTGGTATCCATCCATTCTGGCTGCATATTTTTCAAATCTTCACCGATATCTATGACAAACCACTAATACCCTCCCCTTCCATTGCCCTCCTGTCCATACTCCCGGGATAAATCCAATCACAAAAGGCTAGCCTCCTGAAATTCTTTCTCTATGCTGGGAGACAACTGATAGCTAGACACTGGAAAACTACCCCCCCCCCCATCCCTCTCACAGTGGGTTAGTGAAATCAATGACATAATGCTAATGGAGGAGATGCAAGCCAAGGTCCTGAACAAGTCGGATACATTTAAAACCACCTGTGCCATATGGATGCACTACTCTACATTTGAGAAAATAAAAAAACAGAGTCTCCTCCTTAACTCCCATAAGGGCCATCGGAACCGAGACCTCCGCCTTCTAATATTTATTCAAACCCTCCTAAATGTTCCCTATCCTTCCTAAATTTCCCAATTTGTTCCCCTTCCGAAGGAGCTTGCTGTCTCAACCCCCTTCCCCCCTTCTCTCAAACTTTTCTCCTCTTTTCTATCACTTTTTCTAACTTCACCTCCTTACCTCTGTTGTTGGTGCGTTTTTCTCTCTTTCCCTTTTCTTATCCCCTACTATTTGTTCAAAATTTTGGACATCAATCCATCTATATTTTTCTTTCCATGTGTCGATATCTGGTATAATTTAATCATAAATAGTGCACGATGCGGCGCCCCCACCCCCCAAGACACAGATTGTGCCTCATTCAGCACATAATAAGTCTGTCACCCTGGCTTACATGTAATTGCTCAGTACCTTATATGTTCATGTACTTTGTACCACGCATCTTTTCTGGTATATTTAAAAGGTTGCATTTAAAAATCAAATATACAGAACAGAAAATAAATCCTCGCCATCCAGGCACTAACTAAACATTTCAGTTTTTCCCAACTGAGCGGTGCAGGGCTTCTCCCAGACATGCACTATCCACATAGAAGAGCCCATAGAGGGTCTATGCATGACTTACATCCTAATTTTTCCTCCACTCTTTTACAAAAGCTTCTGTGGTTGATAATGGAAAAGTTTTACCAACAACAAATCTCTATGTTGTCTCCATAAACGTTTTGCTTTTTATGAAGGAATATTTAGAAATGACACTATTGGGAGTATTAAAGTCATACATTACTACTTTTTTATGATGCACCTCAGTGTTCAATATGCATTCTTCCATAGGACAGCATTTTGAAGTAAGAAAATATAACCTCATACTTTTGTTGTGACAGCTTGTCAGGACAGGTAAAATATCACTGGGAAAGGCATGAGTTGCACTATTTATCATCCCCTCAATTGCTGTATAGATTTGACTTTCTAGTGTGAGGTAACCATCAGTGAGCAGCATCATTTGGCCTAGATATGAGGTAATATATTGTACTCTTTGTCATCTATTGATTTGTTAAGATTAAGTCACAGCTTTATTTATGCCCGTTTATTCTAAAATGGAAAGGAACTGTATTTCATGCTATGTTTCTATGTCATTTAAAAGATCACCATCACAAAAAAATATGTTTTTTTACAACTGTTGCTGGTTATTACATGTAATAATAGTATTCGGTGGAGTGTTTTGCTATGTTGGTTTCACATACATTTTGTTTATATTTTTCTCCATATTTGCATGAAGACCAACCTGTCCAGTGGCAAAGGGGGTTGGTGGAAATTAATAAACCAACTGAACAGTTGCAACAACTGTTTTTCTTTTAAGAAAATATAAAACCAGATACTTAAAAGCTAACCATTCTGCACACCCCTTGGCAATGTTATAGCTTGTTCCAACCCTTATCACAGTTCTGGACAGCTTGTTGTGCAGGAACATATTGATAAAAATATAAAACTTGTACATGAAAATAGTAACATACCTTACATGTATTAACCACATAGTAATCAGAGTATAATATTTTTTTTTCACAATATACGTTTATTGAAATTTTAAACATGTACAATCAGTAATAATATATCTGTGCACAGTCAGATAGCTGAGAAAAAGTTATGCGTAATATAAGTAAAGTTTAGTCAAGTTGTATATTGCTAACATCAATAAAATTGAATATATATATAATGTCAAAACCAATACAGAGATGAGATGAGAGATGAAATTATTAATAATTAGAAAGATTCGGACTTGTCAGAAATGAAACAAGGAGAGGAGAGAAGAAGAACAGAAGAAAGAGGAAAAGTAGAGAGGGGGGTGGGAGAGGGACCGGGGGGGGGAGGGAATCTCTGTTGTTGCTCTGGAAACCTAGTAAATTGGGTCGGGGGGTCTGGTTGTTTCAAATGTTCAAAATGTGTTTATACTGATCTCAGTATCTGAAGGTGATCCAGGGATTCCAAATCTTATGATTAGTGTTGAGTGAACTTGAACTGTAACGTTCGGGACCGTACCGAACTTTGGGGTGTCCGGGACCCGGACCCGAACCCGGACATTTCAAAAACTGTTCGGGTTCGGGTTCTGGTAGTTGATCACGCATGTTGAATAGCTGCAGGGCAGCCAATCAACAAGCGTTTCACTGGTTTGCCCTTAGAAGCCATCACAGCCATGCCTACCAATGGCATGGCTGTGAATGGCCAGTGCATCATGTGACCCAGCCTCTTTATAAGCTGGAGTCACTTGATGCTGCAGTCACATGCTCTCTGAGACTCTGACTAGTGTAGGGAGAGGAAGCTGCCGGTGCTGTGAGGGAGAGATTGCAGACAATTTAACATCTCATCCTGCATCCTGAGATTACTACTACTGTTGCTCTGAGGGACAGATTGCAGACCTCAGCCTGCATTACACAACAATCTGATTGTGGAGTAATTTGAGATTTCACATACTGCTGCTTTGACTGACAGATTGCAGATCAAACCCTGCATTACAGAACGATCTGACTGCACTAGGTAGAGGCTCCTGCTTAGAGGGACAGATTCTTGTTCAAAAATCATCTCCTAGTTCTATAGGGAGAGGTTCGAGCTGTTGCTTAGAGGGACAGATTATTGTTCAAAAATCATCTCCTAGTTCTAAAGGGAGAGGTCCTAGATGTTGCTGTAAGTGACAAATTATTGTTCAAAAATTATCAGCTACTCCTATAGGGCCAGGTTCCAGCTGTTGCTTAGAGGGACAGATTATTGATCAAAAATCATCTACTAGTTCTAAAGTGAGAGGTTCTAGCTGTTGCTGTAAGTGACAGATTATTGTTCAAAAATCATCAGCTACTCCTATAGGGCCAGGTTCCAGCTGTTGCTTAGAGGGACAGATTATTGATCAAAAATCATCTCCTAGTTCTAAAGGGAGAGGTTCTAGCTGTTGCTGAAGTGCTGGTGCTGCTGGTGTTGGTGGTGTTGGTGAACCCCCTGTTGGAAGGAGAGGACGTGGTCGATGTGTGCCAGCTACACGCACAAGGGAAACACCTTCCTCAGGTAGCCAACAGAACCTTCATAGGTACATGGTAGGTCTGAATGCCCCTCAACGATTGGTGAGGCCAGAACAAGTACAGGTGATAGTAGATTGGGTGGCTGACAATGCCTCCAGTTCCTTCACATTGTCTTCCTCCCAGTCCCTTGATGAAAGCTCAGAGTTGGCACCTGAAACCCATGGCCATCTGTCTTTCACCTCAGCCCCTTGTAAATTAGCCAAGCAGTCTGAGCCCCAAGTCATGCAAGAGACTCTTAAGCTTTTTGATGACTCTCCTGGTGTGCTTTCCGTGGGCCATCCGCATAGCGCTGCCCCAGAAGTGGAAGACATTGAGTGCACCGATGCCCAACCACTTCTGTTGCAGGATGAGGACATGGAAACACTAGCGCAGCACGTCTCTGATGATGACGAAACACAGGTGCCAACTGCTGCAGCTTTCCTCAGTGTGCAGACTGACAAGGAGGGCAGTGGTGAAGGGTGGGTGGAAGATGATGGGGAGGAGGATGAAGAGGTCCTAGACCCCACATGGACTGAGGGTCATGCCAGTGATGTGTGGAGTTTGGAGGAAGAGGTGGTGGTCGCACAGAGGCACCAGCACAGCAAAAGAGGAAGCAGGTTGCAAAAGCGGAGCGAGCGTCCCCTAGACAGTATGCCTGATACTACCCACCGCACCCAGGGACCTAGCACACCAAAGGCAGCTCAAAGGCAATCCCCTGCGTGGCAGTTCTTCAGACAATGTGCTGATGACAAGAAACTAGTGGTTTGCAAGCTGTGCAATGATAGCCTGAGCCGGGGCATAAATGTTCTAAACCTGAGCACAACCCCCATGATCAGGCATCTAAATTCAAGGCACAGGCTGCATTGGAATAATTACCTCAAAATCCAAGAAAGGTCTCGGCCTCCTCCTGCTTCCTCTTCTGCTGCTGCCTCGGCCTCTTCCTCCACCTCTACTGTGACAGTGTCACCTGCCACCCAGCAAACAGACGATATGACAGGAACGCCACCATGTCCGCCACCATCCCCAAGCATTTCCACACCATGGTCCCATGGAAGCTTACAGCTCTCCATCTCCCAAACACTGGAGAGAAAGAGGAAGTACCCCCCTACCCACCCGTGATCCCTGGCCCTGAATGCCAGCATTGCAAAATTCCTGGCCTTTGAAATGCTGTCATTCTATCTGGTGGACACGGACAGTTTTAAAAACCTGATGGCGGTGGCTGTCCCACAGTACGTGGTTCCCAGCCGCCACTACTTTTCCAGGTGAGCCATCCCTTCCCTGCACAAACAAGTCAGGGACAAGATCAAGTGTGCACTGCGCAATGCCATCTGTGGCAAGGTCCACATAACCACTGATACCTGGACCAGTACGCATGGACAGGGACGCTATATCTCGCTAACTGCACACTGGGCAAATGTAGTGGCGGGTGGGCCTGAGCCGGCTAGTCATTTGGCGCATGTCCTTCCCCCACCGAGGATTGCAGGGCATTTCTCTTTGCCTCCTCTTGCCTCCTCCTCCTACTGCACTTCCTCCTCCTCTACCTCATCCGCTCAGCGTAACACCTTCACCACCAACATCAGCACATCCAGGGGGAAACGACAGCAGGCTGTTTTAAAACTGATATGTTTGGGGGATAAACCCCAAACTGCGCAGGAGCTGTGGACAGGCATTGAACAACAGACCAATGAGTGGTTGTTGCCACTGAGCCTCAAACCCGGCCTGGTGGTGTGCGACAGTGGCCGAAATCTCGTAGCGGCTCTGGGCCTAGCCCGTTTGACACACATCCCTTGCCTGGTGCATGTGCTCAATTTGGGGGTACAGAATTTTCTAAAAAACTACCCGGATATGTCAGAGCTGCTGCAGAAAGTGCGTGCCGTCTGTGCGCACTTTCGGCGTTCTGACCATGCTGCTGCTTGCCTGTCTGCGCTGCAGCGGAACTTCGGCCTTCCCGCTCACCGCCTCATATGCGACGTGCCCACAAGGTGGAACTCCACCTTGCACATGCTGGAGAGACTGTGCGAGCAGCAGCAGGCAATAGTGGAGTTTCAGCTGCAGCACGAATGGGCCAGTTGCTCTGCGGAACAGCAACACTTCACCACCAACGAGTGGGCCTCCATGCTAAACCTGTGTAGCGTATTACAGTGTTTTGAGTACTCCACCAACATGGCCAGTGCCGATGACGCTGTTCTCAGCGTTACTATCCCACTTCTATGTCTCCTTGAAATAACACTTTGGGCGATGATGGAAGAGGATGTGGCAGAGGAGGATGAGGAGGAGGAAGAGGGGTCATTTTCACGGTTATCAGGCTAGTCATTCGCAAGTGGCTCGGAGGGTGGGTTCCTGCACCAGCATAGGCCATTTCAAAAATATTCAAGCCAGGGCACAGTTCTGGAGGACGAGGAAGATCATGAGGAGGAGGAGGAACCACAGCAGGGTGGCACCCAATGCAGCTCGTGGGCATCACTGGAGCGGTGCTGGGGGGATACGGAGGACACAGATGATATACCTTCCACAGAGGACAGCTTGTCTTTGCCTCTGGGCAGCCTGGCACACATGGCCGACTACATGCTGCAGTGCCTGCGCAACGACAGCCGAGTTGCCCACATTGTAACGTGTGCCGATTACTGGGTGGCCACCCTGCTGGATCCCCGATACAAGGACAACGTGCTGTCCTTATTTCCCTCACTGGAGCGTGAGAGGAAGATGCGCAACTACAAGCGCACACTGGTAGACGCGTTGCTGAGGGCATTCCCAAATGACACCGGGGGCTCAGTGGAAGCACAAGGCAAAGACAGGGTAGGAGGAGGAAGAGGCCGCCAACGCAGCTGTGGCGCCGCCAGCACCTCAGAAGGCAGGGTTAGCATGGCTGAAATGTGGCAAAGCTTTGTCAGCAGCCCGCCACAACAAACAGCACCACCAGCTGATAGAAAACGTCTTAGCAGGAGGCAGCATTTCAGCAACATGGTGGAACAGTATGTGTGCACACGCCCACACGTACTGACTGATGTGTCTGCCCCATTCAACTTCTGGGTCTCCAAATTGGGCACATAGCCTGAGCTTGCCCTTTATGCCTTTGAGGTGCTGGCCTGCCCTGCAGCCAGTGTATTGTCTGAACGTGTGTTTAGCATGGCAGGGGGCGTTATCACAGACAAGCGCAGCCGCCTGTCCTCAGCCAATGTGGACAAGCTAACCTTTATTAAAATGAACCAGGCATGTCTGTACCTTGTGCAGAATAGACATTTAGACCGGACTCACACAGCCATTCGTATACTTGTCTTTTTGAATATGTCTCAATATTTTGGGGGCTACCCCAATTATAAACAAAAAAAAAAAACAGTTTTGGCCACCTCCTCCTACTCCTCCACCACCGCCATTTCCACCTGCACTGCCACGGTCACGGCCTAGTCAACCTCTAGGCTCCTACTCCACATCCACCCCCCCCTTCCCATTTTTTTTTATTTGATTTTAATTTATTTTCCCTATCCCCATTTTTTTGTAGGGCAGTTGCCCTACTCCTACCCCCATTTACTTCCTTTTGCAGTCCTGTAGCACTTTCCAGGACTTTGTTACAGCCATTTTTGTGCCAAAAAGATCGGGTCCCCATTGACTTTAATGGGGTTTGGGGTAACGTTCGGTACTGAACCCGGAATTTTTCCCGAAGTTTGGCCGAACCCACCGAACCCGAACATTGGGGGGTTCGATCATCTCTACTTATGATATAGGTCTAATTTATCGTGGGCTATGGCTCTTGTCTCTTCCATTGCATGATAAAGATTAACTTCTGATAGCCTGTCTTTTATAGTAGGAGGATAAATGGTGTTCCAGGCTCTAGGAATTAGTAATTTGGCTGCATTAATTAAATGTCTTGTTAATGAGTTTTTGTATTGCTTCATCGAATATTTAGAAATGTTAAGGAGACAAAAGGGAGCATCTAATTCTAGATTAGTATCTGTAATTTGCTTGGTTAGTTCTTTTACTTTTCCCCAGAATCCACTGATAAAAGTGCAGTGCCACCAGATATGAATTAAAGTTCCTGTTTCCTTTTTGCATCCCCAGCACAGATTGGATTTTTGTTGGCACCAATTGTGTAGTTTATCTGGTGTGTTATAGCAATGGGTTAGAACTTGATAGGAGGCCTCTTGGAGTTTAGTGCTTATTGAACATTTATGGGCCAGAACACACGCCTTCTCCCACTGACGGTCAGAGAGGCTTACTTTCAAAGCTTTTCCCCATTTTTCTTTAAAGTTATTATTTCTTTCATTAGTCGCTGCTTGTAGCCATGAGTGTGCTAAAGAAGTGGATTTGCTTGTTCCCACCCCATTCATGCATTTTTGCTCTAGTTGGGTTAGCTTTTGGGAGTAAGCATGTTTACACTTACGTGCATTCAAGCAGCTACGGATTTGTAGGTATAGCCAGTGGGGAAAGGTGTCCTGTCCACAAATTTGTGGTAAGTCATCTTTTTTTTTGTAGGAGATTATGGGGAAACGACCGGTGAGTCACATATGTTTTGTTATTGTAATATTGATTTCTACTGAATGTTGTTTAAACACCTGTCCTGTGGAAAGGGGTGACCGATATGGATGTTTAGGCATCGAAGAACTTACGTGCATTCACATTTGTACGAATGAGGGTTTTCGAATGGTTTGATCTCTTTTTTACGTACTTACTCCACCCTTGTTCGTTTAGGTGAAGAAATCGTGTGAGTACCGATGTTCGTCGCTGATTACTTTCTTTATTAT
>BLSH010413184.1:145280-157471 GCA_018402905.1 Glandirana rugosa | reverse complement strand
AGGGTCTCTTTTCTAGACGGGATAACCGACTTGAGTGGTCTCGATTTGGTTTTTATCTCAATAATGATCTCAACTAGCTTGGAGACCTTCAAGCCCAAGACGTCCAAGTCGGCTTGAAGCCCTTTTTCAGGCCCAAGCCCTGGCCTGAACTGGGCTTAAAACAGGGCCTGGGGCTTGGGGTACAACTCCACATCCACCTCCATTTTTGATTTTTTTATGTGATTTTAGCTTAAAAAATATTTTAAGTTATTTCCCTATCCCCATTTCTTTGTAGGGCACTTGTCCGACTCTTACCCACATTTTCCTTCCTTTTTCAGACCTCTAGGACTTGCCAGGACTTTGTTACAGCCATTTTTGTGCCTAAAAGTTCGGATCCCCATTGATTTCAATGGGGTTCGGGGTCCGGGACAAAATTCGGGTCAAGTCCGGTCCCGAACCCGGACTTTTTCCCGAAGTTCGGCTGAACCTGCAGAACCCGAACTTCCAGAGGTTCGATCAACTCTAGTAATAACTCTATTTTTGGTTTAGCTCTGGTGAGTTCAGCCAATAGGGCAGATCTTTTCTCTGGGATATTTAGGCCTTTAGTATTATGCGAGATGATTGTAGGGGAGTTAATGGGGAGGGGAGATGATTGTAGGGGAGCCTAATTCTGAGTAAGACATTTCAGATTTCTTTAATCTCTATTTCTTTGTGTGGGGAGGAGGGATTGTGTGGATGTAGGGTATAGGGGATGAGGAGAGAGGAAGAATAGGACAGTAGAAAGAATGAGAATAAAAGGTTAAAGAGGGTTTCTTCAGGGGAAACCACAGAAAAAAAACTCTTTAGATGTCAAATTAATACTGATAAATCTAAACTCTCGGCATTAAATGACAATATTTACCATATAGACTGTTAATAACCAATGTCACAGCTTTTATCTCTAACTTATTGTCTATAAAGGAATTCTTTGTGGGGGTAGTGGGAGGTAGCAAACGACAGATCTATTGCTTATTGAAGAAAATAGATGTGTCTTTGTTCTTAGGTGGATCTGGCCAGCCGAGGGTGGTACCTCAGCTCCACATCTGACATCAGTAAGCATATTAGTAGTTAATAAACAGAAAGCATCTGAGCAGTTAAGTGTCAGGCTGCCCTGTCCGGCAAAGAAGGAAATGATCATTATT
The DNA here is from genome assembly GCA_018402905.1 of Glandirana rugosa. Taxonomy (NCBI): domain Eukaryota; kingdom Metazoa; phylum Chordata; class Amphibia; order Anura; family Ranidae; genus Glandirana; species Glandirana rugosa. The sequence goes on along the minus strand of BLSH010413184.1, from coordinate 156,311 downwards.
GTCTGGTATGCCGGAGGAAGGGGAGATATCGTCCTCGTATCTAAGGTAGTTTTATGTATCTCCGCCAGCCAGGACAGCCCCCACGTACAGAAACAGTGATCAGGTGAATAAACATGAACAGGTTTGTTAACATTTAACATCAATGAATATTCTATATTATAACCATGTTGTAAAGCCCTCTAGTGGGCACGTGGTGACTATTTATCATTTATAATTCTTTTCTGAGATCCAGTGGTTAGGATCCATGTCATTTATGCCATTGTCTAATGGTACGCTCTCTGGGCTAGCTTTATGAACTCTCATGACTAATCATAAGAGTCCCTTTATCCAAAGAAAGGTTATGAGTAGGCGAATAAGTTGTCCGCTTTGCTAGATTGATTGTGCCTAGCTGTAAATAGTTCCCATTTTGTAGGCAAGTTATGAATAGATTTTACTTTTCCGAATTCTTGCAAGGGATTAGTGGGTGTCACAAGTTTAAGAAGTTTAGAGAGAGCTTAGAGAGAGGGGTTGCCCATCAGCAGCTAAGGGTCCACTTACCCTTTTCTGGTGGTAGACCGGTCTTGTTGCAAAATGTGTAGATAAATACGACACTTACCAAGATTCTGATATTCAGCGCCAGAGTTAGACCGAAATGGTATTCAAAGCTGTTCAACAAACAGTCTGTCGATAATAAAAGGGAAAGAAGATGGAGGTTAACCACCTATATATAATCTTATCATAGAGCACCCAACGGTTTTGAAACCATTATTGCTTGACTTTATAGTTTAGAGGCAAGATAAAGTTTGTCACCTAGTTCGTATGGGCAAGAACAATCATTTGGAGGGATTGTAGTTTAAATCTACAACATGCAATTTCTTGTCTGGATTTAATTTAACCCATTATCTGAGTATGCCAAAGTAAAACCAGGGCAAAATATAGAAGACAACCTCTGTGAGTCATGTATTGTCCTTGGATCTCAGTGATCTGGATCCCAGTGTGCTCGGGTAGGAGGTTTCATTTGAATACTTGCGGTGTTTGCCTTTTTTGTGTGGGGTCCCAGTTGGAGACGTGGCAGGTGTAGTCTGGGTTTCTCCTGGGTATGTTGGTAGCTTGAAATCTTTGTACCAATCTGATAGATTAAATTTGTGGTAGATTCAAGTTTTCACAGAACTCGTCTAGTTCGTTTGGGTATCTCAGTAAGTGTTGTTTGCCATTATAGGAGACCTGCAAAGCAAAGGGAAACTTCCATTTATATATTAAGTCTTTCTTTTTCAAGGCCTCCAGCAGGGGGCGCAGGGCTCTTCTATTGTTTAAGGTGATGGGTGAAAGATCTTGGAACAACTTTATACTGTCCCCATTTAGTTCGACATATTCATTTAGTCTCCCCTTAGCCAGAAATTCTTCTTTTAATGTGAAGCTGTAGAGACAACAAGTAATATCCCTAGGTGGGGCATTTTCTGGACCTTTAGGTCTCAGGGCTCTGTGAGCTCTCTCCATTTGTATGGGGGTGTCTGTGTTTCTTTCAAGAACACTATTGAATATTTTTTCCAATAGGGGTTTTATTTGGTCTTGTGTAATGGTCTCCGAGATGCCTCTTAGTCTTATATTAGATCTTCTCCCCCTATTTTCCAAGTCTTTCAGATGTATGTTTATGTTGATGAGATGGTTAGAATGGGTTTCTGAGATTGATTCAAATCTGTGTATGGCTTTGTCTCTTTTCCTCCCAGCTCTTTCTTGAGATTTTAATTGGTGTGACATATTCCTCAATTCCTCCTTAAAGTCTGTGATTGCTGCAGTGACAGATCTTTTAATATCAGCTGCTATTTCATTCATATCTGCTAATGTAAGAGGTGCATCACCATTGCGAGAGTCTTTTGCCCATTCATCAGATGCTGCTATTGAGCCCTCGTTGCTGTCCTCTTCTGCATGAGAGGTTTCCATTTTATTTATTTGGATTTTGTTTCTAAATGATTGTCTTGGTTTGAATAGTTCCTCTATGTGCCTGTTTTGTGAGCTATTTATTTGGTTCAAGGAGTGTATGTTTTTGTTCAAAGGGGTCCCTTTTGTGATTCTGCCCATTTCTTGTGTAAAATGACTGTCCGTTGTGGATGTGGAGCCTTGAGGCACCAGCTCCCCCGGCAGGCCTCCTTACATCACCCATTCAGGTCATACTGTTGTCCGGGGAGCTTCTTGTTAATACCCGTAGATGATCAGTGTCCGTGGGGTGTATTTACGCCCGCCAAGTCCCCTGACGGGAGTTTGTTGTCCGCGTGCGTACCGCTGGCCCAAAATTCAGGCCGCGGCTTCTCAAAATGGCGCCCGTGCTTTGCCTCAGGTGATCACAGCCTTGTCCCTGGACTTATTTAATAGTTCTTATGCCCAATTTTACTCCCTTGGGTATTGGATGTCCAGCGGGGGTCCCAAAGATGGAATTCGGGGCTCTATTTGGTTGGATGTGTGCTGGTTCGGCCTTGCCATCTGTGGGGCACGGGCCGCATGGCGGCCTAAAGTTGTGGGTCTTTCTGTGATCAGCGCGATTTATGGTCTAGCCTGTCCGGGGGGCCTAGAGGGTTCACCCTGTGAGTTAGGTTGGTCTCACGGGATTGTTTAGGCAGCAGATTCCTCTGGATTCTCTTGCTGTGGTCCAGAGCTCCTTGGAAGTGCATCCGCCATCGCTCGCTCCAAGCCAAGCCCCAGAGTATAATATTTATTACAAAAGTGTTTTATTAAAGTGGACCTTGCAGTATATTACAAGGCCTGCTTACTTTATCAGGAACCCGTCCACCTGTTTAAGTTACCCCCATCTTCAGCATGCAAGGGTGATATCACACTCCTTTCGGTTATATCCTGGGGAGTACAAAGCCATAATCTTGTGTGAAGACACTCTTGAAATGCATTGGAGTATCTTCTTGTGAGGTTTTGCCTGCTCTGCATTTTCTAGGAATCTTCCCCAAAGGGCAAACACAAACAGAACCTAGCCCAGATAGCAAGAATTACTTGCCACCAGTTTGTGGCAGTGTTGAATTGTGCATCTGTTAACTTCCTGCACATTTTCACTGGCAAGTAGTATATTTGCAGAGAACTTGAAGCACAGGTTCTAGTTGACACTTTTCCAATTTGTAGCAAATTTGCATGGCAAGTCTCTAGCAAGAGTAAAGTTGCAGTCGTGAGTCTACAGCAAGGTCTTTGCAGGTTACAGTGACCCCTGTGGTGGGATGGCTATTGCATAACATAACTGAACCAGAACTAGCAGCAGAGTTGCAGAATGTTTGCAAAGAAAGTTGATCAAATTGTGAAGATTGGCAAGTCTAGCAATATCTTAGCAAGTCATTTTCAAACTTGCAGCACAATTTCTTGATATATGGGAGGTATAGGGAAAGTATAAATTTAACTTTTGCTTAATAGGTATGTTTTGTAATCACTAACATCAGATGGTTTCCAAAGTGAGATAGTGCCTAGATAGAATATGGGGACCTTGCATTGTACTAAAAGGTGTGCTTTAAACATATTGTACAGTATATAATATTCTTTAGCAATCCATCACATCTGGACATTTCATATACAGTATGCCTTATTCTGAGATGTTGAACCCTTTTAATGTACAACGTATATATACTCTTTTTATATCTATATTTATTTATATATATATTATATTTTTGCATTAGGAGGGATGTGCAGAGCCTGCACCTACTCCACCAGTCTAATTGTGTTTTTTCCCAATGTACGCGTTCCTGCGTAAATGGCTTAATTTTAGTGTGGGTGCTGAAGCGACCAACGGCTGGAACCGCATAACATCAAAGCAAGTAGTGTCACCAGCACACCGGGATCTTCAAACGAATACAAACTTTAATAAAATGATCACATCATTACAGCAAAGAGCGACGTTTCAGAGCCGCACATGACCCCTTCATCAAGCATGTGACATATTGTGATACAACCAAGACACTATTTAAAGAACCATCCACCAATCAGTGACTACAAAAAATGACCCCAGACCCGCCCCCTGACATCAAATAACGTCATATTCCAATGGCAATCTGTGTTTAAGTATTAATATTAGGTACCGTTCAAAATAAGAGGGACAGCATGGGGCTGAATCGGTCCATCCATCTCTGCTAGACGGGATGCCATGCTTAGTTTACACTAGTGTTGCCAGGTAACGTAGGAGGCCTGACTCCAATCGCATGCCCCGCTGTGAACAGGCGCCCTGCGGTAACCACATTGTCAATGGGCGTCATGGTAACACATGATGCTGTGTACGGTGGAGACAGTGGGCGGGCTGAAGAGAAGGAGGAGTGAAGAAAGAAAGACTGTGCAAAGTGGTGCTCAGCGGCTGCACTGGGACTGATTTGCTGTGGTGCAGTAAAGAAAAGGAAAAAGAAAGCAAGACGGGCAAAAAAAAAGTTCCAGCTCCCTCTGTTACCTCACTCCCAGTAACAGAAGAAAATCCTGCTGAGTACATAGCGGAGCCCTGTGCATGTTCATCAACTCTTTCCTTCCTGCACCTCATGATCAGGCCTTAAATCTCTGTAACACTAGACTGCTCCCAGTAAGGATGGACTGCTAGGGAGGAAGCCAACGCACCGACCCCATCTCTACCAAAGGTCCTAACCAGGTACAGCACTAAACCTTGGTTGCTGTAGCTGTTCTTCTCTTCAGGTTACCCAGGGAAACTCCCTCCTCTACTTTGCCCTTGCCAAGTTAAACTCGTGTAGAAATGTTATTCATCCCCCATAGCACTTTTACAGATTCAGGTTCTTTAGAAATATGCCAGGTTCTTTAGAAATATGCCAGTATCCAACATTAACCCCTTTTTTTATTATTAACATTTTTTATTTCAATATTGCAGCAGTTACAAGTTTTTCAAATGACATAGTATTTATAAACACTTGGAAGTTCAACCTGAAGTTGCTCGGTCACGGTGAGTGACATTCAAGCATATGCGCTCGTCACATTTTGTTGAGAACCTCAAATAACAATCATAAGTGAGGCTATCAATTTAAAAAGAGCCGTAGTAACTAAGCACAACCTGTAGAGGATTATCTTATTTTACATTCAAAGGAGGGATAAACCAAACTAGGGAGAAAAAAAAAAAAGAAAAGGGGGATAAAAACCAAGGATACAAACAGTAAATGACCTGCTAAGTGAATCAATTATTAGAAATCATTAAAGATTCATGTAATGTCTGAAGTGGGCGTTTGAGGGTGGCTAAAGGCAGAGTCGTCCCAGGCCTTCCATGTTTTATTGTAGGTAGGTCGTCGTGTCTTCATTTAAAGCTGTCATGTATTTCATGGCCCTCATCTCTGTCACAGTGGAGAGCAGCGGGGATTGTGTAGGGGTTTCTTCGGATTTCCAAAGTCTGGGAATTAACCGTCTAGCTGCTGTTAGTATGTGGGTAGCTAAAGTTTTGGAACATTTAGGGATGTTTTTAAATGGGAGGCCCTGTAAGTACTGCAAGGGGTCCAATGGAAGTTTGTGTCTAGGACCCGTTCCAACACCCCCTGTACCATATTCCAATAGTTCTGTATCCGTCGGCAGGACCAGAAAATGTGGACCAGAGAACCTATCCCCTCCCGACATCTCCAGCAGGTGGCTGGAATTGATGGTTTAATAGCATGGAGCAAGGTAGGGGTTCTATACCAGTGCATAAGAATTTTATAAATATTCTCTTTGTATATGACACATCTAGAGGTTTTAGAAGCATTTCCCATATCCTGCTCCAAAGAGTCAGGCGGATGGGACGTTGAAAGGCATCAGACCATTGAGTCGAAATTGGAGGTATACGTAGAAAGAGTGAGGTCGTAGGTTCTCACTTTGTCCCCTTAGTTGCTCGTAGGAGAGTATTTTATGGGTAATCGGGTTAATCAGATGTCGCATGAAATATATTTGCTTGGGCCCAGGGTAGCATTTGGGTGTAGGACAGACTATCAGGTAGTTCAGGATTGTATAAAACATTAATCAGGTGTGAACAGAGAGGGGTCAGAGCTAACTCCTTGTTACTTTTGTGCCATATTTCCAATGTTAAAGACATAGAGTTTAGCAATTTTTTAGGTAATATAAATCTGTTCATTTGGCTTTTAAGAAACAGTAAGGAGGATAGATGCATTGGGTACAACTGTCCAGACTCTATCTCAATCCATCTGTTCCCAGGTAGCCTGGTCATCCATGAGTTGGGAAGCCAGGTAATACTTTGTTATGTCGGGGGCTCCCTGTCTTGTAAGCACAAAACTTACTTGATCCTTATGTATCAATTTAGGTAGAATCAGGGCTAAGCGCTCCACCAGTATTTTAGTAAAAATCTTGTAATCAGAATTTAATAATGCTATTGGTCTATAATTAGCCGGTGATGCTGGATTTTTCCCTTCCTTAGGTATTACAGTAATATATGAGTGTTGGAATTGGGAATGAGGTGTTTCTCCTTTCATCAGAGAGTCATAAAAGAGCAATAGGTGTGTTGCTAACTGTGGGAGCAGCTGTTTGTAGTAGGAATATGTAAGTCCGTCAGGACCGGGTGTCTTATGGGCCAGTAGTCCCTTGACTACCTTTTCCAGTTCCTCTAATGTGAAGCTGGCATTTAATGATTGTCTATCAGTTGTGTTAAGTTTGGGCAGGTGCAGGTCTGAGACAAATTCGTTGAAAGCCTTTTTGTCAAAAGCTGGGTGCTGACCAGGAGACAGACAGTTATAGAGCTTAGTATAGAATTTGCCAAACGTGGTTGCAATTTCTTTAGGGCAGTATGTGGGTGTACCGTCTGTTTGAAAGACGTATTCAGGAGCTCCACTCATGGACTTCACCCTTAACTTATTTACCAACATTCTGTGGGGTTTGTTGGCATATTGGTAAAATTTCTGCTTTATCCATCCAAGATTTTCGGACTTATCCTTGATATCTAAGGCTTTGAGACTGTCCCTGACCAGCACCAGCTTGCAAAAGTTTGTAATAGAGGGATGTTCCCTAAGTTTACTTTCTGCTTGTGTTAGTTGTGTCATGAGGTCTCTTCTGTGTCTCTTTCTTGAGGCGTGCACCTGCTCCTATGATTTGGCCTCTAATGAAGGCCTTGTGGGCCTCCCATAGTGTAGAGAATTGAGTAACAGATCCTACATTCAAATTAAATAATTCCACCAGTGCCTGCAACATGGATGTCTTAATGTCTAAGTGGCGAAGAAGGGTGTCGTTTAAGCGCCAGTGGCATGTGTGAGACATGGGGCGGGTTATCAAGAGGTCAAGAACTATAAATGAGTGATCGGACCAAGAGTTATGGATAATGTCTGAGAGAATGTGTGATGCACAGGTGAGAAGAATGAAAACTGTTTATCACATGTGTGTCTCACCCTCCATGCATCAAACAATCTGTGTTCCCTGATCTATTGGCGGAAGGATGTGGCCTGCCGGAGAGCATGTTTAGAGGGCTGGTGGTTTCTAAGAGACTTTCTATCTCTAGAGGGAGAAGCAATTAGATTGAAGTCCCCACCTAACACTGTGAAGGGGCGGGAGGATGCCAAGAGGGGGGACACAACCTCTCGAGGGAAACCAATTTGGCCAGTGTTTGGGGCGTAAACATAAAGTATAGTCAAGGGGGAGTCGCCATATTTGCAGTCGAGAAATAGGAAGCGACCCTAAGGGTATAGTGAGGATGAACAAATCTGTAGTGGGATGTTTTGTTTGATTAGTATGGCAACTCCAGCTTTGCCTGTGGGGTCAGAGGCTGTGAACATTGTGGGGAAATATTTAAGGGCAAATTTGAAAGAGCTTCCCCTTTTAAAATGTGTCTCTTGAATGAGGATTATATCAGCCCTGGATTGACGAAATTCTCTCAAGGCAAGCCACCTCTTACGCAGGGAGTTCAACCCTTTGACATTACAGAAATATATGCGCAATGCCATTGTAGCATTTCTATTACTATATTCCAATATAAGCAGGTCAGGAGCAAATAAAACAAACCATAATATAACCAATTTGAACATAAGAAAAGACTTAAACAATAGTGAGGGTAAAGTCTGTGATAAAGGGATACGGGCGCTCCATGATACCTGGGTAGGCCCAGGTGGGGCTAATGAGTGGCAAAAATACCTATAACACTCAAAAAGGTGAGCATAAACTTGAAAAGATCAAAAGAAAGTTTGAGCCTGGGCAAGCCCAGGAGTCCATTGTTGTTACCATAGATCAGGTGGGGTAACATGGGAAGACCAAAAAGAGGGGCGGTCGCCCACCGCTAGATCTCTACTTTGTTTTTCACCACCATCAAAAAGTGTGGTGACCTGATCACTAGAAATGTCACTCCAGATGGGAAAGAGTGGATATCCTATATAGGATAAAATATTGAAACGTACTAGGGTATTTATTGTGGAGAAAGATTTTTCTCAGCCTAGCCTCTGTTCCAATTGAGATAGTTCAGGTGCCAATGTCCAGACGTGATCTTGGGGTGCATTGTGGGATTGGAAGCCTGGTCTTTGACTTGGAGGCCGAGGTCCACAGCTTGTTAGGGGTGGTCGTTGGTCTGGGATGAGGCGTGGGGGTCCCCATGATGTCATCTGGGATTGGAGGAAGGTCAAACTTGGACAGAAAAGCTTCAGATTCTCAGAGGTCCCTCATCTGGTGTTGTATATCATCTTCAGTCACGGTCAGCTTGAAGGGAAAACCCCACCGATAGACAATGCAATGTTTTTGTAAGTGGAGAGTGACCAGAAGCAATGAACGCAATTGGGGAGAGGTTACATAGTTACATAGTTACATAGTTAGTGAGGTTGAAAAAAGACTTGAGTCCATCAAGTTCAACCCATGTGTGTGCTTTCATGTCAGTATTACATTGTATATCCCTCAATGCTTTGGTCCCTTAGGTGTGCATCTAGTAGTTTTTTGAATGTATCTACACTACTGGCAGAGACCACTGCTTGTGGAAGAGAATTCCACATTCTCACTGCTCTTACCGTAAAGAATCCTCTACGCATTTTAAGGTTAAACCGCCTTTCCCCTATTCTTAGTGAATGGCCGCATGTCTTTATGTACTCCCTTGCACTCAATAGTTTTGTCCTTATAGCGGGGTCACCAGTACAATATTTGTACATTAAAATCATATCCCCTCTCAAGCGTCTCTTCTCCAGAGAGAATAAGTTCAGTGCTTGTAATCTTTCCCCATAACTAAGGTCTTCCAATCCCTTAATTAGCTTTGTGGCTCTTCTCTGAACCCTTTCCAATACCTGGACATCCTTTCTGAGGACCGGCGCCCAGAACTGGATGGCATACTCCAGGTGTGGCCTCACCAGAGACTTGTATAATGGGAGAATTATTGATTTATCCCTGAAGTTAATCCCTTTCTTTATGCATGCCAACACTTTGTTAGCTTTGCTTGCAGCAGCTTGGCATTGCATGCCACTGTTGAGCCTATTCTCCACCAGGACCCCTAGGTCTTTTTCCATCCTAGTTTCCCCCACGGGCTCCCCCCCCTAGTGAGTAGTTTACGTTCATGTTCTTGGTACCCAAATTCATTATCTTACATTTTTCTACGTTAAAACTCATTTGCCATTTGCCTGCCCACCCCAATAATTTGTTCAGATCTTCTTGCAAAGTTTCCACATCCTGTGGAGAGTTTATTGCCCTGCTTATCTTGGTATCATCCGCAAATATTGAGATTGAGCTCTTCACCCCGTCCTCCAAATCATTTATGAATAAATTGAAAAGGATTGGTCCCAGGACAGAACCTTGGGGAACCCCACTTTCTACACCAGACAATTCTGAGTATTCCCTGTTTATCACCACCCTCTGGACTCGCCCCTGCAGCCAGTTTTCAATCCATGTACTCACCCTTTGATCCATGTTGAGGGACCTTAGTTTGTACAGTAAACGTTTATGGGGAACTGTATCAAACGTCTTCGCAAAATCCAGGTACACCACGTCCACAGGCCTTCCTTTATCTAGGTGGCAGCTCACCTCCTCATAGAAGGTTAATAGATTGGTTTGGCAAGAGCGATTCTTCATGAACCCATGCTGATTACCGCTAATGATAGCGTTCTCATTACAATAATCATGTATATAATCCCTTATTATTCCCTCCAAGAGCTTGCATGTTATTGATGTTAAGCTAACTGGTCTGTAATTCCCAGGGATATATCTTGGTCCTTTTTTATACATTGGTACCACATTGGCTTTCCTCCAGTCAGCTGGTATCATACCAGTCAGAAAACTGCTCTTAAAGATTAGGTACAAGGGTCTGGCAATAACGTGGCTAAGTTCCTTAAGGACCCTTGGGTGTAAGCCATCTGGGCCCGGCGACTTATTGGTGTTCAGTTTTTCAAGCCTATTCCTGATTTCACCCTCAGTCAACCACAAGGGTGCTTCCTGTGAGGTGAAATGAGGACCAGCATTGTAGTTCTGAATAATTGATCCCCCTGTTTCCTTTGTGAATACTGAGGAGAAAAATGAGTTCAACACCTTTGCCATTTCTCCATCCTCTGTAACCAAAATACCTTCATAATTCTTTATTGGGCCAATATGATCTGACCCCCCTCTCTTACTGTTTATATACTTAAAGAATTTTTTTGGGATTCTTTTTACTTTCCTCAGCTATGTGTCTTTCATGTTCAATCTTAGCTGCTCTGATTGCCCTTTTGCATTCCTTATTGTGTGTTTTGTAGTACTTAAAATCTAACTGAGATCCCTCCTCCTTGTATTTTTTGAAGGCCTTCTTTTTTGCTTTTATGTGTGCCTTTATGTCGGCATTAAGCCATCCTGGTTTTTGGTTAGCTCTTTTAATTTTATTTCCTGTTGGGATACACTGGCTAATACCTTTGTTTATTGTGTTCTTGAAACACTCCCATTTTTCCTCCGCATTCATTGTTCCTAGAATGTTATCCCAGTTAACATCTTCCAGCAAGGAGCATGGTTTCTGGAAGTTGGCTCTTTTAAAATTCAGTGTCTTTGTATTCCCCTTGCGTTTCCTATTTGTGTAATTTATGCTAAAACGAATTGACCTGTGATCTTACCGTTTCCACAACTTGAGTAAAAAGAGGAGTCATAAGTGTTTCCTTTGTCCCCCTAGTTAATAAGTCTTGATGT
>BLSH010413184.1:125853-144880 GCA_018402905.1 Glandirana rugosa | reverse complement strand
GGCTTGACATTTGACAAATGGCCCTTAAAAGCCCCTCTAACTTTTTGACCATCCTAATTCCCAGCTGGTCTGCACTTCCCCATTCAGGTGCAGCCCATCCTTCCTATAGAGCTCGTAGCCGATTGAGAAATCGGCCCAGTTCTCCAGGAACCCAAAGCCCTCCTTTCTACACCAACTCCTCAGCCACTTGTTAACTTCCCTAATCTCCCGCTGCCTCTCTGGTGTGGCTCGAGGTACTGATAGTATTTCTGAGAATACTACCTTGGAGGTCCTAATCTTCAACTTTGCTCCTAGGTCCCTGAAATCTTTTTTTAGCACACTCCACCTACCTCTAACTTTGCCATTGGTCCCAACATGCACCATGACAGCCGGGTCTTCCGCAGCCCCTCCCAGCAGTCTGTCCACCCGATCCGTGATGTCCCGAACCCGAGCTCCCGGTAAACAGTTTACAGTTCGGTGCTTCAGGTCTTTGTGACAGATTGGCCTCTCTGTGTTTCTAAGAATCGAGTCCCCAATCACCACAATCTGTCTTACCTTTCGCCTGACTTCATCCCCACCCTCGCTGGAGGAGTTACTCCCCTGGCAGCTAAGGGCGCCACTCTGCTCCAGCGATGCTGGTTCCTGGCTGGTTTCCTCAATATCACACAACGGGGTGTACTTATTGGGATGCTCCAGCCCAGGATCCGCCTCCCTGACTCTTTCCCTTCTACCCTTCCTAACTGTCATCCATCTACTCTGTTCTGGTGCCTGCGCCTCTGTGTCTCCACCCGCCTCTGTGCTGGCCCCTGCCGACGCCTGCCGAGTACGATCCCAACTCTCCTTAAGTATGGAGAGTCGTCTCAGTGTTGACAGTTGCTTCCTTCGATTCAGGACCTGGGCTTCCAGGGAAACAACGCTCTTACATTTTGTACAGCAGTATTCGCCCTCGATCTCATGATCAAGAAACGCATACATGTGACAAGATGTACACCGAATCGCTTCTCCACACCCGCCAGGCATCGTACCTATTGATTTAGTGATTTAGTGGGGACTGGAAATGATGCCCTACACTGCAGTACTCGGGTACTCACCTGGTATCCTGGTACTTGCTATGCACCGGTACTCCCTATACCCAGTTATTCACCTAATAATACTCACAATATTCCCACACTCAGGTACTCTCAAATACTCAGGTACCCCGAACACTCAGGTACTCCCAGTACCCACAATACTCAGGTACTCTCAAACACCCAGGTACTCTCAAATACCCCCAAAATTCCCAATACTCAGGTGCTCTCAATTACTCAGGTACTTCTCCAATTCTCAGGTACCCTCAACTACTCAGGTGCTCTCCAATACTCGGGTGCTCTCCAATACTCAGGTGCTCTCCAATACTCAGGTACTCTCAATTGCTCAGGTACTCTCAATTGCTCAGGTACTCTCCAATACTCAGGTACTCTCCAATACTCAGGTACTCTCAATTGCTCAGGTACTCTCAATTACTCAGGTACTCACCAATACTCAGGTACTCTCAATTACTCAGGTACTCTCCAATACTCAGGTACTCTCCAATACTCAGGTACTCTCAATTACTCAGGTACTCTCCAATACTCAGGTACTCTCAATTTCAGGTGCTCACAATTACTCAGGTACTCACAATTTCTCGGGTACTCTCAATTACTCTCCAATACTCAGGTACTCTCCTATACTCAGGTATTCTCAATTACTCAGGTACTCTCCAATACTCAGGTACTCTCAATTACTCAGGTACTCTCCAATACTCAGGTACTCTCCAATACTCAGGTACTCACAATTACTCAGGTACTCACAATTTCTCGGGTACTCTCAATTACTCTCCAATACTCAGGTACTCTCCTATACTCAGGTACTCTCAATTACTCAGGTACTCTCCAATACTCAGGTACTCTCAATTACTCAGGTACTCTCCAATACTCAGGTACTCTCCAATACTCAGGTACTCTCAATTACTCAGGTACTCTCCAATACTCAGGTACTCTCAATTACTCAGGTACTCCCACACTCAGGTCTCACAGTCAGTCTTTTATTAGCAGTTGTGTCTCCCGGTTTAGTCTCTGTAATCTGACACTCTGCAGCTTGTCAGTCTCTGCTTTTAGCCTCCCCCCTCCTGCCTCCATCACACAGTGCGATCTGCACTCACCACTGCCTCTCCTTGTCAGTGTTCCTCCGTCCGCCTCCTCCCCTCTGCCTGTCTTACTGTGAGCCTCCTCCCGCCGCCTTCTCCCTGCCTGGCTGAGCCGCCCGCCTGCCTCCTCCTACGGTGGGGGGGTTGAGTGCCCTCTGCCTGTGCCTCTCCCGCCGCCTTCTCCTCCTATGGTGGGGGTCGAGTGCCCTCTGCCTGTGCCTCTCCCGCCGCCTTCTCCTCCTACGGTCCGGGGGGGGTCGAGTGACCTCTGCCTGTGCCTCTCCCGCCGCCTCCTCCTTCTGCCCGACTGAGCCGCCCGCCTGCCTCCTCCTACGGTCCGGGAGGGTCGAGTGCCCTCTACCTGTGCCTCTCCCGCCGCCTGTGCCTCGCCCGCCGCCTTCTCTCTTCCCGACTGAGCCGCCCGCCTGCCTCCTCTTTTCCTATCTCCGGGGGTGTGGGGGTAGGGTCGGGTCTGCGGCTCCCACACGCACGCTGTCCCACACTGACACTCTGCACTGCACTGCACTCTTCGCGCCAAAAACGACTGCTCAGCAGCACCACCACTGGTGAAAACTGGTGAAAAAAGGTCGCTAAAGATTTGCAGTTTTTCCCCTTTGTAAGTGTTGGGGAAACCCAAAACTCGCGGGGTTTCAGTAACTTTGACTGCTGAAGCCGAATCAAAAATGAAGATATTTATTGTACAAGCATGCAGGGAGAGAGCAACAAGCAATACAGAGTATTGTCTTTAAAAATAGCTTCTCTGTCTGACTATGGATCTTCTATTACAATTTATACATTCTAAAGGGGGTGGCACCTAGCTAACTAAACTCTTTGAAGTCCATTTGATTCTCTGATGAATTCTTTTGATATGTAGATGGCCATTCACATAGTCTTGTCCCTTCCAGGCTTTTTGGTTGAACAGGTTTTCAAAGCTGAGATAGCAATCTTGCAAATTACGGGGTGTAGAACTGGTGTAAAACTGGCATTCTCACATAGGAAGGAAAAACAAGATGTTAGATCACCAATGAACTTTATATCAAATATATATTTGATTGATACCTAAAAATGGTTGTTTCTTCTTCCCACTCAATTCCTCCTATTGGCAATAATTTTGCCACACAAAAAAAAACAACAAAAAAGAAAAAAAAGCAAAACAAAAAACAAAAAAAACAAAAAACAAACAAAAAAACTGTCCCTTCCTATATTGGAGTTATGGAAACTTATCACTGCTATTTCAAGTAATCCACCCACTAGTTGTAATGAACCCTTGGGTCGGTTGCCATTCACAATGTAGCGGTTTCCGCTCCGCTGTCCCTGTGTGGTAGTTATACATCACAGTTACTTTTGATCACTGTTAAAGCCACGTATGGCTTGCCCAGATGTGGATCCTGGAGGTGCTGATATGAGGAAGAAGGAACAAACCTTGGCTTAGAAGCTGGTTTCTTAGCACATTTAAGGAGTTTAGTAAGACATATTCTGAAACAATAATAAAAAACATATATTGCCAAGAAGAAACCCATGATGTAGAGGAGGACAGTTCCAACAGAATATAGAATATCAGAAAGCCATTTACCTAAATTACCAAAAAGATTGTTAAACCAGCCCTTGATGCTATCAGAAATACAAGCATGGACTTAGGCCTTCTCCTTAAGGCTGCCACAGCTTCTTTTACCCTATTGAGGTGGTCAGTTATATTGATACTATAGTCAGGTATATACGTACAACAAGCGTCATTAATTAGTGCGCATACCCCCCCTTGTTGAGCTAATAAGTAATCTATAGCCATTCTATTTTGTAGTGCCACAATCCGAAGCTGTTTTTGTTCTTCACTTAGGAGGCTAATAGCTTCAGTAGTTTCATTCACAATTTTTTCCATTATTCGTGCCAGTCTTTTAATCATTTGTATAGCTTTGGCTGGACCATACATGGGAAGTATTGTGGCAGCTAATCTATCACCCTCACTAATATCAAAATGGTCTGGTACATATCCATCTTCCCAGATTCCATCAGTTCCTTTAAGGAGATGATTGCTGACAGGGACTTCACGTTTTCTAGAGTGCCTTTGGGAGATTCCTGTTGAGGGGTGCTTAAAATAGGTTACTTGTGGAAGAGCATATCCTAAATAACAGGTGCATTGAAAGTATTTAGGAATAAATCGGTAAGCATTACTTCCACATATAAAGAACAGGTTTAAGGGGAGTATGGTGCACTCATAATATTTTAGCATTAAATGGGCCTGGAATACAATACCTTTCTGAGTCTGGTTATCACTAATATTCAGACATTCAAGACGCTCATATACATTTACTTTGACATTACCATTTTCCATCCATGCATCGGTGGGCTCATTCATACAAGTCCAATTAACAGTGTAATATATTTCTTCTTGATTGATTTTCACACACTGACGGTTAGATACTGCGTTAATACAATTCTTTAATTCATATTGACATTTGCTATGCCCTAGTTGATACACAGTAGTATTTTTATCAGGAATTATAATAGTTTTGTTTTTACCTCTAATTGTGATGGTAGTATTACTTCCTGGTAAAAATTTGCTCTCGTCTGTTCTCCTATAGCAGTATCTCCCTTTGCCTGGATATTGGAGTGTTAGTCTATACCGCTCAATAGAAAAATTAGCTCTACATACATCTTTAATACTAATGTTAAACTCCTTAATCTCATTATCCCAGTAAAATGGAGTTGTAGTCAATGGATAACCTTGCTTACCATGCTCTATGTGGGCCCCACATATCCAACAGTTGGTCTTGCTCAACATAAAGGCAGTTACGTTAAGTAAAGTAAAATAATGATTTTGATCAACATGCAAAGTAAAGATTGGTGGCGTAACAAAGCATAAGAGTAATACCACCTTCATTCTGCAGGCTCTGTGACCTTTTTGCAATGGCTAGCGTGTATCCAGGAGTCTTTGGATTCAAGTTTCACTGCTGTGTGTGTCACTAGTTGCACCTGAAAAGGCCCCTCGTATCTGGGTTCAAGTCCCTTTCGCACGTGTTTCTTTACCACTACCCAGTCTCCTGGGTTTAGAGTATGAGCTCCTGGATCTGAGTTTGGATCTGGAATGGAAGAAAACACTCTTTCGTGAGTCTTAATCAATTGCTTGTTCAGTGCTGCCACATACCCAGTAAGATTTGCAAATTGAGCTGGCATCTGTTGAGGAAAATATAACCATGTTTTTGGAACAGAGCCAAACAATATTTCATATGGACTTAAGTCAATTTTCCTTTGAGGTGTTGTCCTTACTGAGTATAGTACAATGGGCAAACATTCTGTCCAAGGTTTACCTGATTCTGCACAAATTTTGGCAAGTCTGTTTTTGATTACACCATTCAGTCTCTCAACCTTACCACTGCTTTCTGGGTGGTAAGGTGTATGAAAAGCCTGTTCTATACCTGGATAGGACAAAATAGTCTGCATGATTTCACCTGTAAAATGTGTTCCTTTGTCACTTTCTACAGTTTCTGGGACCCCATACCTGCAGATTATTTCAGATAACAATTTCTTGGCTGTAGCTTTTGCTGTGGCTTTAGCCATCGGCCAGGCCTCAGGCCATGCTGAAAACATGTCCACACAAACAAGAATATACTCATATATTCCTGATTTAGGCAACTGGATATAATCTATTTGCAACCTTTGGAATGAATATTCAGCTTTTGGAAGTACTTTTTCAGGTGTTTTCACTGAGGTGCCTGGATTATGCTTAGCACATGTCATGCATTGCTGAGTGTGTTTGGAGATTGCTGTTGTTATACCTGGAGCTATCCAAGTTTTTTTGTATAACATCTTGCATATCCCCCTTGGAAAGATGAGCTTGGGAATGTAGTGTAGACACTAACATAGGAAAAAGGACCTGGGGAAGACATACTTTCCCTACCTCATCTTTCCACAAATTGTCCTGTGCAGTGGCACCAGATCGGGTCTAGGCATTCTTCTCTTGGGAGGATGCCTGGGCCTGCAACTTTATCAAAACATCTAAAGAAATAGGTGTCTGTGGGAAGCACACTGTGTGCAAAGAAATGTTTGTGACTTTAAACAGAGCAGCTTGTTTTGCTGCTTTGTCAGCATAAGCATTTCCTTTTGCTTCCTCTGAGGTACCTTTGGTATGTGCTTGAATTTTTATAATGCCCACATGTTTTGGTAGTAAAAGGGCTGCCAATAGGCCCTGGACACGTTGTGAATGTTTTATGGGTTTACCTGCGGAGGTAAGAAAATTTCTTGATTTCCAAATTGGGCCAAAATCATGTGCAACCCCAAAGGCATACCTTGAGTCTGTATAGATGTTGGCCGTCTGGTCCGCAGCATATTCACAGGCTTTTGTAAGGGCACATAGCTCAGCCTCCTGAGCCGACATGGATGGTGGTAAAGCTTCCTGAAAAATAACCTCAGACAAAGATACTACTGCATATCCCGTGTGTGGTTTACCATCCTCAGTGTGAAACCTTGAACCATCAACAAACAAGATAAGATCGGGGTTTTGCAAAGGCACATCCGTGACATGTGAGAGACCAGCAGTTTCTGATGTAACCAGTGCCATGCAATTATGGTCAGATTCAGATGTAGTGTATTGAGGAAGTAGGGTGGCTGGGTTTAAGACACTGCACCTCTGAATTGTGAGATTAGGTGGGGTCAGTAATGCCACCTCATATTTTGTGAGCCTGGCTGCAGACAAATGTTTAGTTTGGACCCTGTTAAGAATTTCCTTAACAGAGTGTGGGACCATTAACGTTAGGCTATGTCCTAGCACAATGTCTGCAACCTTGTCCATCAATAAGGCAGCAGCTGCAACTGATCTGACACAGCTTGGAGAGCCCTTGATAACAGGGTCTAATATACAAGAGACATAGGCCACAGGCCTTTGCTTACCCCCATGCTTCTGAGTAAGAACTCCTGATGCCTGGCCATCAAGTTCATGGCAGAAGAGGAAGAAAACTTTTTGGTAATCAGGTAGTGCCAATGCGGGTGCAGTGGATACTGCCAATTGTAGTTGTTGCATGGCTTCCTGATGAGTTTTCTTAAAGGTAAACCTTTCCCCTGCAGTAAGTGCATGCAATGGAGCCATTAACTTTGACGCATTGGGAATCCAGTCTCTGCAATAACCTACTAGTCCCAGAAAGGCTCTCAACTGTCTGTTATTCCTTGGCAGAGGGTAGTCTCTAATCAGCTGGGCACGCTGGGTTGTCAGGTGCTTGCTGCCTGCAGAGATGCAATGGCCAAGAAAAACAACATTGTCTTGACAGAACTGGAGTTTTTGTTTAGAGGCTTGTTCCCTGTCTGTGCCAGGAATACCAGTAAACTAATGGTCTCTTTACAAGTGGACTGAACCCTACAACACAAAAGAAGATCATCAACATACTGAAGTAGGACTGTGTCATTGTGCTTTGGTTTCCACTGAGCTAGGATTTGGGATAATGCAGCATTATATTCTGAGGGGGAGCTTACCATACCCATAGGGAGCCTCCATGTATACTGTTGCCCAGCCATGGTAAATGCAAAATAATGCTGACACTCTATGCTGATAGGAACAGAAAAATAAGCATTAGCCAAATCAATAACAGAGAAACAGGTAGCTGTTGAAGGAATTTGAGTCAACAGAGTGTGGGGATTTGGAACAATAGGAGTATCTTCTTCTATTAGCTTATTCACCTCCCGTAAATCATGTACTAACCAGTATACAGGTGGTTGTCCTGGTTCCCTCTTTTTTTTTTGACTGGAAATAGAGGAGTATTTGCAGGTACATCCTTTTCCAGATATTTATCAAGTTGTAATTGTATCCCTTCTATCTGTTGTGGATTCAGGGGATACTGGGGCTTACGTGGAAGGTGAGCTCCTTCCTTTAGTTTGACATGTACAGGGGTCACATCCAACAACCCAACATCATACTGGTCAGTTGCCCACAGAATTTCAGGTACTTGGCTCAAGTCAGGTATGTCAGCTGTATCTGTATACTTAGCTAGTAGTATGGCAGCAGAAGCTTGATTTAACACCTCATCAGATAGGGGACTAGTAACTTTAATTCCATCAGGTGTATACTGAATGCAGGCCTGTATCTGTGACAACACATCAGCTCCTAGAAGATTTTCAGGAGTAGATGAGGACACTAAGAGACTAGTAATGATCTCAGTTTGATTCCCTAATTTTAGTTTAACAGGTTTGGTTTCTTGTAATGGGCATGGAACTCCTCCCAGTCCAATACCATGAATAATTTTTCCTGACAGTATACTAGGAGGTATATTTTCTGCTTTCAGAACACTTTTGTCCGCCCCAGTGTCAACCAAACAGTCTATGTTTACATGTGGAAAATTAGAAAAAGTAAGGGGTACAAAAGCATCTTGAATGTTACTGTTACCTTTGAAAACATCAGCATACATCACATTCTCAAAGGCTTCATTAGACACTGGTTGGCCTGCTTGTCAATATCTACCCAGGTTAGAAGACTCCCCCTGTTCTAGTTCAGGATCAGTTTGATGTTTCGCTTCATCATTCTTGCAATTTTTAGCATAATGTCCCTTTTGCCTACATCTGTAACATGTTACATTAGCGGGACCATGTTTTCCTGATTTAAAATTTTTTCCCTTTCTTTTCTGACCACTATTTTCACGTACAAATTTACCATTAGGACCTACATACATTACCTTCTGTGGTCTGGCTTTTTCCTTATCCTCTATATCTCTTTCTATGTTCCTAGCCAAATCCATTATAGCAAAGGACCCCATTGTCACTCACTCTTTTGTTAAATCCATTCATCAAAGCACTTCTAAGGATTCCATCAATCACTTCCTCAATTGCATTCTGACAACATGCGGCAACATGCTCACTCATTCTTTGAAAGAACATGTCACATGTCTCCTTTGCACCCTGGGTTGTCTGCAATATACCAGCCCAGTCACCCCCTTGTATTGTTTTTGCACTTGTGTACAGAAGATGTTAATCCATGCCTCACCTTCTTTCACATCAGTATCTGGTGCAGGTGTGCCACTGCTATTAATAATTTGATAAGTAATTTGGGCCCCCAGGCATGCACAACAAACTCTGTACATATCATATGCTGAACACTGATAAGCAATTTGTAATGTTTTCACCTTTTTAGTAAAAGCATGTGGATTTCTTTTAGGGTCAGGCATGGTTTCTATAATTGTCTGTAAATCAGAGTAAAGGGGACATGCCAGGTGACAGTAGTTCTTGACCCATCATTTGCTGTTATCATCTGTGTTCTCACAGGCCCCCAAAAATTAGATTGATTAGGTGAAATAGGGGACATGGGAGGCTGATGTGCTATGACAGGTCTCCCTGAGGGGGAAGAAGTTAGGATGGCTGAGAACCCCTCTGGTAATGGCATAGTAGAATCTGCCCCTATTGTTGTTTCAGCCTGGGGGGGTGCAGATGTATTATGCATAGCAGAACTATTTGCTTCCCTTTGATCACTATAAGTAGGTGGGGGTGGTAATGAAGGGTATAATCTACTTACAGTCATTTCAGCAATGTTGTTATCAGAATCTTCACAACTGTATTCATATAACTTTCTCACAGGGCAATAGGTTTCTTTCAATCTCCTTTTCAACATGTTTTCACACTGCTCACTTGCATTTATCCATTTATCTAATGCCTGCCTGTTTCTTCTTGTTTTGAACGTATTTGGATAATACTTTCTACATTCGTTCCAGAACTTAGTGTCAAGCTTTCCTTCCAGAGGTACAAACCCTTGTGTTCCTTGGTTCCATTTCTTCAGGGAACGGACCGTTCCTGCTCCAAAGTTATATATCATATAATCTTTGGCAGTCCAGGAAGGGTTCGCAATGGGATCACACAGATCCTCCTTTGGGGTGCACGCGATGGTACAATTCCCCATCTCACACGGTGATGAGACTTCCTGAAGAATTAATCTATTACTAGGTTCTTAAGTCACACAGACACAATGTACCTAGATAATAGCAGGAACTGTATATCTGGCCCCAATCCTGGCCAAGGATCTATACCAGACTATACCATGCACAAATCAGCCACACAGACTGACAGGCACACACCTGTATAGGGGTTCAGTCACACAGGCTGAGGGGGGTTCAGTCACACAGAGTGGGGGCACCTCTTTCACACAAAAAACTTATCCAAAAAAAAATGTTTAAAAAAAAAACAAAACAAAACAAAAAAATTAAAAAAATAAAACAAAAACAAAAACAAAACAAAAAAAAAAAACACAGCTTTTGAGACAAGACACGCATGCAAGACATGCACAGAGAATCACATATTCCAACAAATGGTGCAGTGCAAAAAAAATAAATAAATAAATAATAAATAAAAATAAAAATAAAAAATTCAGTAGGCGAAATTATGGAATCTGCGAGAGAGTATAGAATCTGATAGTTCTGCTTCCCTAAAAGTCTTCCACAACAGTTTATAGACACTGTTTGCAGAATAGAAAGGACAGTACTCCTGCTTATTGTGTAGTTTTATAAAGAACTACGCAGTAGAGAAAAGGTTTCTCATTCGAAGCTGGTACTAAGGATTCAAGCGGTGCTGTTTTTTACGCAGCCCATCACCCTTGGTATTAAACCAGAGCCTCACCACACATAGTACCTTATCAGCCACACTTTATGAATGATGCCTTGAGTCCGAAGACCCAATCCTACCTAGGGACACTTTGCATCTGAACTGGGGCAAGTAATTCAGCAGAGCACACTCATGCAAAGGACAGTAATAAGTAACAGATAGTATGGAAAGTAAAAATGATAAAAAATAAAAAAAAAATTCAACAGTCAAGGTTCTTGGAAAGGGTACTTTTTCTACCAACACCGACTTACAGAAATAAGCACAGCACAAGGGGAAATCACTGTAAGCAGAAAGTTAGCTTACCTTAGCCGGCAGAAGTGAATTCCCAAGTTGTGTTGTTCCGTTCTGTGTCTTAGCGGTGGCTATAGAGTGTCCCTTCAGTTATCTAAGGACCAATTGTTGGGGAAACCCAATACTCACGGGGTTTCAGTAACTTTGACTGCTGAAGCCGAATCAAAAATGAAGATATTTATTGTACAAGCATGCAGGGAGAGAGCAACAAGCAATACAGAGTATTGTCTTTAAAAATAGCTTCTCTGTCTGACTATGGATCTTCTATTACAATTTATACATTCTAAAGGGGGTGGCACCTAGCTAACTAAACTCTTTGAAGTCCATTTGATTCTCTGATGACTTCTTTTGATATGTAGATGGCCATTCACATAGTCTTGTCCCTTCCAGGCTTTTTGGTTGAACAGGTTTTCAAAGCTGAGATAGCAATCTTGCAAATTAAGGGGTGTAGAACTGGTGTAAAACTGGCATTCTCACATAGGAAGGAAAAACAAGATGTTAGATCACCAATGAACTTTATATCAAATATATATTTGATTGATACCTAAAAATGGTTGTTTCTTCTTCCCACTCATAAGTAATGGATGTCTTATTACGTGTTGAATTTAGGAGGGATTCCTTGCTTTCATAATAGTGGAACCTGATAATTATTTCCCTGGGTCTGGCTCCCGTTGGCGGTTTGGGCGCCAGTGAGCGATGGTCCATGCACCAGTCTATGTCTGGGATGGTGGGGGCCATGGTGACAAAAAGGCCCAGTAGGTATTCACACA
This sequence comes from Glandirana rugosa, assembly GCA_018402905.1. Classification (NCBI taxonomy): domain Eukaryota; kingdom Metazoa; phylum Chordata; class Amphibia; order Anura; family Ranidae; genus Glandirana; species Glandirana rugosa. The sequence goes on along the minus strand of BLSH010413184.1, from coordinate 133,111 downwards.
ACTGAGCCTCCCCAACTGTCTCTGGGACACCTCTAATGTGGAGGTTTTGTCTCCTCTCCCTGTTCTCAAGGTCCTCTTGTTGACTTTGAAGAAGAGTAATTTTCTGTTTTAAAGTGTGATTGTCCTCCTCCAGCACTTGCACATAGGTAATCAGCTCACCTAATTTATTCTCCAGATGATCTGTTCTCTCCTCAACCAGCGCTATCTCCCCTCTCAGGTCCTGAGCTATTTTCCCCACCTTGCTTGCTATTGTGTAGGAAATATTTTGCAGAAGCGTGTAGAGCTTCTCATCTAATATGTCCACTGTCAGGCCTGGTGATGTGCCAGGGGCTTGAAGTGAGAGTGGCTGGCTTACCTCCGTCATCTGGTCTGGGGAGTCGGCCGAGCGGAGCATCTGGGAGGCGGGATCACTTGAGGCCGGGGATCCTGAGCGTGTGAGGAATCTCTCCATATGCGCAGGCCGCGAGTCTGCAGTGGGCTTATAGACGGCTTTCTGCTGCCCACAGGTTGATGGTGTACGGTGCAGCGGGGCTCCCGGTCTGTGTACAAGCTGCCGTTAGCTGCTGAGGAGCCGTGGAGATCAGCAGTGAGACAGAGCTGTTCTAAAGTGTGTCCGCCATTGTCTGTCTCCGCGCATGCCCCCCCACATGCGCCCCTTTTAACCACTTCCTTACCGGCGTATAGTAATTATACGTCGGCAAGGAGCAGTCCCCATGCTAAGTGGATGTCATGGGATTTCGCTGCTTTGCGGCGATCAGGGACTATCCCTTGGGACTCCGGCCTTCCGTGATCGGGGTAAAGAGCCAATAAATTGGCTCTTTACCACGTGAACGGCTGTGTCCTATCACAGCTGGTCACTTCCAACAACACACACACAGCGACGTGCACGCCGCTAGTGCACGCCCCCGGGGGCGCGCAGCATGGCGATCGGGGTGCGGGCTTGTCCCTCGGACAAAGCCCAACCCCGATCACGGTAAAGAGCCAATGATATTGGCTCGTTCCCACGTGACCGGCTGTGTCCAATCACAGCCGGTCACAGAATGACGAGAATCCGCGGTAAAGATCTGTTACCGGGTTCTCCTCTTCACACACCGATCGTGTGTGAGGAGGAGATAGCAGTAACAGCTCGTTACCGCTTACTGTCAGCACCAAGCACACTGATTGCCCCCCCTTCCAATAAAGAGTACCTGTCACAGCCCATCAGAGTACCTGTCATCTGTCCATCAGAGTACCCGAGTACCTGTCACTAGCCCATCAGAGTACCTGAGTGCCTGTCACTAGCCCATCAGAGTATCCGGTTACCTGTCACTAGCCCATCAGAGTACCTGAGTACCTGTCACCTGCCCATCAGAGTACCCGAGTACCTGTCACCTGCCCATCAGAGTACCCGAGTACCTGTCACCTGCCCATCAAAGTACCTGAGTACCTGTCACCTGCCCATCAGAGTACCCGAGCACCTGTCACCTGCCCATCAGAGTACCCGAGTACCTGTCACCAGATCATCAGAGTACCCAAGTACCTGTCACCACTCCATCACAGTACCCATAATCAACCCATCTGAGTACCCGAGTACCTGTCACCAACCCATCTGAGTACCCAAATACTTGTCACCAGCCCATCAGAGTATCCGAGCACCTGTCATCAACCCATCTGAGTACCCGGATACCTGTCACCAGCCCATCTGAGTACCTGTCACCAGCCCCTCAGAGTACCCATGTACTTGTCACCAGCCCATCAGAGTACCCGAGCACCTGTCATCAACTCATCAGAGTACCCGAGCACCTGTCATCAACCCATCAGAGTACCCGAGTACCTGTCACCAGCCCATCTGAGTACCCGAGTACCTGTCACCAGCCCATGAGAGTACCTGAGTACTTGTCACCAGCCCATCAGAGTACTCAAGTACCTGTCACCAGCCCATTAGAGTACCCAAGTACCTGTCATCAACCCATCACAGTACCCGAGTACCTGCCACCAACCCATCACAGTACCCGAGTACCTGTCACCATCCCATGAGCGTACCCGAGTACTTGTCACCAGCCCATCAGAGTACCTGAGTACCTGTCATCAACTCATCAGAGTACCCGAGCACCTGTCATCAACCCATCAGAGTACCCGAGTACCTGTCACCAGCCCATCTGAGTACCCGAGTACCTGTCACCAGCCCATGAGAGTACCTGAGTACTTGTCACCAGCCCATCAGAGTACTCAAGTACCTGTCACCAGTCCATTAGAGTACCCAAGTACCTGTCACCAACCCATCAGAGTACCTGAGTACTTGTCACCAGCCCATCTGAATACCCGACTACCTGTCACCAATCCATCAGAGTACCCAAGTACCTGTCACCAAGCCATCAGAGTACCCGAGCATCTGTCACCATCTCATCAGAGTACCCGAGTACCTGTCACCAGCCAATCTGAGTAACAAACAACTGTCACCAGACCATCAGAGTACCTGAGTACCTGTCACCAACCTATCAGATTACCCGTGTACCTGTCACCAACCCATCATAGTACCCGAGTACCTGTCACCAGCCCATCTGAGTACCTGTCACCAGCCCATCAGAGTACCCATGTACCTGTCACCAACCCATCAGAGTACCCGAGCACATGTCACCAACCCATCAGAGTACCCGAGTACCTGTCACCAACCCTTCTGAGTACCCGAGTACCTGTCACCAGCTCATCAGAGTACCCAAGTACCGGTCACCAGTCCATCTGAGTACCTGTCACTAGCCCATCTGAGTACCCTAGTACCTGTCACTAGCCCATCTGAGTACCCGAGTACCTGTCACTAGCCCATCTGAGTACCCTAGTACCTGTCACTAGCCCATCTGAGTACCCGAGTGCCTGTCACTAGCCCATCTGAGTACCCAAGTACCTGGCACCAGACCATCTGAGTACCCAAGTACCTGGCACCAGACCATCTGAGTACCGGAATACCTGTCACCAGCCCATCAGAGTACCCAATAACTTTTTACCAGCCCATCAGAGTACCCAAGTACCTTTTACCAGCCCATCAGAGTACCTAAGTACCTTTTACTAATCCATCAGAGCACCCGAGTACCTATCTGCAGCCCATAAGAGTACCCGAGTACCTATCTGCAGCCCATGCCTCATAAAATATACATTGGGGTGTTTGCTTTCCAAAATGGGGTAATTTTGTGGGTAATTCCACTGTTCTTGTGCTCCAGGACCTTCAAAAGTGTGATAGGTAGGAATGAAATTAGATGTGTAACTTATGCTCCTAGAACACCTGAAGGTACTACTTCAATGTTGGACCTCTCTATGTGGCCAGGGTGTGTAAAAGTCTCACATATGTGGTATAGCCATACTCAGGACGAGTAGTAGAATATATTTTGGGGGGTCATTTTTGCTATGTACATGCTATGTGTTAGAAATATCATATAAATTGACAACTTTGTGTAAAAAAAAATATGTTTTCATTTTCTTTCCACGTTTTCCAAAGACTTGTGGAAAAAAACGAACTGTACAAAAGACTCATAATGCCTCATGGAATATACATTGGGGTGTTTTCTTTTCAAAATGGGGTCATTTTGTGGGTAATTCCACTGTCCTGGTGCTCCAGGACCTTCAAAAGTGTAATAGGTCATTAGGATATTTTATGTGTAATTTATGCTCCTAGAAAGCATGATGGTGCTCCCTGCATGTTGGACCTCTCTATGTGGCCAGGCTGTGTAAAAGTCTCACACATATGGTAGCGCCATACTCGGGATGAAAAGCAGAATGTATTTTGGGGTGTAATTTTTGCTATGTTCATGCTATGTGTTAGGAATATCTCATAAATTGATCACTTTGTGTAAAAAATAATAGAGTTTTTACCTTCTTTCCGTGTTTTTCAAAGACGTAACCATACAAAAGACTCATAATGCCTCATAGAATATACCTTGGGGTGTTTGCTTTCCAAAATGGGGTCATTTTGTGGGCAATTCCATTGTCCTGGTGCTCTAGGGCCTTCAAACGTGTAATAGGTGGTTGAGAAATGAGATGTGTAATTTATGCTCGTAGAACGCCTAAAGGTGCTGCTTCAATGTTGGGCCTCTGTATGTGGCCAGGCTGTGTAAAAGTATCACACATGTGGTATCGTTATACTCAGGAGGAGTAGCAGAATGTGTTTTGTGGTGTCATTTTTGCTATGTACATGCTATGTGCTGGAAATATCTTATAAATGGACAGCTTTGTGTAAAAAAAATGCACTTTTATTTTTTTTCCAAATATTCTAAAAACTTCTGGAAAAAAATGACATGTTCAAAAGACTCATTATGCCTCATAGATTATATGTTGGGGTGTTTGCTTTCCAAAATGGGGTCATTTTGTGGAAAATTCCATTGTCCTGTTGCTTCAGGGCCTTCAAAAATGTAATAGGTGGTTGAGAAATGAGATGTGTAATTTATGCTCATAGAATGCCTAAAGGTGCTACTTCAATGTTGGGCTTGTGTATGTGGCCAGGCTGTGTAAAAGTCTCACACATGTGGTATCGCCATACTCAGGAGGAGGAGCAGAATGTATTTTGGGGTGTCATTTTTGGTATGTACATGCTATGTGTTGGAAATATCGTATAAATTGTCAACTTTGTGTTAAAAAAATGCATTTTCATTTTTTTTCCCACATTTTCCAACAACTTCTGGAAAAAAATGAACCGTTCAAAAGACTCATAATGCCTCATAGATTATACGTTAGGGTGTTTGCTTTCCAAAATGGGGTCATTTTGTGGGCAATTCCATTGTCCTGGTGTTCCAGGGCTTTCAAAAGTGTAATAGGTGGCTGAGAAATGAGATCTGTAATTTATGCTCGTAGAACGTCCCTGAAGGTGCTACTTCAATGTTAGGCCTTTGTATGTGGCCAGGCTGTGTAAAAGAAGTGGTGCTTGGATGTGGCGCTGTCTGAGTAATGGGAGATAAATATGTTCCTGATGCCCTGTGTACATATGTTTTAGTGGGGTATTAATCTTTGATCCCCGGTAACAAAGTGCATAAATATAAATTCATAAAGTGCTGAAAGGAATTTTTTTTTTAAAAATGTATCATAATATTTCTAGTGTGCATGTGCTAGTATCAACATGCTAGTATATGTGCAAAATTGCTAAGGATTCAAGGTATGTGGGTGTGCAGTAAAAACGTCAAAGTATAAGTGTAACCAGTCCATATAAAAAGGGTGATTATAAATTAAATTTCTGCAAGTATAAAATATAGCAACAGTATGAAAAACGTGGTAAGTAAAATGTGTATAGATCTCACAGTGCATACAGTAGTATTATTTACAAAAAAAGAAATTTTTTCGGCGATTAAGTATGTATAATGTGGTAATAATCTCCTATTGGTTTAAGAACAGTTTTTCAAATAAAAGTTTTTCAAATAAAATCCGTGACTTCTGGTGCTTGTTCAAAGTGTGATGAATATCTTCATATGCTATTTGTGACAAGAGGTGACTTTTCACTCGTGCTCCCCCTTTAGGTTCCTTCCTTACCAGAGGGCACTGCCCCTGCAGGGGCCAAGTGCCTGTCTTTTTTATCCTGAAGATCTGGTCCTATGGATAGGGTTTTCCACCACTGATCCTTTGGGGGTCTCTTTTTTCCAGATGTGTTTCCTCCTTCAATTGTATAGGTGTCTTATGGGTCTGGTAATGTTCCGGGTTCTCCTTCCACCGTATTTCAGAAAAAAACAGAAAAGGACTCCATAGTGTAGATTGTAAAAATGTATCCTTAATTTTATTAAAGGTCTCTGGGATACACTGAAAATCAAAAACGGAAAAAAACAGGGATATTCCAAGAATATAATCTTAAAAGTAAAAGTTCAAAGATATAGGAAATAGGGAAGTAAAAAACTGTTAAAAAATGTTTGGGGTATCCTTCGTTCGTTTGGGTGTCCAACTTGTGTCACAGAGCCGGCATGGGGAGGTGTGTGGTATCCGAGAGCTTTGCAGCTCACCTCGCTAAACCAGCATGCGTTCCAGCTCCCTTCACTCACAAACCGGATGTGACGTCGGACTTCCTGCTAGGTCATCTGACGCGTTTCGTCAAAGACGTTTTCAAAGGTGTGCCTAGCTAGGGGACGAGCGTCATTTTATCTCTGTAGCCGGAGGCAGGGAATTCACTGCGATCTTACATCTCATTGGTTAACCATAAACCTAGTATTAAAAAACACTCTCCAAAATGGTTGGGAACCAGGGGGGAGACAGTGGTCAATTAGTATATGGGAATAATAACGTAGTTTAAATTGTGGACGGGTCGCAGTGGAGTCCCGATTTTTTACAAATATCACGGCTTATATTCTAAACACCAAAAATGTATCAATGATAGATATAAGAAATGCATAGATGATAGATATAAAAGATACAGTTATATAAAAAGAAGTACACGTTAAAAAACATTTGTTATAACAACTCAATATTTTGGGTGCTATATATAGATATCTGCAATGATACATTGGAAGTTCATATAATAGGTAAAGGGTATACAGACGCGGTAATTTTGGTATTTTGAACCTCAAAACTTTAAGAAAATCTCAGAATAGTTCATATGTTCTGTGTATTGTTATCAGACATTAAATTATTATATTTATATTTTTGGTTTTGGAAATAGAGGGTGGAGGGGTTGTTGTGGTTGAAGATTTAGGGAGTTGTATGTAGTGTAAAATCATTAATTGTATGGTATGTACAACATGATTAACTGTATAAAATATAAAAGATAAGAATAAAAATTAATAAATATCTAGTTAATTATGGAACCCCTATCTGAAAATAGGTGGTGGTTTGTAAATTCAGTAAATGGGAATCTGATGAAATGAAGGGGAATAAAAGATTAAAATATAAAATATTAAAATGATTCCATAGATTTTTTTAAAAAATTATAAAATAATATGGTTTTGAAGTGGTCCCTCATAAAAATTCTACGTACATAATTTTTATGGCATTAAAAGTTAGAAATGAAACAATTAAGATCAATGAGGGTAAATGACTTAAATGTTTGGTGGTGGATAAAAGTCTATCCCCAAGGTATTAATTGATCTATAAATAATTAAAAATAAGAATAGAAAATATAAAATATGTCAATTAGTACAACATGTATGGTATGTTAATTACTAAAATGTGATGTATGTTGAGGGATTTAGAAGTTGGTGTTGTTGGGGAGGTGGGAGATAAAGGTTTTGGTTTTTATATTTATATTATTAAATTACAGACTATTGTTATGTGTCTTGTATACTTGATAAGACTCTAAAAGAATTTCAAAACTCCAAGT
>BLSH010413184.1:69862-104051 GCA_018402905.1 Glandirana rugosa | reverse complement strand
ATTTTAATTTATTTTCCCTATCCCCATTTATTTGTAGGGCACTTGCCCTAGTTTGAAGATGATTTTAGAACAGTTATATGGCTTCTACCGTTAATTAATACTTTTCAGACACAGTTTGAAGATGATCCACATTCACCTCCATTTTTGCTTTTTTTATGTTTTTATTTTTTAAAAAATATTTACAGTTATTTCCCTGTCCCCATTTTTTGTAGGGCACTTGCCCTACCCTTACCCCCATTTTACTTCCTTTTGCAGCCCTCTGGGGCTTTCCAGGACTTTCCTACAGCCATTTTTGTGCCTAAAAGTTCGGGTCCCCATTGATTTCAATGGGGTTCGTTGTCCGTGCGATCGTTCGGGTTCCGTCCGGACCCGGACCCGGACTTTGTCCCGAAGTTCGGACGGACCAGCAGAACCCGAACTTCCAGGTGTTCGCTCAACTCTAGTCACCTCCACTGAGTATTCACAAGGGATCCGATTTAGATCATATCTAAATTGTTTAGTGGTGTTTCCCACTTTCTTCAATTCAAGCCTGAATTTTGCCATAAAAAGCTCATGGTCTGAGCCACAGTCAGCTCCAGGTCTTTTTTTTACTGACTGGATAGAGCTTCTTCATCTTTGGCTGCAGAGGATATAATCAATTTGATTTTGACCATCTGGTGATGTCCATGTGTAGAGTCAGCTCTTTGGTTTCTGGAAAAGAGTGGGCTTTGTCCTGGCTGTAACGCTCCTAACCTTTCTCCTAACCATCTACAGCAGCACCCTTTACCAGCTTTAAAGCTGCTTCCTTTTCAGATGGTGCAATTTGCCACTTCCATGCTTTGTGGTCTATGCTGCAACACAGTGGAAAATGCCCAGCCATCATTTTTTTGCCCTGAAGGCCATTGTTACACTCCACCAGCAATGTTGCTATGTCTTTGAACCACATGGTCAGTGGCAGGGTCAAGATGACCACAGACCTATAGTATAGCAAACATGGACAGGAGAGTTATATCTCTTCTACAGCCCACTAGGTAAATTTGCTGGTTGCTGGCAAGAATGCAGGATATGGCACATCACTGGAGTTCCTCGTGCCACCCCATGTCTTGCGCCTTGGTGATGGCAACAGAGCAGTTACCTCTATTCCCTCCTCTCCAGTGGCCTCATCTGGTGACTCCTCTGAACTCCCCCAAGAGCCCCAGAGTATATGTAATGGTCTAGGTAAAATGCTGCCATGCTGTTTTTCAGCTGGTATGACTGGCAAATAGGAGCCACACTGAGCCAGAGATTCTGGCAGCTTATCAGGGGTAGGCTGACAGTTTGCTGACTTAATGACATTTTTTTCCAGGCAAGATTATGTGGGACAATGGCACCAACCTGCTGTCTACCCTTCATTAGGGAAAGTTTACACAAATGCATTGCCTGGCACATGTCTTGAACTTGCTAAAAGTTCCTAGTTAGGCAACCTAGCATCCAGAATGTCCTGTAACAAGCCAGAAATTGGCCACTTTATGCTGTCATATTCAACTAATGTTTCCCTGGCATACCCAGTACAAGTCACCTGGCAACAGCCTAATGTGCAACACACCCTCACACTGAAACCCAATGTTGGTCATGATGATTTAGCTGCACTTGTAGCAGCAGTCTTTAATAAAGTACTTGTGTGAGTATGGTACACAGATTCTGGGGATCTGAGTAGGGTGGCAGGGCCCCCTTTCACGGTTAGTGTGTCTTCCAATTCTCTGATCACTAAAAGGAGTAAAGCAATGTTGGTGGATGCCATAACAACTAACTTGCCGACCGCCCACAGTATACAGTATATACTGTACGTCATTACTTTGATGTCAAATGCTGTTGTTATGGCGGCAGCTAGCTGTCATAACCCCAGTATCTTTTTTTTCTTTGTGCAATTTGGCGTTGGAAAAAAGTGATCCTGGTAGCAGATCGCCCCCCCCCCTTCCCGGTTGTTTCCGAGCTTACCGGAGCCATTGGTAAGCCCAGAACTGATCCAATGCGGCCAATGGCTAGGCAAGTAGTCAAGTGAGGGCAAGATAGCCCCCATCTGATGTCACTTCCAGTTCTCCGGCTTAAAGACATGATTTTTGGGAGAAGATGGCCGCATAACTGAGAGCTCCCGCTGCCTCACACACTCTCAGCAAAGGAGGGAAGCGACTAAGAGAGCCCGTGCTGCCCACAAACTGAATCGATCACCTCTCTGAACACTGGAGCCCAAGATGAGCAAGAGAAGAAAGGCTAATAAGCAACCACAGCGCCTTACAAACTAATATCCGGTGGCACCGCAGAGCGGTAGGCAAAATGGTGCTGGCACCGGAGCCAGCTCCATAGGAGCGGCCGGCCTCCATCAGGGCCAGATATCCACAGGGAACCACCATTTTACCCAGGCAGAGATACTGGATGATTCATCTCCCCCCTCTACCTGCACCACACGCAATCCAGCTAAAACTAGACAGCAGAGGGAGGGAAAGGAGCTTCCCCTGTGGCAGCAGAACATTCCACCCCAAGCCTACATGCAGACTATCCAGCAGGGCCCCTCAATAGAAATGTTTCCTGCCTCAGAGCAAACTATCTCAGAGAATACCATGAAAAACATGCTCCTTTCCCTTAGAAGCACCTTGTTTAAGGATCTCTCTGATATGTTAACACCATTATAAGAAACGGTGCAGACACATGCTGACAGAATCCTTCCCCTTCAGACCACAACGACCTGGTAGATGCCTAGACCAAGGGTCTGAAATGCAACGTCTCCAAACTAAATCAGCAGATCTCGAAGATTGCTCGACATGGAATGATATAAAGTTCAGAGGCATCCCAGAATCCATCCAGCCAAATTAACTGACTAACTTTGTACAGCGCCTAATGAAGGCCCTCATCCCATCCCTGAGTGATATAGAGCTGTGTGTGGACAGGGCGCACAATATACCTAAACCTAAATTTCTCCCAGATACTGCTCCCAGGGATACCCTGGCATGCATACACTATTATCATGTGAAAGAGCGCATCAGACGCCGGTGGTTCTAGACGATTTTCAGAATATCTCACTGTATACAGATATTTCCCAGCAAACGGCAATGAACAGGAAGAAGCTACAAACACTCACAAAAATCCTGTACAATAACAGCATTATATATTGCTGGGGCTTTCCTACAAAGTTACTGGTAATTTGGAATGGCAAAACCTATCCGATTTACAGCGTGGAAAAGGGCATACATGTGTTCAAGGAATGGCAGCTAATTCCAGCAGATATGCAACCCCAAATAGATGCACCCCCAGAGCGTCTGCAAACAGAGTGGACTTAATACGGGTACCATCCTGTTTAATGGGCCTCTCCTGCTACACATCCACTATAATGTGTGTGCACAGGAGCTCTAAAGACAAACCTCAGTTTCTCTTTAGACCAGTGGTCCTCACTGGTCAGCTTGTTCACCCCTGTGATATTATAGCAGCTTAAAGTGGCTGTCAACCTGTGACAACCACTTTAACCTACAGGTAAGCCTAGAATAAGGCTTACCTGTAGGTGCCCTGCATATCTCCCAAACCTGCACGGTTCAGGAGATATGCAGTTTTCAGCATGTGCTGACGTAATTTCGGCACATGTGCAGTGAAGAAACGGCCTCCGTGCCGTTTCTCCTCTGACACTGTGCCATGACTGGCGGCTCTCGCGCGCATGCGCAGGAGTGACGTCACGAGACACAGTGCCGGAATTGCTGCCCTGGAAGGCAGAGGGGCAGAAGATGGACGCGGCCAGCACAAGGGACAGCACTGGACATCGCAGGCTACGTTTGCAGGTAAGTGGCACATGATGGGCTACTATGCGATGCATAGTAGCCCATTTTGCTTCTAATTTGCAGGGTAATGTAGAGGAAGTAAACCCCATCTGGGTTTACTTCCTCTTTAAGTTGCACAATGTGCCTGAGTTCTAACAGGCAGTTATTAGCCAGGTTACTCCACTGTTTTCCCTGTTTGTTCTCCTTCCTCTCCCCTACCTCCCACCCAGATGCTTTCTCCACAGAACCAGTCAAACGATGAAGTGACGTTAAGGATATGACTTCTCTACAGACCATCAATGTCAACATCATGGCAAACAGGTACTACTCTCTCTATTATACAAGATACCAGCTATTATCCACCTTCCACCGTGCCTCTGATATTTATTTCTATAAACTCTAAGGGCCTCAATAGTCCCTACAAGAGAAATGCTCTACTGAAAGAAGCAAAGACTCTCAAGACGGATGTAATCTTTACTCAAGAATCTCACTTTGCTAGTCATAAGTGTCCACAACTTTGTTTTCCGCACTACTCCCATATATATATGGCGAACGGTCCCAAGAAAAAATGTGGAGTGTTTATAGCTATTAATAATAATAATAATAATATTAATGACTCAGTAGCGTTTCGCCATATACAAACTGTCCAAGACCCCCAAGGGTGGTATATTATTTTCGTATGTAAACTACACCAATCCATCTACATGTTGGTCAATATATACTCCCTTAACGTTAAAGTAAGGAAATTCTTAAGCCCGTTACTTACCAAAGTCATGGAAATGCTTCACGGAACACATTTGATCGGAGAAGACTGTAACATAGCCCTATCTCCAGATATGGATTCCACTGCTCCCTCCAGGAGACCAGACCATGCAATTGTCTCTCTGCTTCACAAATTTGACTTATATGATGTATGGCGCTGCTTTCATGGTTCGGAGGAGGATTTTACGCACTTATCAGCAGCACATGCATCATAGTGTGATTATGATGGGTTTGTCGCTGCTCTGAAAGGAATAGTAGATTTTTGATATTTTTAGTTATTTTTTCTATGTTTACATAAATTTTCCAGGATGCTGGTAAGCTTCAATAGTTTTAGGAGTTACCGTATCTATTTTAAAGGTGGGTATTTAGGTGATAAACTGCTTGATATTCCACTACATAAAAATACCAAAGTGCTAGTATGTTATACTTATGTACAAATGGTGATATGTCCCTTTAAGAGGTGTATGTGTGAGAACGTATTCCTACTGATTAGTAGAGACTATTAAACGTATTAATATATAATAGCCCTGGTGTAGGTGATGTGTGAAATCACAACTAATACTCATTAGATTGCTAAAAACTCATGATGTATATGTGACACCGCTGGTGTTCAACAAAAATTCATAAGGATTACATATAACAGCACACAAATATAATGCTATGTGAAAAAATATATACTCCAAAAGTGTCTTAAAATATTGAAAGCAAAACCCAAAAAACATTTTTCTGTATCCCTAAAGGTTTTGGAGCACTGGGAATTTCCTGTGGGGGTTGTAGGATTGAAGGGTGCGTTCCCAGTGAGGAGGAGGCTGAGGGGGGAGATGGCTGGGAACAAGGAGTAATTACAAGAGGTAGATTAACATCTATGCGAGTACCCCCTTGGCGGGGAGCGCTTTCTGGGGAGTGGCTAGAGATTAGAAGAGCACTGAGTGAATCGCCAGCACACAAGTTTGGAGTGAAGTGAAGTTACTCACGATTATATAATATCACCCACCAAAGATATCTATGGACTTTTGGATTATATATTTTTTTAATTTATTAGCTTGTTGTGGCAAATTTTGATCACATTTGATTACATTCTAATCACCATTTTGTTTGGGCACATTCTTAATTTCATTATAATTGTATTATTACATTTTTTGTTTTTTTGTTTTGGCTTTCAATATTTTAAGACATTTTTGGAGTATATATTTTTTCACATATAGCATTATATTTTTGTGCTGTTATATATAATCCTTATGAATTTGTGTTGAACAGTGTCACATATACATCATGAGTTTTTAGCAATCTAATAAGTATTAGTTGTGATTTCACACATCACCAACACCAGGGCTATTATATATTAATATGTTTAATAGTCTCTACTAGAGTTGAGCGAACCCGGACTGTACTGAACTTTGGGGTGTCCGGGACCCGGACCCGAACCCGGACTTTTAAAAAAAAAGTCTGGGTTCGGGTCCGGGGTTCTGGTATTTTATTACACGGGTTGAATAACTGCCAAGGGCAGCCAATCAACAAGTGTTTCACTGGTTTTTCCTATAAGCCATCACAGCCATGCCTACTAATGGCATAGCTGTGATTGGCCAGTGCACCATGTGACCCAGCCTCTATATGGGGCTGGAGTCACCGTGCTGCATGTCATATGCTATCAGGATAGTTTAGGGAGAGGATGCTGCTGGCTCTGTGAGGGACAGATTGCAAATATTATAGAACATCTCATCCTGTGCATTACTGAACGATCTGATTGTGGACTAGGGAGAGATACTAGTACTGCTGCTTGGAGGGACAGATTGCAGACCTAATCTTGCTGCACAGAATAATCTGACTGGACTAGGTAGAGTCTGTTGCTTTAAGGGAAAGATTATTGTTCTAAAATCATCCCCAAGTTGTACAGGGAAAGGTTCCAGCTGTTGCTTTAAGGCCCCTTTCACACTGGGGCTGGCGGGCGGTAGCGGTAAATCCCTGCTAGTCTCAGCGGGGATTTAGCGCTGTTATAGAGGCGCTACGGCACCGCTATGCAGGCGGGTGCGGGGCACTTTTAACCCCCCCACAACGGGTTAAACAGGGGTTAAAAGTGCCGGCGCTCGGCGCTCCCGGAGCGGTGTACAGCCGCTACGGGAGCGCTGCCCATTCAATTTAATGGCAGGAGCGGTGGAGGAGCGGTGGATACACCGCTCCCCACATTCCTGAAAAATCATGCTTGCACGATTTTCTTAAGCGCTGCGCTAGCGCAACGCCTCAGTCTGAAAGCATCCATAGAGATGCATAAAAATAATATTTAGAGCGTTATTGCAGCGGTAATTTTAGCGCTTTACCGCTGTAATAACGCCCCAGTGTGAAAGGGGCCTAAGGGAAAGATTATTGTTCTAAAATCATCTCCAAGTTCTATAGGCAAAGTGTATTCTAGCCGCATAGAAGTCATATTATTGTTCTAAAATCCTCTACAAGTTCTATAGGCAAAGTGTATTGTAGCCGCATAGAGCCATATTATTGTTAGAAAATCATCTCCAAGTTCTATAGGCAAAGTGTATTGTAGCCGCATAGGGCCATATTATTGTTAGAAAATCATCTCCAAGTTCTATAGGCAATGTGTATTGTAGCCGCATAGAGCCATATTATTGTTAGAAAATCATCTCCAAGTTCTATAGGCAAAGTGTATTGTGGCAGCATAGAGCCATATTATTGTTATAAAATTATCTCCAATACAACTTGGAGATGATTTTCTAACAATAATATGGCTCTATGCGGCTACAATACACTTTGCCTATAGAACTTGGAGATGATTTTCTAACAATAATATGGCTCTATGCAGCTATTATACACTTTGCCTATAGAACTTGGAGATGATTTTCTAACAATAATATGGCTCTATGCGGCTAGAATACACTTTGCCTATAGAACTTGGAGATGATTTTCTAACAACAATATGGCTCTACGCGGCTACAATTCACTTTACCTATAGAACTTGGAGATGATTTTCTAACAATAATATGGCTCTATGCGGCTACAATACACTTTGCCTATAGAACTTGGAGATGATTTTCTAACAATAATATGGCTCTATGCGGCTACAATACACTTTGCCTATAGAAATTGGAGATGATTTTCTAACAATAATATGGCTCTATGCGGCTACAATACACTTTGCCTATAGAACTTGGAGATGATTTTAGAACAATAATCTTTCCCTTAAAGCAACAGCTGGAAACTTTCCCTGTAAAACTTGGAGATGATTTTAGAATCTAAAATCATCTCCAAGTTCTATAGGGAGAGGTTCCTGCTGTTGCTTAAAGAGACAGATTATTGTTTCTTGCACAAAATTAAAAAGTGCATCTACATAGCTGGTTTAAAAAAAAAAAAAAATTCTAAAAACTACATTTGCGGCCAGCGGTGCATTTCTTGCACAAAAATAAAAAAAAAACAGTGTTGGCTACCTCCTCCTCCTCCACCGCCACTTTCATTGCTTCCTCAACCTCCAACTCCACATCCACCTCAATTTTTGATTTTTTTATGTGATTTTAGCTTTCTTTGTAGGGCACTTGTCCAACTCTTACCCCCATTTTCCTTCCTTTTGCAGACCTCTAGGACTTGCCAGGACTTTGTTACAGCCATTTTTGTGCCTAAAAGTTCGGGTCATTGATTTCAATGGGGTTCGGGGTCCGGGTCAAAGTTCGGGTCAAGTCCGGACCCAAACCCGGACTTTGTCTGTAAGTTCGGCCGAACCTGGACTTCCAGAGGTTCAATCAACTCTAGTCTCTTCTAATCAGTAGGAATACATTCTCACACATACACCTCTTAAAGGGACATATCACCATGTGTACATAAGTATAACACCTAAATACCCGCCTTTTAAAAAGATATGGTAACTCCTAAAAATATTGAAGCTTACCAGCATCCTGGAAAATGTATGTGAACAG
Organism: Glandirana rugosa; assembly: GCA_018402905.1. Classification (NCBI taxonomy): domain Eukaryota; kingdom Metazoa; phylum Chordata; class Amphibia; order Anura; family Ranidae; genus Glandirana; species Glandirana rugosa. Next base: position 95,611 of record BLSH010413184.1, on the reverse strand, counting down.
AGAAAAAATAAATTAAAAAATAAAAAATCTACTATTCCTTTCAGAGCAGCGCCATACCCACCATAATCACACTATATTTCACAAACTACACCCAGGTGAAGTTTGAGGTGGGGGCAGCAGCTCTAAGATTGAAGTTAATTGTATTCGTATGTGCGGAACACATTATATATTTTAGCACATGCATCATACTCTCGTATTGATTACTTTTTATATTAAAACTTCCCTACCGGCCTATAGTAAAATGATGTCCTTGTCTCTCTACATTAATATCTCAAAGATGCAAGCAGCAACAGGCATCAATGAAGTATCATTCTTTTCAGCTGGCGATTCCCTTCACCACAAGAATGATCATAGCGGCTGCCCAGCTGCTTGATCATTCTTACAGGCAGCGAGAGGGGACGCCCTCCCTCCCGCTGCCATCTGGTGCCTTTACCGACTCACCTGAGCGATCGGTGAGTTGGAGCATGGAACCACCGCGGCCGGAAGGAAGTACCATCGAGATCCGAGGGACAGATTGTCCCCCGTCATCTCTATGGCTCTCAGAGGACCGGGCATGATGTCATGAGGTCACGTCCGGTCCGGCAAAATTAAACAGAGCTGGGTTTCCGGCTAGAAAGCATCAGATTGTTAATTTTTTTTTCTTGATCTGATGCTTTCCAGCTTGGAGGAGAGGTGTGGGGTCTTATAGACCCCACAATCTCTCCAAAAAGAGTACATGTCATGCAATATTTCTATTACAAGGGATGTTTACATTCCTTGTAATAGGAATAAAAGTGATCAAGTTTTTTTTTTAAGGGAAAGTGTAAAAACAAAAAAAATTAAATAAACAATAAAAAAATTAAAGCGCCCCCATCTCCGCGAGCTTGCAAGCAGAAGCGAACGCATTTGTAAGTCGCATCCGCATGAGTAAACAACGTTCAAACCACACATGTGAGGTATCACCGCGAACGTTAGAGCAAGAGCAATAATTCAATCACTAGACCTCCTCTGTAACTCTAAACATGTACCCTGTAAAAAAATTTAAAGCGTTGCCTATGGGGATTTTTAAGGACCGAAGATTGGACCTATTCCACGAGTGTGCACAATTTCAAAGCATGACATGTTAGGTATCTATTTGCTCGGCGTAACATCCTCTTTCACGTTACGTAAAAAAATTGGGCTAACTTTATTGTCTTGGTTTTTTTTAATACATAAAACTTTTTTTTTAAACGTATTTTAAAAATGACTGCGCCAATACCCCGTGAGATAAAATGTTGCAATGACCGCCATTTTATTCCCTAAGGTGTCTGCTAAAAATATATATATAATGTTTTGGGGTTCTGAGTCATTTTCTGTAAAAAAAAAATTATGATTTTTACATATAGCAGCGAAGTGCCAGAATTTGCCCGGTAGGGAAGTGGTTAAAGGGCCCACTGCAGAGTGTCTTAAGAATGGATATTGGTACAATCTCTTGGTCAGACCATGCACCTATAACACAAACTCAGCAAGACCTCCCCACCGAGGTGGAGGCTCAATTCCTCACTTCTAGAAGACAAGATATTGTACCAAACGATCCTACAAGAACATAAAAACTTCTTTGAGTTTAATGATCAGCAAGACACTAATAGATTTACACTTATAAAGTATATATGAGGGGTACAATAATTAAATTTGGCTGCCTTTGTCAAGAAACAGAGGTCGAGACAGATGGAAGATGTTCTGCACTTAATTTCTCTGAAAGAAACAGAGAAAAAAAATAACCAGGATCCCAATCTAACACAATCTATTTTACAAGAGAGACAAAAATTGAGAACATTGCTCCTTTACAAATATGAAAATAGCCTAAAATACATGAAGGCCAGCTACTATGGCCTTCACAACAAAGCTGGGGCCTGACTAGCCAAACATGTCAAAACTAAGCAAACAAAAAATGAAATCTCTTAACCATCCTAGATCAAAAACCCCCAGGCATAGCAAATACTTTTGCAGAGTACTATCAAAACCTATATGACTTGTGCAATGACAATTCTACCCCTCAACCATCCCCAGAGCTTATCAATGCTTTTTTGAACAAAGCCAAACTCCCCAAACTCAATGAGGCCCAACTCCAGTCTATTTCCCATTCACATCCTAAGAAATAAATACAATAATCTTCAAATTGCCTAACCATAAATCTCCTGAAGGTGATGGTTTGTCAAACGAATATTACAAATATCTATCAGCTGAAATTACCCCGCACCTGTGCTCAATCTTGCCTCCTCCTCTGGGTCGTTTCCACATGAAATGTTGAATGTAGTTATCGTGACACTATCGAAACCTAACAAGGACTCAACTTGCCCCTCTAACTATAGGCCCATTTCGTTATTAAATACTGATACAAAGGATCGCCGATCACAGCTGGTGGGAGGGGCCAGAAGATGGTGCCTGTCAGAGGCCCACCCTATCCCCCCCTCAGCAGCCGGACAACTGCAGAGCAGCACTGAGCAGCACACAGAGCAGGAAGCAGCTAGGGAGTGGTGCTGTGATCATTGGCGGGTGGCTCCCCGGCCGGTGTGACCCCCCACCTCCCTGGAGCTGGAGGTCGGAGGAGAGACTGACAGCAGGGAAACCCTGGATGGAAGACGCATCTGGAGCAACAAAAGAGACCAGAGATCAGAGGTAGGGGGGATGTGCCTGAAAGAGGCTATCTAGAGAAGGGGAGGAGGAGATGCTGGGGCTGAGGTGAGAGCGGGGTAGAGCGGAGTGGCAGAGATTGAATGAAAAATGACAGCCCACCACACACTGGGTGGTAAGGGACCCGCCGCTGCTCCCCAATATAGTTGCTCCCAACAAAGCCAGCGGAGAAAAAGGAGCAGCAGTCATATTGAGGACACAAACCGCCCCCCCCCCACCCATCTCCTATCCTGGTCAGTTGGTCCCGGGGTGGATGAGTGACCTGACCTTAGACTAACCCTGCAAGTCGGCTCCATATTGGCATGCATACCCCCCCTCATGGAATTCCCCCCCTCCTCCCTACTGTGCGGGAAGTGTGGGAAACTAACCCTGATAGGCCGGCCAGACGAGACATAGTCGCAGACCGTGGGGGAGGAGCGGGGGACCAGCAATGAGAGGAGCCCCAGAGGGAAGTTGGTGAGGAGCGCAAAGGAGAAAATGGGTGGGGGAAAATCAACAGTGGAGTTGTGCAGCGGAGGTCATAAATGGCTTCCTACCACACATAGTGTGGCAGGGTACCCGCTGCACCTCCCCCCAGCATTAACTGAGGTCCCCCAACCAAACCCCAGCACTCCAAGAAGGGATTCGTCCCCCTTTAGAACCCCCGGTATGAGGAAAAAAGTGGAAAGAGGGGTGTTTTTTGGTAATGTGGCACCACCCTGGTACAGGTCTTGAAAGAATCAAACAGGGAGAGATGAACACACACAAGCCTACCATAAGGAGGATATAAGCTACCATTAAGTGGTCGGAGGGGTGAGTGGCAAAAAATCTGACATTATAACTTGATATCTTACCCTTGTAATAGACAAACCCTGTATACTGATGTATGTGACTGTTCACATTTTCTGAAGAGGCTACGGCTATGATAAAGATGGTTTAAATGCAGGTGTTTCTAAGGAGAACCTACTAAAGCTATACAAGTGTGGGGGGGGTCACACTTACATAAGAACTTTTTTATTACCCCAGGAGACCACTGTTAGCTTAAATCTAATAAAAAAAAACATAAAATCTCTCCCTAAAGATAAGGACAGAAAAGTTAGAAAGATAAGAAGAAGAAGAATGAAGGGGAAAGCTCAAAAAGCAACAACCTCGAATCCCCCCAACATCAGCATAAGCTCAGGAACTATCAAAAAGTACATTACACAGGAAGGGGCACAAGGTAGCCCCGAGATAAGTAAAAAAGAAAGGCAATAAGGAGAATCAATAACTACTGGAACCAAAAAGGTCAGAATAAACCACCACCGGACCAACACACCCCAGACCAGTCAATAGCAGAAAATACCATAGAAAGCAGGCTGGAAGGAAGACAAATAGAAGAACATAGAATGGAATCTTTATTACCAACAAAGAATGAAATTAGAGCACTCGTTAAAGAAGGATATGGCTACCCTCCACGAGGACCTGAGTCAAATATTAAAAAGAGTGGAAAATACAGAAAAAACATTGGACTCACATGCTACAGAAATGAAGGACTTGAAATATCAGATGAAAACAATGCAGAGAGAACAACGAGACCTGAAGTATAAGCTGGAAGACCAGGTGAACCGGGACAGAAGAAAAAATCTAAGAATTCGGGGACTACCAGAGGGCCCCTTAGAAGGGAACTTACAGGAAGCAATAGATAAAACATTTGGCCCGATGCTTGAAAAAGAAGAAACAGAAAAATTTAAGATAGAGAGAGTTCACAGGATCAGGAAACCAAGACATATTGCAAAAGATCTCCCAAGAGACATGATTGTGAGGTTCCAGAATTACAGGGACAAAGAACAAATATGGAAGAAGCTGAAATCAACCCAGCAGGTGAAATATGAAGGAGCACCCCTGCAAGTATTTGCAGACCTCTCACCAGAAACGAGTCCTGAAACCCTTACTAGAAGTCCTGAGATCTCATAACATACAATATTTCTGGGCCTTCCCAGCAAGTTTAGTAGGGAGAAAAGAAGGAATATCTGCCAGACTTAAGTTCCCGGAGGACCTGGATGACTTTTGCCACAAGATAGACATCCCCAACGGAGAAAAACAAGGCTGGGATGACAGACAAGAAGGCCCGAGGGACATAAGAAACCAAACATGGCAGCCCATGGAAGCTAATAAAAAAACATAAAGGAACTAAGATCAACTATAATGGGAGGGATGGGGCTGGGGGGGGGGGGTGGTGCAGGGTTGGAGGGGGAAGGAATAGGGAGGGTGAAGGGATCGATAAAGACACCTCTGACAGGCAGGAGAAGAAAACCCCACAAGATCACCCTTATCCCAAATGCATACAGGCCCAATCCAGGGAAAGAAGAAGGATAACTAGAGCCACAATATGGCAGAGATAGACTTCCTGACATATAACGCCAGAGGCTTGAACACACCTGGGAGGAGGCATAAGTTAATGTGAGAATTGAAACATTATGAGGTAGGAGCAGTGTTCCTACAGGAGGCACATATAACCCATGAATCCAAAATACAATTATATTTAAAAGAACACCCATTGTGGTACTATGGAGACTCCGGAACTAAAAAAGCGAAGTTTTAAAGAGAGAATGGTAGATCCAGAAGGTAGATTCTTATTTTTGAAAGGGAAGATCTTCAACACCAAATACACATTAGCAAATGTATACTTCCCAAATAAAAACCCAATTGCCTACCTAGAAGGGATCATCAGAAAATTAAATAAATTTAAAGAGGGTAGGGTAATTTTAGCAGGAGACTTCAACTTCTGTCTGAACCCTAGTCTGGATGGTACGTTGCATGCATGGGAGAGGATCCGACCGATAAACAGGATAAAGAAGGCCCTGTATCAAAACCAAATGGCAGATGTCTGGAGGATCCAACATCCAAAGTCATTAGACTACACAAGTTATTCTCCCATCTATGGGACATACTCCAGATTCGATATTATCCTAGTCGAACATAGATACCTGGAGTTAGTCAAATCATCAAGAATTGAAATAACAACTCTCTCAGACCATGCCCCAGCTATAATGAAACTTAGAACTACAGGAAGTAACAGCGAGACTAGTAGCTAGCGATTAAACAAAAGTTTATTTCAGGATGAAGAAGTAATAGAAAGAATAAAAACAGAATTGGTATAATTTTTCTTAATCAATAGCTCCAATGAGGTTTCCAAAGCAACCATCTGGGAGGCCCATAAAGCTTATATTAGGGGTATACTGATCGCCATAGGAGCGCAAAAGAAAAAAGAAAGAAACCGGAAAAGGGAAGAACTGATAAAAGAGATATATGAGTTGGAACAAAAACATAAGCAAAAAATGGATGAGGAGGTAAGGCGGTCAATAATACAAAGTAGGGATAGGCTAAAAGATATAATGGAACAGGAAGTGAGACGAGTCTACAACAGGACAGACAAGGAGATTTACCAAGGAGTCAATAAAATAGGTAAACGGCTGGCAGGGATGCTCAGAAAGAAAAAAACGAGAAACTTTATTGAGAAAATAAAAGATAAAAAAAGTGATATGACATACACAACCCCAAGAATAGCAGAGGTTTTTCAAAAATACTATAGTTCCCTTTACTTCCTAACACAATCAAAAAGGAAGGGAAAGACCCGAAGCATCAAGAGAAAATAAGAGAATACCTAAAAACAGCAGATTTACCAAAGGTAGCAGAAGAAAAACTGGAATTAATGGAAAGACCTATTTCTGCGGAAGATATTAATATAGCAATAAAGGAAGCTTCCCTAGGTAAAAGTCCCCGACCAAATGGGTATACATATAGGTATTACAAGGTGTTTAAGGAGCAATTCATAGAGAAAATGGGGTTATATATGAATGGCCTAGGAAGAGATTGGGAGATGAGAAAGGAATCAGTGCTGGCATCCATAACGCTATTGTCGAAAGAAGGAAGGGACTTGACCATATGTTCAGGTTACAGACCAATCGCGTTGTTAAATACGGATACAAAAATATTTGCAAAGATTCTAGCGAATTGGAAGAAAACCCTAATGAGGGAATGGATTCATCCCGACCAGGTGGGTTTTGTGCCAGGAAGGGAGGGAAGGGACAATGGGTTAAGAACACCCCTATTATTGAACAAAATGAAAAATAGAAGACTCCCCAGTCTGCTCATGTCCATAGATGCTGAAAAAGCGTTTGACTCAGTAGACTGGGGATTCATGATGGGTACATTAGAGGCAATAGGGATAGGCCCTAGAATGCTGAAATGGATTAAATCACTTTATAATCATCCGAATGCAAACATAAAGATAGATGGAATAAAGTCAACAACCTTTGAAATGTTCAATGGAACCAGACAGGGTTGTCCCCTGTCGCCTCTACTGTTTGTCCTGTCCCTTGAGCCTCTGATGTCAATGATCCATAAGAATGCAGACATAAAAGGGATTAAGATCGGGGAGGAGGAACACAAGTGTGCCGCATATGCGGACGATGTGTTGCTCTATATCTCTAACCTAGAATATCACTTCCCAATATATTTCAGACCCTAAAAAGTTATGGTGAGTTATCAAACTTTAAAATTAAATGGTCCAAAATGGAAATCTTAAATATAAATGTTAGCAAAAGAGAAGAACAAGACCTGAAGTGCTCCTTCCCCTTCTCCGGGAAGCCAACAGAACTGAAATATCTAGGGATAAAATTAACAAGAAACAAAGAGAAATTATACCAAACAAATGATATACCATTGTTGAATGAAATAAAAGAAATAACTCAACTCGCACTGAATAAACCTATTTAGTGGATTGGGAGGATAAACATTATAAAAATGATTATTCTCCCCAAGGTGTTATACAAATTTCATATGCTACCAATCCCTTTGGCACAAAGTTATTTTAGAATGTTAAGGGGGATGATACTAAAAGCCACTTCGCCACCAGGCCAATTCTGACACTTCTGTCCTACATGTAAAAATCCTAATTGTTTTGCTAGAAAATTACTCATGACCCTCAAACATTATATATATATCTTTTAGCAGAGATATTAGGGAATAAAATGGCGGTCATTGCAACTTTTTATGTCACGCGGTATTTGAGCAGCAATTTTTCAAACGTGTTTTTTGGAAAAAAAAGTTTCATGAATTGAAAAAAAAACAGAACAGTAAAGTTAGCCCAATTTTTTGTATATTGTGAAAGATGATGTTACACCGAGTAAATAGATACCCAACATGTCATGCTTTAAAATTGCGCCCACTCGTGAAATGGCGCCAAACTTTGGTACTTAAAAATCTCCATAGGCGACATTTTAAAAATGTTTACTGGTTACATGTTTAGAGTTACAGAGGAGGTCTAGCACTAGAATTATTGCTCTCGCTCGAATGCACGCGGCGATACCTCACATGTGTGATTTGAACACTGTTTACATATGTGGGCGTGACTTACGTGTGCGTTCACTTATGTGTGCAAGCTTGCGGGGTCGGGTAAATTTTTCTCTATTATTATTTATTTTACCTTTATTTTTTTATTTTTACACTTTCTCTTTAAATTTTTTTGATCACTTTTATTATTATTATAAGGAATGTAAACATCCCCTGTAATAGGAATATTGTGTGACAGGTCCTCTTTATGGGGAGATATGGGGTGAATAAGACCCCACATCTCTCCTCTGGGCTGGAAAGACCGAGATCTGAAAAAAACAGTGATCTCGGTCTTTTCAGCCGAGTTCACATGCATTGTTTACATCACGTGACCCGTCATACGTCGTGCCCGGGCCTCCGAGGCACATAGAGATGACTGGTGACCATGTGGTCATCAGTTATTTCTACGCTCAACTTCCGCTGGCGACAGATCTGTTCTCTGGGCCGCCGATGGCACGGGTGGCCCAGGAGAAGCACCGGAGGGCGGTGGGTGGGGGGTCATCCCCTCCCGTTGCTGATAAGAACAATCAAGCGGCTGAACTGCCGCTATGATTATTCTTATGGTGCAGAGAATCGCCGGAGAAATAAAATGATATCTGAATGATGCCTGTAGATACCGGCATCATTCAGATATCCCCACTTGTAGACAAGGACATCTTTGGACGTTCGGCGGTCGGCAAGTGGTTAAAGTTCATATGGCGAAACAGGAAACCCAGAATTCAATTTGCACATTTAAAAAAATAAAGCTCAGGGGGGACTGGCAGTTCCAGATTTAAAATTATATTATTATGCTTGCCTGATTTCCCGGATGATTGAGTGGACAAGGGGAAACCAGGAGAAAAGATGGATGAAAATAGAGAAGACACTTAGTAGCACGGTGCTTGGAAAAATGGTTTGGATCCCACCACAATTTAGAGGCTTCTAAATTAAAAGGCTTCTGCTTAGAGGGACAGATTATTGCTCAAAAATCATTGCCTACTCCTATAGGGCCAGCTGTTGCTGGAAGTGACACATTATTGTTCAAAAATCATCTCCTAGTTCTAAAGGGAGAGTTTCCAGCTGTTGCTTAGAGGGACAGAATGCCCCTCAACGATTGGTGAGGCCAGAGCAAGTACAGGCGAAAGTAGATTGGGTGGCTGACAATGCCTCCAGTTCCTTCACATTGTCTCCCTCCCGGTCCCTTGATGAAAGCTCAGATTTGGCAACTGAACCCCATGGCCATCTGTCTTTCACCTCAGCCCCTTGTAAATTAGCCAACCAGTCTGAGCCCCAAGTCCTGCAAGAGACTCTTATGCTTTTTGATGACTCTCCTGGTGTGCTTTCCGTGGGCCATCCACATAGCGCTGCCCCAGAAGTGGAAGACATTGAGTGCACCGATGCCCAACCACTTCTGTTGCAGGATGAGGACATGGAAAAACCAACGCAGCACATTTCTGATGATGATGAAACACAGGTGCCAACTGCTGCAGCTTGCCTCAGTGTGCAGACTGACAAGGAGGGCAGTGGTGAAGGGTGGGTGGAAGATGATGTGGAGGATGATGAGGTCCTAGACCCCACATGGAATGAGGGTCATGCGAGTGACGTGTGGAGTTTGGAGGAAGAGGTGGTGGTCGCACAGAGGCACCAGCACAGCAAAAGAGGAAGCAGTTTGCAAAAGCGGAGTGAGCGTCCCCTAGACAGTATGCCTGCTACTACCCACCACACCCAGGTACCTAGCACACCAAAGGCAGCTCAAAGGCATTCCCCTGCGTGGCAGTTCTTCAGACAATGTGCTGACGACAAGACACAAGTGGTTTGCAAGCTGTGCAATGATAGCCTGAGCCGGGGCACATATGTTCTCAACCTGAGCACAACCCCCATGACCAGGCATCTAAATTCAAGGCACAAGCTGCATTGGAATAATTACCTCAAAATCCAAGAAAGGTCTCTGCCTCCTCCTGCTTCCTCTTCTGCTGCTGCCTTGGCCTCTTCCTCCACCTCTACAGTAACAGTGTCACCTGCCACCCAGCAAACAGATGATATGACAGCAACGCCACCATGTCCGCCACCGTCCCCAAGCATTTCCACACCATGGTCCCATGGAAACTTACAGCTGTCCATCTCCCAAACACTGGAGAGAAAGAGGAAGTACCCCCCTACCCACCCGCGATCCCTGGCCCTGAATGCCAGCATTTTAAAATTCCTGGCCTTTGAAATGCTGTCATTCCGTCTGGTGGACACGGACAGTTTCAAAAACCCAATGGCGGTGGCTGTCCCACAGTACGTGGTTCCCAGCCGCCACTACATTTCCAGGCGAGCCATCCCTTCCCTGCACAAACAAGTCGGGGACAAGATCAAGTGTGCACTGCGCAACGCCATCTGTGGCAAGGTCCACATAACCACTGATACATGGACCAGTAAGCACAGGCAGGGACGCTATATCTCGCTAACTGCACACTGGGCAAATGTAGTGGCGGGTAGGCCTGAGCCGGCTAGCCATTTGGCGCATTTCCTTCCACCACCGAGGATTGCAGGGCATTTCTCTTTGCCTCCTGTTGCCTCCTCCTCCTACTGAGCTTCCTCCTCCTCGACCACCCACTCATCCGCTCAGCGTAACACCTTCACCACCAACATCAGCACATCCAGGGGGAAATGACAGCAGGCTGTTTTAAAACTGATATGTTTGGGGGATAAACCCCACACTGCGCAGGAGCTGTGGACTGGCATTGAACAACAGACCAATGAGTGGTTGTTGCCACTGAGCCTCAAGCCCAGCCTGGTGGTGTGCGATAATGGCCGAAATCTTGTAGCGGCTCCGGGCCAAGCCAGTTTGACACACATCCCTTACCTGGCGCATGTGCTGAATTTGGTGGTACAGAATTTTCTAAAAACTATCCAGATATGTCAGAGCTGCTGCATAAAGTGCGGGCCGTCTGTGCAGACTTTCGGCGTTCTCACCCTGCTGCTGCTCGCCTGTCTGCGCTGCAGCGGAACTTCAGCCTTCCCGCTCACCGCCTCATATGCGACGTGCCCACAAGGTGAAACTCCACCTTGCACATGCTGGAGAGGCTGTGCGAGCAGCAGCAGGCAATAGTGGAGTTTCAGCTGCAGCACGCACGGGTCAGTCACTCTGCGGAACAGCAACACTTCACCACCAACGAGTGGGCCTCCATGCGAGACATGTGTACCGTATTGCGGTGTTTTGAGTACTCCACCAACATGGCCAGAGCCAATGACGCTGTTCTCAGCGTTACTATACCACTTTTTTGTCTCCTTGAAAAAACACTTTGGGCCATGATGGAAGAGGATGTGGCACAGGAGGATGAGGAGGAGGAAGAGGGGTCATTTCCACGGTTATCAGATCAGTCATTCGCATGTGGCTCGGAGGGTGGGTTCCTGCACCAGCATAGGCCAGGTCCAAAATATTCAAGCCAGGGCACAGTTCTGGAGGACGAGGAGGACGAGGAAGATGAGGAGGAGGAATTGCTGCAGGGTGGCACCCAACGCAGCTCGTGGGCATCACTGGAGCGTGGCTGGGGGGATACAGAGGACAGCTTGTCTTTGCCTCTGGGCAGCCTGGCGCACATGGCCGACTACATGCTGCAGTGCCTGCGCAATGACAGCCGAGTTGCCCACATTGTAACTTCTACTGATTACTGGGTGGCCATCCTGCTGGATCCCTGTTATAAGGACAACGTGCCGTCCTTAATTCCCTCACTGGAGTGTGAGAGGAAGATGCGCGACTACAAGCGCACACTGGTAGAGGCGCTGCTGAGGGCATTCCCAAATGACACCGGGGGCTCAGTGGAAGCACAAGGCGAAGGCAGAGGAGGAGGAAGAGGCCACCAACGCAGCTGTGCCACCGCCAGCCCCTCAGAAGGCAGGGTTAGCATGGCCAAAATGTGGCAAAGCTTTGTCAGCAGCCCGCCACAACAAACAGCACCACCAGCCGATAGATAACGTCTTAGCAGGAGGCAGCATTTCAGCAACATGGTGCAAGAGTATGTGTGCACACGCCTACACGTACTGACTGATGGGTCTGCCCCATTCAACTTCTGGGTCTCCAAATTGGCCACATGGCCTGAGCTTGCCATTTATGCCTTGGAGGTGCTGTCCTGCCCTGCAGCCAGTGTATTGTCTGAACGTGTGTTTAGCACGGCAGGAGGCGTTATCACAGACAAGCGCAGCCGTTTGTCCACAGCCAACGTGGACAAGCTAACCTTTATTAAAATGAACCAGGCATGTATCCCACAAGACTTGTCTGTACCTTGTGCAGAATAAACATTTAGACCGGACTCACACAGCCATTCGTATACAATATTTTGGGGGCTACCCCAATTATAAACAAACAAACAAAAAAAATACATTGTTGGCTACCTCCTCCTCCTCCTCGACCACTGCCACTTCCACCTACACTGCCATGGTCACGGCCTAGTCAACCTCTAGGCTCCTACTCCACATCCACCCCCCCTTCCCATTTTTTAATTTGATTTTAATTTATTTTCCCTATCCCCATTTTTTTGTAGGGCACTTGCCCTACTCTTACCCCCATTTTACTTCCTTTTGCAGCCCTCTAGCACTTGCCAGGACTTTGTTACAGCCATTTTTGTGCCTAAAAGTTCGGGTCCCCAATGTCCGAATGTCCAGGTGTTCGCTCAACTCTAAACATGAGTAAATGAGGCACAACTAAAAAAAATATATAAGTTGGTTTCCTGTTCCACCGTATATAACAAGACAACGGAAATTAACTATAAACTCCTGTCCAGATGGTATTTAACCCCCAAAATAGTACAGAGAATGCAGCCAGGGAAGTCGGCTAACTGTTGGAGAGGGTGTACAAAGGTGGGAAGTGCCCCAAAATCAGACTATACTGGAAGTAGTCCTGATATATATAAAAGAGATCCTAGGATCAGAGATACCAGAAGATCCCTGGGTCTGTCTGTTCCATGGAACAGAGATCCCAATTCCCTGATACCCCATCTCCTGAATGCAGCAAAAAGCCAATCCCCGTACATTTGCAGGACACAGAAAGTCCCACAATAAAGGAATAGCTAGAGAAAGTTGATCGCAGACACAAAATGGAGCAACTAAGGTGGGGGAAAACGAGGAAGGAGAATTAAGTGGGGACATCTGGGATTGTTGGAAGAAGTTTAAAACAAAGCATCAATATCTGGGGGTAATGACACAGGGAGAAATGGAAGTGAGGAGGGAAAGGGGTATAAGTGAATAGAGAGAAGAGAGGGGGAGAGAAAAAGAGGATGGAACAGATGGAGAGGTGGGGAAGAGGGGGGGATGATGTATTTATAATGTAACGTTGCTCCGATACTCCCCCCAATTGTGGGATGTATGGGAGTCAGAGGGTTGTTGGTTTTTATATGTAAAAAAAATAATAAAGATTATAATAAAAAAAAAATATGTAAAAACATACGCCAGACTCCTAGCATCTAGATTGCAAACAGTATTACCAGCCCTTATACACCATGACCAAGTGGGCTTCGTCCCCAGTCGCCAAGCCCCTGACGCCACCAGACGTCTTATCAATTTGATATACCAAACATAATAAAAGTGCAGCACTAAAATGAACAAACAGTATGCATAAAATAGTCCATCAATATAGAACATAGAAAAGCCCATCAATATAAAACATTCCTCTGTGAAGTAAGTGCAGGTAGGGACACACAGGTGATAAAGTGTGACAGCTCCCATCCACCAAAGGCTAGACTGGCCTCTCAACTCACTGCTCCGACCCTGACGGATCAAACAGCTTCTCACAACCACCTAAGAAGTCTCACAGGATATCCAGATTCATACCGTGGGAAAACGGACTCCAGCATATATGAAAAATAACAAGACATCTAGTGCTCTCTGTTTGATAATTTTTTGGTAGAAAATAAGTAATAAAAACACTCACATAGCAGGAAATTAGAGCCAAGTGCAAGCAATCCTCAGCATGTTTGTATACAAAAGCATTCCTTTGAGATGGCCGCGGGTGACATCAGACGTGACTCCTCCCCACGTTACGTCCTTGCAGTGGGCGTGGACTTCTTCAATTAATGCCCGGGGTCTAAATCACCCCGCAAAAAGATTTTCCATCTGGAAAGAGGCCAGCTACTCTTTGATTTAAAGGATAGTTTTCAACACAGCTTCAAAAATGCTGCAAGACGGTGTCAGTTATTCTAGATTCTCAGGAATACGTCTGCTATTTTTTCTGCTCTTATTGATTCCTCATACTGTTTATGGTTTGTTCGCTCATTGCAGGACAGAATATGTTGGAAACGTGATACTTAAACAACATGCAGCTAATCTGTGATTGCTGCCCGCCTTCTGTTATTGATACAACAGTAATTTTATGCATACTGTTTGTTCACTATCAGCATTGCGCTTTTATTATATTTAGTCTTATCCAAGGTTTTTTGAATTTCCCTTAGTGCTTAGCTGCTTACCTGACTGTTACCTGACTGTTACCTGACTGTTCTGTTTGCGCTGAATATCTCTATATGTATAATTGGATATACCAGGCTGAACTCTCTTGGACGCCTTCTCTGCTCCTCACCTTGGACGTGGAGAAGGCATTTGACAGGTTCCACTGGGGGATACCTCAAAGAAGAGCTCACGGTTAGAGTTGAGCGGACACCTGGATGTTCAGGTTCGTCTAGTTCGGCCGAACTTCATGGAAAAGTTTGGGTTCGGTACTGAACTTGACCCGAACTTTACCCCGAACCCCATTGAAGTCAATGGTGACCCGAACTTTTGGGCACTAAAATGGCTGTAAAAAAGTCCTGGAAAGCGCTAGAGGGCTGCAAAAGGAAGCAAAATTGGGATAAGGAGTAGGGCAAGTGCCCTACAAGCAAATGTGGATAGGGAAATAACTTAAAATCACAAAAAAAAAATGGGAGGAGGAGGTGGATGTGGAGTAGGAGCCTACAGGTTGACTAGGCCGTGACCATGGCAGTGTAGGTGGAAGTGGCGGCGGTGGAGGAGGAGGAGGAGGTAGCCAACACTGTTATTTGTTTATTTGTTTTTTTTTTCCAATTGGGGTAGCCCCAAAAATATTGAGACATATTAAAAAAAAACAAGTATACCAATGAGCACCAACAGGAACCTGTCCCTAATGCAGTAGTACATGGTTTTAGAATGATAATCTCTCCCTCAGAGCACCAACAGGAACCTCTCCCTAATGCAGTAGTAGATGGTTTTATAACGATAAACTCTCCCTCAGAGCACCAACAGGAACCTTTCCCTAATGCAGTAGTAGATGGTTTTAGAATGATAATCTCTCCCTCAGAGCACCAACAGGAACCTCTCCCTAATGCAGTAGTAGATAGTTTTAGAATGATAATCTCTCCCTCAGAGCACCAACAGGAATGCCTCCCTAATGCAGTAGTAGATGGTTTTAGAATCATAATCTCTCCAACAGAGCACCAACAGTTATGTCTCCCTAATGCACTATAAGATGGTTCTGAACGATAATGTCTCCCTCACAGCACAGACAGGAACATCTCCCTAATGCACTATAAGATGGTTCTGAACGCTAATGTCTCCCTCACAGGACCGCAATGAAGGTCTCCCTAATGCAGTCTGAGATGGTTGTGAACACTAATATTTCCCTCACAGCACCGGCATGAAGCTCTCCCTACCCTAGTCTGAGACGATTTGACACGTGGCGCTACTTGACTCCAGCCTCATATAGAGGCTGGGTCACATAATGCACTGGCCAATCACAGCCATGCTATTAGTAGGCATGGCTGGGATGGCTTCTAAGGGCAAACTAGTGAAAATCTTGTTGATTGGCTGC
Source organism: Glandirana rugosa (assembly GCA_018402905.1). Taxonomy (NCBI): domain Eukaryota; kingdom Metazoa; phylum Chordata; class Amphibia; order Anura; family Ranidae; genus Glandirana; species Glandirana rugosa. The sequence continues at coordinate 79,833 of BLSH010413184.1, read as the reverse complement.
CCGGCAGCTATAGAAAAGGCGCCAAAAATACCCGAATACTGAACCCGATCCTGGACTTTTTTTTTTAATGTCTGGGATCGGTTTCGGGGCACGGACACCCCAAAGTCCGGTTCGGACCCGAACTTTACAGTCCGGGTTCGCTCAACTCTACTCACGGTTTTTGGGATAACAGGGTGAATTCAATATGCCATTCTATCCCTATATTCAAATCCCTCAGCCATGGTCCTTACTTCAGGAATATACTCCAAACATATACATATCAATAACTGAATGAGACAGGGTTGCCCCCTATCGCCTATCATTTTCAAACTATACATGGAACCACTGGCAGAAAGATTTCATACTCATTCAAACTTTACAGGTGTTACCATAAACAAATACGAACATAAAATAAGCCCTTTTGCAGATGATGTTATGCTCATGCTAACCAAACCTGAAATGTCCTTATTAGAAAGACAAAAACTCTATCAAAATTTAGCTCTGTGTCCTATTATAAACTGAATGTTACAAAATCTCAAATCTTAGGCATTAATATACCAAACACCATGCAAGACCACCTGAAATCACAATTTCCCTTTATATGGTCACCAAACTCTATTGCATTCTTAGGAATCCAACTGACGCCCCACACATCTCAGCTATACAAATACAATTTTAAAACATTCTTTAACGCCCTTCCACAACAAGTACTGCATCTAAAGTCCTACGGCCTATCAACAGCAGGTAGAATAGCATCTTTAAAAATGTTAATTTTCCCCAAGTTACTATATATATATATTCCAAACACTAACAATAACTATCACCAAATCCTTCCTTGCTACAGTACAAAAAATCTTCAACCAATTCATATGGAACCATAAACCCCCTAGATTCTCTCTCATCATAATGGTGAGAAGCAGAAAATTTGGAGGTATGGGAGTACCCAATATCATGGTCTACTATAAGGCATGTATATTAGACCAACTTGGATATTGGTGGCTCAAACCTAAACATAAAACGTGAACTGCAATAGAATCATCGAAAGTACAACACAAAGATTTAAAAATGACCCTCATTGCAATTAAGATGGGTGCAACACTCCCCAAAATAAGCTCTCCAACAATACAAATTTCTACTAAAACCTGGGCAGAAATGTCCACACTCCCATCACTTAATGAGCCTACTTACAACCTACCTGTCCCAATATTAGTATTACATCACTTCATCCCATGCTTAGACCTCCTACCATGGCATAATAAAGGCATTACCCTCTTAAGAAATCTCTACAATGGGAAGGATTTCCACACCTTTGAGAACTTAAGAGCTCAGTTTGTATTCCCACCATCAACACCAATGCACTTTCAATATATATGCGTTCAAGCTTTTCTTCATTCACACCCACTACCTTTGAAAGTAGAAATTCCAATTTCGATAATTGCATACTTTCAAGAACCTAAGCCAACAACAAGAGGCATCTCTCTAATCTACTCTAAACTCCACAATCAGAATTCATTTTCCAAAAAGAATGCCATGCTTAAATGGTAAGAAGTTCCCGGAAAGACCCTTCCCAGAGAATACTTGGCTGAAAGCATTCTCTATTACCTACTCCTCAACTAGATGCGTAAACCATTGGGAACAATGCCCGAAAGCAGTGCACTCCTGGTATCTTACTCCATTTAGGCTTTCCAAAATCTACCTGAATAATTCGGCCCAATGCTGGAGGAATTGTGGGGAAATAGGGCCTCTTTATCACATTTTATGGTCATGTAAATTGATAAGATCCTATTGGAATAAGATATTTTCATTAATATCTGAACTCTGTAACCAACGGGTTAATCCAAATCCTGAGTTGGCTAATCTACACCTAAATATCCATAATTTCCAAGCAAATTTACCTAAGGTGATAGCACAACTCCTCTTAGCAGCTAAAACAACAATCACAAAACAATGAAAACTCCGCCATAGCCCCCTCCCCTAAAGAGACGATGCTGACTCTCAACCACCAATGTGAGATGGAGAGGTTATTGGTGATTACAACTCTCACCAGCAATCGATTCAGAGCAAACTGGGATATTTGGTTTAGTAATCCTTACTGTACAGTTAAACACTGAAACTAATGTATGTAATGGGCCCCCTCTCATTTGCTCTTTTCTTTTCCCTTCTCTTCCATTTCCCCCCATTTCCCTCCATCCCCTCCCTACCACAAGGTACATAACTAATCTCTGGGTTTAAGGAGTGGCACAATGATCACATCTAAAATGGTATACCAAAGTTCGAAGACCACTTCACCTCACCATGGAGGATTAGGAGGTACATATAAATTTGACTAAAAAGTATCACCTACCAGTCCTATTGTGTAACACATATTGAAGTTTATGTAATGAATGCATATTGGGGCCCCCATCCCACAAGACACAGTTTGATCCCATTGGGGTGTCCAGGATGGTGGTTCCAAGCTTCAAGCGTATAGAAATATCCTTTCTCAAGACAATGGACCTGATGTACCTTACCTTTTACACGTTATTATTAATTTTTTTATATGTTATTGCACCTTGTCTGTTTTTGCGGAAAACTACGTCACTTCACATTTCAGTAAGGACTGAAGTTAATACCAATGTGTCCACAATTATGTTTGTACCCTGTACCTTTGTATTTCCTTGATTATATACAATACAAACTTATTGAAACAACAAAACAAAAAAAAGACATGATTTTTTTTTAAAGTCAAAGTCTCCATTTTTTTCTTCTTCTTTTGCTTTTAAGGGTAAATGAGAGATCTGGGGTCTTTTTGTCCCCAGATCTCTCTATATAGAGAACCTGTCATGCTTAATTATATTACAAGGGATGTTTACAAAAAGTGATTAAAAAAACAAAGGGACAGTGTAAAAATGAAAAATAAAATTTAGCATAAATAAGAAAAAAAACAATTTAAGCGCCCCATTCCTCGCAGAAGCGAAAGCATACATAAGTCATGCCCGCATATTTAAACTGTGTTCAAACCACACATGTGAGGTATTGCTGCGATCGCTAGAGCAAGAGCAATAATTCTAGCACTAGTCCCTCTCTGTAACTCTAAATAGGTAACCTGTAAAAATTTTAAAGCATTGCCTATGGAAATTTTTCACTGCAGAAGAGGCCGAATGGTGGCATGTGCATGCACCCCCCACACGGAAGTGCAGAATCATGTGTATATATACATATATATATATAAATAAATATATATATATATATATATATATATACACAGTATCTCACAAAAGTGAGTACACCCCTCACATTTTTGTAAATATTTTATTCTATCTTTTCATGTGACAACACTTAAGAAACTACACTTTGCTACAATGTAAAGTAGTGAGTGTACAGCTTGTATAACAGTGTAAATTTGCTGTCCCCTCAAAATAACTCAACACACAGCCATTAACCACTTGCCGTCTGCCCACTGTGAAATGACGGCGGAGCGGTACAGCTATTGTTCTGAGCGGACGTCATATAATGTTGGCCCTTTAAGCCTGGATTGTGCGCAATCAGGCGTGCGCATCCCGGCTCTGTCAGTGGCGGCGTGACCCGGGACACACTGCGTCACCAACGGGGGTGAACAGCCATTGGTCATGGCTGTTTACCATGTGATCGGCCGTGATGAAGTCACGGCTGATCACAAATGGTACTGCCCCCATTCGCACGGCGCATGCGTGCGATCGGGAGCGTGCTGGTGGTGGCGTGTTCCCAGGGAACACTTTCTGTCACCGACACTGGTATCAGTCACCGGCCTGTGGCTGTTACCTTGTGATTGGCTGTGATCTACTCACAGCCGATCACATGTAATGTAAACAGAGCGGTAACTCACTGTTACCAGCTCTTCTCTCCTCACACAGTTTCCAGTGTGAGGAGAGAAGAGCTAGGATCAGTGAGTTACTGATCTGTAAAACACCAACACACACCTGTCACTTCACTCCAGCCCACCCCAATGCACCTGTCGCCCAACAGTCACCCCATCTGCCCCATAAAGTGTACCTGTCATCATAAAGTGCACCTGTCATCAGACTGCCATCATAAAGTGCACCAGTCACCCGTCAGTGACCGTGGCATGTCACCCATCACCCATCAGTGACCGTGGCCCATCACCCATCACTGACCATGGCCTGTCACCCATCACCCATCACTGACTGTGGCGTGTCACCCATCAGTGACCGTGGCATGTCACCCTTCACCCATCGGTGACCGTGGCGTGTCAACCGTCTTCCATCACTGACCGTGGCCTGTCACCCATCACTGACCGTGGCCTGTCACTCATCAGTGACCATGGCATGTCACCCATCAGTAACTGTGGGGTGTCACCCCGTCACCCATCAGTGACCGTGGCATGTCACCCATCACTGACCATGGCCTGTCACCCGTCGCCCATCACTGATTGTGGCCTGTCATCCATCAGTGACCATGGCGTGTCACCCATCACCCATCAGTGACTGTGGCGTGTCACCTGTCACCCATCAGTGACCGTGGCATGTCACCCGCCACCAATCAGTGACCGTGGCGTGTCAACCATCACACATCAGTGACTGTGGCCTGTCACCCATCACCCATCACTGACCATGGCCTGTCACTCGTCACTGACCTTGGCCTGTTACCCATCACCCATCAGTGACCACCGCCAGTCACCCGTGGCCTGTCACCCATCAGTGACCACCGCTAGTCACCCATCACCCATCAGTGACTGTGACCAGTCACCCATCAGTGACCACCACCAGACACCAGTCACCCATCAGTGACCACCGCCAGTCACCCATTAGTTACCACTGCCATCACCCGTCACCCATCAGTGACCACCACCAGTCACCCATCACCCATCAGTGACCACCGCCAGTCACCAGTCACCCATCACTGACCACCTCCAGTCACCCATCACGCATCAGTGACCACCACCAGACACCCCATCACCCATCAGTGACCACCGCCAGACACCGGTCACCCATCAGTGACCACCACCAGACACCCGGCACCCATCAGTGACCACCACAAGTCACCCGTCACCCATCAGTGACCACCACCAGACACCTGTCACCCATCAGTGACCACCACCAGACACCCATCAGTGACCACCGCCAGTGACCCGTCACCTATCAGTAAGCACCGCCAGTTACCCATCACCCATCAGTGCCCACTGCCAGTCACCCATCACCCATCAGTGACCACCGGCAGTCACCCATCACCCATCAGTGACCACAGCCAGACACCCGTCACCCATCAGTGACCACCGTCAGACATCAGTGACCATGGCGTGTCACCCATCAGTGACTGTAGGGTGTCACCCGTCACCCATCAGTGACCGTGGCGTGTCACCCATCACTGACCATGGCCTGTCACCCCTCACTGACCGTGGCCTGTCACCCATCAGTGACCGTGGCGTGTCACCCGTCACCCATCCGTGACTTGGCGTGTCACCCGTCACCCATAAGTGACCGTGGCATGTCACCTGTCACCAATCATTGACCGTGGCATGTCAACCGTCACACATCAGTGACCGTGGCCTGTCACCCATCACCCTTCACTGTCCATGGCCTGTCACCCTTCACTGACCTTGGCCTGTCACCCATCACCCATCACTGACCACCGCCAGTCACCCGTGGCCTGTCACCCGTCACCCATCAGTGACCACCGCCAGCCACCCATCACACATCAGTGACCACCACCAGACACCCCATCACCCATCAGTGACCACGCCAGACACCGGTCACCCATCAGTGACCACCGCCAGACACCTGTCACCCATCAGTGACCACTGCCAGTCACCCATCAGTGACCACTGCCAGTCACCCATCAGTGACCAACGGCAGTCACCCATTACCCATCAGTGACCAACGGCAGTCACCCATTACCCATCAGTGACCAACGGCAGTCACCCATCACACATCAGTGATGACCGCCAGACACCCGTCACCCATCAGTGACCACCGCCAGACACCCATCACCCATCAGTGACCACCGCCAGTCACCCGTCACCCATCCATCGGTGACCTCCGCCAGTCACCCATCAGTGACCTATCAGTAAACATCACCTGTAAAAGTCTCACGCATTTGATATTGCCATACTCAGGAGGAGTGGTAGAATGTGTTTTGGGGTGTCATTTTTGCTATGTACATGCTACAGTATGTGTTGGAAATATCATTTAAATTAACAACTTTGTGTAAAAATAAAAGTGTTTTCATTTTTTTCCCACATTTTCCAAAAACTACTGAAAAAAAATGACATGTTCAAAAGACTCATTATGCCTCATAGATTAAATGTTGGGGTCTTTGCTTTCCAAAATGGGGTCATTTTGTGGGCAATTCCATTGTCCTGGTGCTCCAGGACCTTCAAAGTGTAATGGGTGGTTGAGAAATGAGATGTGTAATTTATGCTCGTGGAACGCTTGAAGGTGCTAGTTCAATTTTGGGCCTCTGTGTGTGACCAGGCTATGTAAAAGTATCACACATGTGGTATCGCCATACTCAGGAGGAGTAGCAGAATGTATTTTGGGGTGTCATTTTTGCTATGTACATGCTATGTGTTGGAAATATCATATAAATGGACAACTTTGTGTAAAAAAAAATGCTTTTTCATTTTTTCCCCACATTTTCCAAAAACTTCTGGAAAAATATGACTCATTATGCCTCATAGATTATACATTGGTGTGTTTGCTTTCCAAAATGGGGTCATTTTGTGGGCAATTCCATTGTCCTGGTGCTCCAGGGCCTTCAACAATGTGATAGGTCGTCGTGACATTAGATGTGTAATTTATGTCCCTAGAATACCTGACGGCGCTCTCTGCATGTTGGGCCACTATATGTGGACAGGCTGTGAAAAAGTCTCAGACATGTGATATCGCCATACTCAGGAGGAGTAGCAGAATGTGTTTTGGGGTGTAATTTGTGGTATGCATATGCTGGGTGTGAGAAATAACCTGTTAATATATGACAATTTTGTGAAAAAAAAATCGTCATTTTGCAAAGAATTGTGGGAAAAAATTACAACTTCAAAAAATTCACATGCCTCTTACTAAATACCTTGGACTGTTTTATTTCCATGTCGTTTGGGGGGTATTTGCACTTTTCTGGCTGGTTAGGGTCTCAAGAAATGAGATAGGCCGTCAGTATATCAGGTGTGACTCTATAACTTACACAAGGACCAAATAATATACACTTATTTGGGTTATTTTTACCAAAGATATGTAGCAGTATAAATTTTGGCCAAAATTTATGAAGAAAAATTACTAATTTGCAAAATTTTATGACAGAAACAAAGAAAATGCATCTTTTCACAAAAATTTACAGAATTTTTATTTATAGCACAAAAAATAAAAAACCCACTAGTGATTAAATACCACCAAAAGAAAGCTCTATTTGTGTGGAAAAAAAGGACGCACATTTCATATGGGTACAGTGTTGCATGACTGGGTAATTGTCATTCAAAGTGTGATAGTGCTGAAAGCTGAACAATGGCCTGGACAGGAAGGGGATTTTTGTGCCCAGTACTGAGGTGGTTAATGTCTAAACTTGGGCCGAATTAGCCATTTTCCTCCCCGGTGTCACATGACTCATTAGTGTTACAAGGTCTCAGGTGTGAATGGAGAGCAGGTGTGTTAAATTTGGTGTTATCGCTCTCACTCTCTCATACTGGTCACTGGAAGTTCAACATGGCACCTCATGGCAAAAAACTCTCTGAGGATCTGAAAAAATGAATCGTTGCTCTACATAAAGATGACCTAGGCTATAAGAAGATTACCAAGACCCTGAAACTAAGCTGCAGCACGGTGGCCAAGACCATACAGCAGTTTAACAGGACAGGTTCCACTCAGAACAGGCCTCGCCATGGTCGACCAAAAGAGTTGAGTGCACATGCTCAGCATCATATCCAGAGGTTGTCTTTGGGTAATAGACGTATGAGTGCTGCCAGCATTGCTGCAGAGGTTGAAGGTGTGGAGGGTCAGCCTGTCACTGCTCAGACCATACGGCACACACCGCGTCAAATTTGTCTGCGTGGCTGTTGTCCCAGAAGGAAGCCTCTTCTAAAGATGATGCAGAAGAAAACCCGCAAACTGTGGATTACTGGAACCATGTCCCATGGTCTGATGAGACCAAGATAAATGTATTTGGTTCAGATGGTGTCAAGCATGTGTGGCGACAACCAGGTAAGGAGTATAAAGACAAGTGTGTCTTGCCTACAGTCAAGCATGGTGGTCGGAGTGTCATGGTCTGGGGTTGCATGAGTGCTTCTGGCACTGGGGAGCTACAGTTCATTGAGGGAACCATGAATGCCAACATATACTGTGACATACTATAGCAGAGCATGATGCCCTCCCTTCGGAGACTGGGCCGCAGGGCAGTATTCCAACATGATAACGACCCCAAACACACCTCCAAGATGACCACTGCCTTGCTAAAGAAGCTGAGGGTAAAGGTGATGGACTGGCCAAACATGTCTCCAGACCTAAACCCTATTGAGCATCTGTGGGGAATCCTCAAATGGAAGGTGGAGGATTGCAATGTCTCATGCATCCACCAGCTCCATAATGTTGTCAAGGAGGAGTGGAAGAGAACTCCAGTGGCAACCCGTGAAGCTTTGGCAAACTCTAAGTCCAAGAGGGTTAAGGCAGTGCTGGAAAATATTGGTGGCCACACAAAATATTGACACTTTGGGCCCAGTTTGGACTTTTTCACTTATACACTGTTATACAAGCTGTACACTCACTACTTTACATTGTAGTAAAGTGTCATTTCTTCAGTGTTGTTACATGAAAAGATATAATAAAATATTTACAAAAATGTGAGGGGTGTACTCACTTCTGTGAGATACTGTATATATATATATATATATATATATATACACAGTGGCTATAAAACGTCTACACTTCCCTGATAAAATGTCAGGTGTCTGTGATGTAAAAAAATTAGACAAAGATAAATAATTTCAGAACTTTTTCCACCTTTAATGTGACCTATAAAGTATACAGCTCAATTGAAAAACAAACTGAAATCTTTTAGTGAGAGGAAGTAAAAATAAAAATGTAAAATCATGTGGGTGCCTAAGTGTACACACCCTCTTATAACTGGGGATGTAGCTGTGTTCAGAATTAAGCAATCACATTTAAACTCATGTTAAATAGGGGTCCGTACACACCTGTCATCATTTAAAGTGCCTCTGATTAATCCCAAATAAAGTTCAGCTGTTTTAGTACCGTATATACTCGAGTATAAGCCGAGTTTTTCAGCACATTTTTTGTGCTGAAAAAGACCCCCCTCGACTTATACTCGAGTCAGTGTCTGTGGGTGATGAGTAGTTTTACATTAAACAGAGCCGTGCTGCTTCTAAGAGCGGTTCTGTGCTTTGTAACTGTGATTAAACACATTGGAATGCAGAGAATGCTGAGAGAGGTGTCAGATTCTCAGCTTGATGTCGGGAGGTGGGGGAGGTGGGCGGGACAAGCTGATGTTAGCTGTTCAGTCCCGCCTACCTCCTGATCTCCGCGAAGAGATGCAGCTCTCTCTCTCTGCATTCTTTGCATTCCAATGTGTTTAGTCACACTTACAAGCACAGAATGGCTCTTAGAAGCAGCACAGCTCTGTTTAATGTGAATCTACCTTATTCATGCCTTATGTGCTCTGGCTACAGTCTGTGTCCTGGATAAAATCCCTGTGTCCTGGCTACAATACCTGTGTTCTGGCTACAGTCTGTGTCCTGTATAAAATCCCTGTGTCCTGGCTACAATACCTGTGTTCTGGCTACAGTCTCTGTGTCCTGTATAAAATCCCAGTGTCCTGGCTACAATACCTGTGTTCTGGCTACAGTCTGTGTCCTGTATAAAATCCCTGTGTCCTGGCTACAATACCTGTGTTCTGGCACATCGGTCTTGAGTCCCTAACATCGGTCCTGTGTCCATAACATCGGTCGTGTGTCCCTAAAATATGTCCTGTGTCTCTGACATCGGTCTTGTGTCCATAACATCGGTCCTGTGTCC
>BLSH010413184.1:44424-62939 GCA_018402905.1 Glandirana rugosa | reverse complement strand
GTGCTGAAAAGCTGTCTTGGAGTCTATACAATATTTTCCTGTTTTTCCAGGTAAATATATAAACTTTAATGAGGTTTGATTTTATGAAAAATTGCATGCTGCGTCCTTTTCAAAACGTAGCCTACTTCAAGTGCTTAAATAGTATGTAATGTCTGTCTGTTGTCTCTGAAATAATACACCCTATTTTTTATTTCACAATAAAAGCTGGCAGATCTCTGTTTCTGAAACTGCAGCCTAGTAAAAAGGCTGAGATAGTGTGAATAGAGTCTGCACAAAATGTCCGGGTTTTGTCTCAGAAACAATATAGCCTAAATTGTGTTTCACTATAAACCCTGTCTTGTCACCCTTTCATCAATTGCGGCGCAGTAAAACTGCTTATGTTGTTGCTGCTACTTTCACGGCTTAATTCTAGTCTATTTTTGCTAGATAGGTGGGTCGTACGGTGTGACCACACGGAAGGATCGAGAGTGGAAGAAAAAAACGCACCCTAAATTGGAGGAACATCTCCCGCTAAAGAAACCTTGATGCGCACAGGTCCTTACCTGCTCAAGTGAGAGTTCCGAGAGCACAGATCCAGTTGAAGCACCTTAGGAATGGAATCCTTTTTGGGGTGATTAACCACCCCCCTGCACAAAGAGGCTTCCCACACTAGTTTTGGAGCACGAATCGTTTTATGAACTTTGGAGTACAAGTCACTTATTTGTCACTTTTACCACTCTATTCTAAAGGACTATGTAATTTGATTTTCCACTTGATATTTATTTTTATTCACTTGTTACTATTTTGCAATTATTTATTTATCTTATTACAATACCACAGTCATTCAGATTTTTATTCACTTGTTACTATTTTGCAATTATTTATTTATCTTATTACTATACCACAGTCATTCAGATTTTATTGGATTTGCATTTTACCACTTTTTTATCACGTCATTATTATATATATCATATCTTTGTTTTATCATTATTAGTATGTATATACCTGTCTAGTATTGCCCAAGCAAGTCAGCAAGGTTCATTGTATACTCCGTTGTTTTACAGACTACATTATGATTATACTATTAACAGGGAAATAGTGTGGCAATACATCTTAGAACCACTAGGGGCAAGGTTCTCTTACTTACACACTGGAACAGGCTGCGCAGTACCATTCTCACCTTTAAATACTGGGTTACGTTACCCCTCTTCCGGCAGTCCAGGATGGCTTCGACCTCTAACTCCTCCTCTCCATTTACAAGCAATGATTCTGGTGGTCCCTTCTTCCGACCCGGGAAGAGATCTGGAAGGACTGGTTTAAGTAGGGACATGTGGAAAACCGGGTGCACACGTAAGGATGAAGATAGGACCAGTTCATATGTCACCATGTTTATTCTCCTCTTTATGGGAAAAGGCCCAACAAATCTGGGTCCCAACTTCCTTGAGGGACAGGCGAGTTTTAAGTTTCTGGTGGCCAACCAGACCAAGTCACCCAGCTTGAGTTCCAGCTCTCCCTGTCTTTTCCTGTCAAAGGCTTGTTTGGTGAGTTCTGTGGTCCTGGAAAGTGTGTCCCGCAGGAGTTGAGTATTTTCCCTGAAAAAATTTAAAGTCTCCTGTACCGCCGGTACTGTACTTTCAGCAGCCAAGCCAGGTAGAGAGGTCGGATGGAATCCATAATTTGCCCAGAATGGGGACTGTTTGGTGGCCGAGTGGATGGTATTATTGAAGGCAATAGGTAGGCCCAGTCGTCCTGAGAGAACGAGGAGAAACACCGCAGATACTGTTCCAGAGTCTGATTCGTTCTCTCAGTTTGGCCATTTGTCTGAGGATGGTAGGCTGAGGACAGCGATAATTCAATTTCCAGTGCTGAACACAGCGATCTCCAGAATCTGGAGGTAAACTAAACCCCACGATCTGACACAATGCTAAGGGGTATCCTGTGGAGTCTGACGATTTCCCAGATGAAAATTTCCGCTGTCTTGGCAGCCGTAAGTGTACCCTTCATGGGTAAAAAATGGGCCATCTTGGTCATGCGATCCACAACCACAAAGATGGTAGTAAAGCCCTTGGATGGAGGTAGTTCCACAATAAAGTCCATGACTATCCGGGTCCATGGAAGCTCAGGTACCGGGAGTGGGTTCAAAAGACCCCAAGCCTTGGCTTTGTCTGTCTTGTTACGTGCACAAGTAGCACACGTGCTTACATATTTCCGGCAGTTGTCTTCTGCCAACGGCCACCAGAAGGAACGTGAAAGCAGCTCCAAGGTCTTGTGAGTTCCAAAGTGCCCCGCCAACTTGTGGTCGTGGCAAAGTTCCAAAACAGTGGGGCGTTGCTCTGCTGGAATAAAGATCTGCTGGCCGTGCCACCATAGCCCGTCCTTCTACGACAACCTGGGATCCCGGGAGCCGGTAGAGCTAGCAAGGGACCATCTGATCTGTGCCAGCAGGTCCTCCTGGGACAATAGGAAGTTCCGTGATGGAAGGATGGTGTCTGGGGCAGCACAGTTGCCGGGATCATTGAACATTCTCGAAAGGGCATCAGGTTTGACATTCTTCGACCCTGGCCTGTATGTTAAGTGGAAAAGAAACCTTGAAAAGAAAAGTGCCCAGTGAGCTTGACGGGGTTTCAGCCTTTTGGCTGTTCTCAGATACTCAAGGTTCTTATGATCCGTATATATCAAGATAGGATGTGTGGCCCCTTCAAGCAAGTATCGCCATTCCTCTAGTGCTGCTTTGATGGACAAAGGTTCTCTATCCCCTACGTCGTAATTCCTCTCCGGAGGTGATGGTTTCTGAGAGAAGAACGCGATGGGATGGAGCAGAGCCTTGGGACCCTGTCTTTGGGAGAGAACTGCCCCCATGGCGATCTCAGAAGTGTCCACCTCCAGGACGTAGGGCAAGGCCGAGTAAGGGTGCTATAAAATAGGTTCCGCCATGAACAGGCCTTTAAGAGTCTGGAAAGCTGTTTCTGCCTCTATGGACCACTGAAAGCGAGTGTTCTGTTTTGTGAGCTGCGTGATAGGTGCAATGATGGCCAAGAACCCCTTTATAAATTTCCTGTAGAAATTTGCAAATCCCATGAAATGTTGGACCCCTTTCCTGTCTGAAGGTGCCGGCCATTCAAGAATAGTAGAGACCTTCTGGGGGTCCATTGTAATATCAGTCACAGAGAGAACTAGTCCCAGAAAATGGATACTGTTTTGCTCAAAAGCGCACTTCTCCGCTTTAGCATAGAGCCCATGCTGTCAGAGACGGCTCAGGACCTTGATGACATGCTCTCTGTGTTCCTCGAGGGAGGAAGAGAAGATCAGGATGTCGTCTAAGTATATGATCACAAACAGATCCAAGAAGTCCCGGAAGGCATCATTCACAAAGTGTTGGAATGTAGCGGGGGCATTGCACAGACCGAAGGGCATAACCAGATACTCGTAATGCCTGAAGTGAGTATGGAAGGCGGTCTTCCACTCATCGCCTTCTCAAATGCGGACTAGGTTGTAGGCACCCCGTAAATCAAGTTTGAAGAAGATTATGGCAGATCCCAGTCTTTGGAATAGTTCAGGAACCAAGGGTAAGGGATAGCGGTTCTTGACCATTATCCGGTTTAATTCCCGGTAGTCTATACAGGGACGTAAAAATGATCCTTTTTCTCTATGAAAAATATGCCCGCCCCTGCAGGGGACGTGGAAGGTCGGATGAATCCTTTTTCTAGGTTGTCGTCGAGATAGGCCTTGAGGGCCACCAACTCTAGTTCTGATAGAGGATAAATCCTTCCAAACGGCACTTCAGCTCCTGGTAGCAGCTCGATTGGACAGTTGTAAGGGCAGTGAGGTGGGAGTTTCTCAGCCCCCTGTTTACTGAACACATCCAGGTACCCTTGGTAGGTGGATGGTACAGCTAGACGGGTTTCAGGGTCTGAGTCCATGTCCAGACAGCCCAACGTGGGCGCAACTTCCTGGACCCGTGTAAGGCAATGCTGCCCGCAATATGGGGATTGGAACTGGATAGTCCCGGCTGTCCAATCTATATCAGGGCTATGCTCCCAGTGCCAGTGCAGGCACAGAATGATGGGGAACAGGGGGGATGCTATCGCATCCAGCAAAAGAAGTTCCTGGTGGCCATCAGCGGTGGTGGCAGGTAGTGGGACGGTGTCATGAGTCACCACACCTGACTTAATGGGGGATTTGTCGGCCAGGTGGATGATGAACTTATGGATCTTCGGCCGGAGGGGAATTTGTTGGGAAGCTGCGAAGTTCTCATCTATAAAGCAGCTACACGCTCCAGAATCAATTATAGCTGCCACTTGAATAATCTTTCCTGGAAGCTGCAGGGAGAGAGTACAAGGTGAGAGACAGGGTGATGAAAACTGGACACATTACTGAAGGAGGCTGGTATACACTTACCGCGCTTAGCGGGGCAGGATCTCAGCATATGTCCGGGTTCCCCGCAGTATAAACACAAGTTTAGTGTGCACCTCCGCTGTCTCTCTTCAGGAGTAAGAGACGGACGTAGGAGCCCTATTTGCATGGGCACGGAGGTATCCGGTGGAGAGGAGGTTGCTGAGGCAAAGTGAGTTGGTCTAGGGTAGGCAGGGACTCGGGGTAGCATCCAGGTGGGCCGTGAGGGTCCCGGAGCCCTTTCAGCACAGCGATCAAGGAGTCGCCGGTCAATATGGATTGCCAGATTGATGATAGCATCCAGTGTAGAAGGTACCCCCACACAGGCCAGCTCATCCTTGAGGGGATCGGATAGTCCAAGGCGGAACTGGTAACATAGCACGATGTCGTTCCACGCCGTATCAGCACCCCAGCACCTAAACTCCGCTACGTAGTCCTCTGTGGAGCGGCGGCCTTGCTGAAGGGTGTGTAGTGCAGCCTCCGCCATGGCCACCTCATGAGGGTCTTCATACAACCGGGCCATGGCTTGAAAAAACAGGGCCAGAGTAGAGACCTCGGGGGCTCTCTGCTCCCACAGGTGGTGGGCCCATGCCTGGGGCTCTTCCTGCAATAAGGAAATAACCAGACCCACCTTTGTAGCCTCTAAAGAAAAAGTGTGGGGCTGGAGACCAAAATAAAGCTCACAGGATTTGTGTGATAATTAAAGAGGTCAAAAAATGGGACTTTAAATGAAGCGGTGGTCACAAAGGCCATCAGCTTCCATCCCGGGTTGGGTCATATACAAAAAGAGGGTTTTTTTGGGACTTTGAATGAGACACACGGGTTATAAAAAACATGCGTTTTTATTAAAGCAACTTTCATCGAGGTAGTACTGTAGACAATCCATACATCTTTTAATACATGTATTGGGCGCATTGCCTCTACTATATATTTTGGGCACATTGCCTCTACTAAAAAATGTGTAACATATGAACTGGAAACAAATACATAATTCACAAATGATGAAAATTGGCTCCATACAATACAATCTCTGCAGCATAAGACAACTTGAATAATAATTAAAACGGCATATATCGGCTCTACGCGTTTCGTGAAGTTATGATCCACTCATCAGGAGCATTCACGTATAGGCAACTGTAATTAATAAAAATATGGAAATATTAAAATATTGTGCGCACCACCACAGAAACAGCGGAGAAGACATCCAAGTCCTCTAACAATTGTATTTTTTAATTGTATTTGCATTGCCACATGTCTCCCAGGCAGTGTGCAGCTCCCTATGCAATTTGTTTTACAATCCTTTGCCTATTAGCTTTGAAATTGGCCAGAATTGTGACTTATTCAACAATATATAGGCTACACAATTGTTTTGATTTTGTTTTTTTATCTTTATTTATTTTGTCTTTGTGTGGGAACTTCCACATTTATTATAATGTGGGTGTAACGTGATTCCCTACTCCACGCATCTAACCCACTAGACACAATGCCAACCTTTATTTGTTTTGATAAAACATTTTCTACGCCATTTTTTGCATAATTTGTGACAATTTTTAAAACCAACAATAGAATTTCTACATTGTAAACATGTCAAGAAAATATATCACATATCACATACTTGTTATTAATGTCTACATCCCTGTTACATGTTATCTACTTATTGTTTTTCATTCACTTATACAATAAAAAGCATTGGCGTTAAAAAAAGAAAATATATCACAGTGAGTAAGATATTAAAGAGAAAAAAAAAAAGATTAAACTAGTCTCAAAATGTATGTATTATGCAGAAACTGTGTAACCGGTTTCAAAAATTGCCACATATGGTGTAAAAACTGGGGCAGACACTATTTTAATAAAAGAAATAAAGGTTGGTTTTGTTCCTGGTAGATGCATTGAAGCACATCACATCCACATTGTAATGATTTTCTAGATGCATACCTCAGGGTCTCTCAGAATACTGCATGAATCCAGAATGTCAGCCAGGAAAAAAAAAGTGCTTGGGTGTCCACAATTTCAAATGAAGCTCATTTAGTACTCTATCATAATTCTACAATTTGTAAAGTAGAGCCTTTCTACATATGCTGAAAATATAAATGCTGCATACATTGAAACTGAAATATGAGCCATAAAATAAGCACAACACATGAGAAAAACATTGACTAAAATATGTACTTTGGTATCCCTGTAATGAGGACAAACATGAAAATATGTTTAGAGATGTATCTAGTCAGCAAAATTACACATTTTGACAGTTAACAGAATATGTACATACAGTATGTGCAATTGCAGTAAGCAAAGTAAGCCATAGGCACCATTAAAATGATGGCATAGCTACAATAAATAGTTCAAATATATTGGTTGCTATGGACATCGAGAAATGCTTTTTAAATAGTTTTGTTAATATTCATTCTCACAACTCCAGTTTTTCAACAAATGTAACACATTTTAACATTCACTAGTCCTGACAGTAGTTAAGCACTTAAATGTCAAACTTGCTAATTTTAAAGTCCTGATGAAACATTCTGCATCAAGTTAAGTTCTCAAACTACTTTCAACAGGCATGTTGACTGTCCAATCATCTTTAGGAAAAGGCTTGTTAAAACAATAGCATAAAATGATCTGGCACTTAGACAAGTCTCCATTGTGTGAAACAATATGGCACTGCTTTGCATAATAATTGAACTGCCAGTCATAATGTTTGAAATAAAAGAAATTCCTCAAATCTGTGTTACATACATCAAATTTTAAGTCAACTGTGCAAGAAAGACAAAATGTTGTAAAATTAGTGTTGCAATCTCATTTGCATTCAAAGTAATGCAATTTGATGTTGAATACTGTACATTTTCTGTGCCACCCACTGGCAGTTGAAATTAACAAAAAAAGTGATTTCACAACAATGATCTTTTTTGCTTACATGTGAAAAGATGATACATATATGAAAGGTGTTACTTTAACTTTTTATATTGGCGTTTAAGCTGAATGGACATAAAAGGAAATTATTTGAATGTCTCCAATTAAATTTATATCAGAAACAAACGTTTGTTTTCAATTTTTTTTGATGGAAGTGGTAATACCATCTTTTCTAATTAAAACTCAAGGTTATAATTCATGTTAAATACTGTAACCTATGGAGTTTCTACAACATAATTATCATGTACACAAAGTATTTTGTTAGAATATTGTTCCGTGTGTACATTATATGAGCAATAAAAGGTGCACTTATTATCCACACTTACAGTCTAAATTCAAGTACCGGATATCTAAAAATTTAAAGTTGAAGGTTTATTATCTACTTATATGTTGCCTTCCCCGGTTTCCCTTCCTCCTCCCTCATCAACATGCTAAAGAAAAGTTTGAATAAATCTTTCAATTTCCGTTACATACATTAGTTTAGACTCAGTGATGTCCCCACTGGGTCTCTTGAATTCTCAATGCAGGCAGAATATGGAATGTGGGAGATGTCAGCACAGTGTGATACATAGCTTCCTGAAAACATCACAGCACCCTGCCTCAGTACACCTTTCAAGAGGTGAGCAAGGTAATGCTCACATGATGATGCTGAGTCTCCATGATTGTATGAACTGAATTCTAATAAGAAAGTGGAGGGCCAAGATGTGAAAATTTGGAAAGAAAAGTGCTAGAGGCACCTGTACACTTGCACAAGACCAAAGGTAAGGCTGGCCATGCATGGTGCAAATTTCTTTCCTGCAAAAAGGAATTTGCACAATTCCCCCATCAACACGGATTGACAGTGCTGACAGGGGAATCAGCAATTAACCTCTCCTAGGTGGCTGGGGCAGGCGGGGGAAGCCACCCCCGTCGGGATAAGACAGTGATTATTGCTAGCAGCTATAGCAGCCACTAGCGATAATCGCAAGACAATCTGGCAGGCTGGTTGTACCCTAGTTGACGATCGATCAACTTGGTACATTCAGCCTGCCCATTAATGTTTCAAACAGTGTATGTCCGGCCTAAGGCAGAAGTTCAGTTTCAAGCTAAAGTCAATGCACAACGTTTTTTATCTGTAGTGATTCTTAACCTGATTCAGTTTCCCATATCTTTTATATTGTTTTTTGATCCAGTATTCTTAACTTATTATATAGCCCTGAACTGTGCACAAAACACCTATAAAAAAAAAAAAAAAAAAAAAAAGCGACCAGCCAAGTAATAATAAAAACAGCAAATAATAAAATCAACAGTAGAGTTGAGCGAACCCGAACTGTAAAGTTTGTGTTCGTACCGAACTTTGGGGTGTCCGTGACCCGGACCTGAACCCGGACATTTAAAAAAAGTTTGGGTTCGAGTTCTGGGTTCGGGTATTTGATCACGCATGTTGAATAGCTGCAGGGCAGCCAATCAGCAAGCGTGATTTTCCCTAGAAGCCATCACAGCCATGCCTATTAATGGTATGGCTGTGATTGTCCAGTGCTTCATGTGACCCAGTCTCTATATGAGGCTGGAGTCACAGTGCTGCATGTCACATGCTCTCTGGGTAGTGTAGGGAGAGGATACTGCCTGTGCTGTGAGGGACGGGTTGCAGATAGATAGATAGGTAAAGATTACTACTACTACTGCTTTTAGGGACAGATTGCAGATAGGTAGATAGGTAGAGATTACTACTAATACTGCTTTTATGGACAGATTGCAGATCTCATCCTGCATTACAGAAAGATCTGACTGGACTAGGTAGAGTCTACTGCTTAGAGGGACAGATTATTGTTCTAAAATCATCTCCTAGTTCTATAGGGTCAGGTTCCTGCTATTGCTGTAAGGGACAGATTATTGTTTTAAAATCATTTTGCAGCCCTCTAGCACTTTCCAGGACTCTTTTACAGTCATTTTTGTGCCGAAAAGTTCAGGTCCCCATTGAATTCAATGGGGTTCAGGGTAAAGTTCGGGTCAAGTCCGGTATTGAGGGGGCGTGGCCGGAACAGGCATGTGAGAGGACGTATCTTTCACAGCTCCTGCTAAAGATCCGTAATTGATCCTTCCCCAGTCGCAATACCGTTTCTCAACTCGGCCACCCTGCGGGCTTGTGTACCGGAGCACACCGTGGACCAGATGCCGGCAATGCAAACGCGCAGCATGACCCGTTCTAAAGCAGCGGAGCCCACAGCCGCGGATTCCCAAGATGGCGCCGGACCCGATCCCCAGGCGGGGCAGCCACGAGGTTCGGAGAAAGTAAAGGAACTGGGACCTAAGCCCCCCAAAACGCCTAGAAATACCGGTAAGGATCCCCCTAGAGACATCCTATATTATGCCCAGAAGCTGGGGACAGTGGGGACCACGGAGGGGAGAGGCGGCACTGCCACCGAGGCCTGGGCAGATCAAGACGACCAGATGTTTACAACGCCATCGACTGTACAGGCGATCGTTCATGCACAGCCTAGGCAGGACGTTGACATGCTGGAGGCTGAGCAACCAATGCTGGCAGACGCTCTCAAAGCTGTACACACATGCACAGCCTCGGTGGATGGCATGAAAGAACAGCTGGGGGGGCTGCGGGAAGAGGTGGCTTTTATGAGACAGGACATGCAAAAGATCCAAGAACGCACCACAGCAGTTGAAAGCAGGGTCAGTGAAATGGAAGATCAGATGCCCCCATTGCTCCGTGACACACGATCGGCCCTACAACTAGCAAGGGAGGCGAACGATCGTGTGGAAGATATGGAGAATCGCCTCCGAAGAAATAACGTGCGCATTGTGGGATTCCTGGAGAAGGTGGAAGGCAAAGACCCCACCAATTTTGTAGAGAACTGGCTTCAGGAGATGTTCGGAAAGGAAGCCTTTTCTCCTCAGTTTGCCGTGGAAAGAGCACACAGAGTACCAGGGAACCCTCCCAGATCCATGTTGGCGAAATTGCTGCATTACAGGGACCGTGAAGTGGTCCTCCGACAGGCGCGGGAGAGAGCAAATGTTACCTACAATGGAGCCAGGGTCTCCTTCTATCCGGACTTTTCGGCGGAGGTCCAGAGGCGCCGCGCCAAATTTACAGATGTCAAAAGGCGCTTGCGCCTCCTGCAGCTGCCGTATGCTATGCTCTACCCAGCGAAACTCAGGGTGACGGTGCAGGGGAGATCACAGTTCTTTGAATCCTCCAAAGAGGCGGCAACCTGGCTAGATCACAACGAACAGGCCATTAGGCGCAGGAACGAGGAACCAAGAGATGATTGACCGGCTGGTTTTGGATGACTGTATCAGATTCACATATTACCTATTGATTAAGCAAATATGTTCTCAGGCTGGGGAACTAAGATATGATAGTGATGAAAGCGAGCTTGCAAGTATTACACTGAATACATGCTATGCACTTGGAAATTTTGGGACTTAACGAAGTTAAACAAGTCTCTACCTGTTGAGGATGCCCGGTTGGCTCCTGATGTTCAGTTACCAGATGACTGTGTACACTTCAAGGCTACAGACCACTACCCCGCGACTGGAGATACATACCAGACCTCTGCCTGCGGAACAGCAAAATTGGAAATTCCCACTGTGCCGTGGGGTTCTCTGCCCAAACATAACGACCTGTCTGAACTGGTTGCACTGGAGACTGAACACCACTCCCTGATCTACACGAGGAAATGGTCCATTCTTGAGGGGGTTGGCCGCTCCCAGATGCCCACCGCTTCGGCTGTGTCCTGTCCCTTCCTGCCACTGTTGATGTACCTCTCTTTTCAATGGCCACTGTACCAGTAGTTTCATGGAACATTAGAGGGCTGCATTCACCCCTCAAATGAACTATGATTAATATGTGCCTCAAGAAACACCATCCTGCCATCATATGCCTCCAAGAGACTCATTTGACTGCTGACTCTGTGAGATGCATTGGGTACAGGTGGGTGGGGCGGGACTACCATTCGATGCATACAAACTTTTCTAGGGGAGTAAGTGTTATGATACATGCTGCCCTGGATTTCCAGGAAATTGACAAACTGATTGACTCGGAGGGGAGGTATGTCTTTCTGCACTGTAGACTGGGTACTCTGATATGTGTATTGGCTTGTGTGTACATCCCACCGCCCTTTGCGGCGGAGGTGCTACGACTTCTCATATCCTTTTTGGATGGGAGGCCGGGAGTGCCGCTGCTTGCAGTGGGGGATTTTAACTACTGCCTAGACAGGGCCTTGGATAGGCATCCAGCCCAGCAACCCTCGACCCTCCCCAGGGGGACGCCCCTGGCGAGGTTGTTACAAGCAGTAGGGTGGGAGGATGTCTGGAGGATAAGGAACCCAACAGCTAGGCAATTCTCCTGCTTTTCTAAAACGCATGGTACCTTATCTAGGATTGATCTCGTGGTGGGCACCTCAACCATACTCCCGTATATCTCAGGGGTAGAGTACGGACCCCGCAGTGTGTCTGATCATGCTCCCCTGGTGGTGCAGATACAAGCCGCGCCGCCAATCCGTCTGGCGCACTCGCCTTGGAAATTTAATGCGTTTTGGCTGAAATTGTTCCATACACGAAGAGATTGAACGGAGGGTGCGAGAGTACTTTGCTTCCCGAGATCCATCCGAGTCCAGCGTGCTGCAGTGGGAGGTTTTCAAAGTCTCTTTGAAGGGTATACTGGTGGCGGAGATCAATAAGGTTAAGGCAGCCTCCTTGGGACTTAGGGAGATGGTGGAAGCTCAGGCCCGGGTATTAGAGCAGCGGTACATTGACAACCCCAGTGACTCAACTAGGGAGGCGTGGCAATCAGCACAGAATGCTTATGAAAATTTGCTCTCCTCCTCAGTCGAGAAAAAGCGATTCTTTAGCAGGCAAGCATTTTTCGAGGAAGGGGAAAAGACAGGCAGGATGTTGACCCGTATTGCTTCTACTCACCAGAGATCCCCGGTGATAGGGGCGATTAGGGCTCAGACGGGGGAATTGGTGAACTCTCCGGAACAGATAGTCCAGGGAGCTGGCCGGCTTCTATGAGTCTCTGTATCTCCCGGGTACTTCTTACGACCTGGGAGATCTGGAATAGTATCTTAACGGCTTAGAATTCCCTAGACTGTCAGCAGCACAAATTAAACGGTTGGAGGCCCCCTTGACAGTGGAAGAGCTTCAGGAGGCGGTGGGTATGTTTCCCAACAGTAAGGCTCCAGGGGAGGACGGCTTGCCCATGGAAATTTACAAACAATACTCTGGATCCCTGCTCCCTCGCCTTCTGCGGGTCTTTAATGAGTCGCTGGAGGCGGGAGAGCTACCTCCCTCCATGTCACGGGCCAATATTATTCTGCTCCTGAAGGCGGGTAAGGATCCGGTGAACACCGGATCCTATCGGCCTATTTCGCTTCTACAAAGCGATGTGAAAATCCTGGCCAAGGTCCTGGCCATTCATTTAAATGGGTTCATAGCGTCTGTGGTTCACTCGGATCAGGCAGGATTCATGCTCAACAAGTCAACAGCGATCAATTTAAGAAGACTCTTCCTGAATATGCAGTCCCCGGCGGATAATGTGGGAGGCAGGGCTTTACTGTCGCTTGACGCCGCTAAGGCTTTCGATAGCGTAGATTGGGAGTACTTATGGGCTGTGCTTGAGCGCTTTGGTATAGGTCCCAGATTTATAGCTTGGGTTAAACTGCTATACGCCCGACCTCAGGCTGCCATTAGAGCCTTCGGTAAGATATCGCATAGCTTTGCTCTGAAGAGGGAAACCAGGCAGGGGTGCCCACTTTCGCCCCTCCTGTTTGCCTTGGCCATTGAGCCCCTGGCGATCAGGATCAGGTCTCATGAGGAGATTGTGGGTTTTAAATATGGGGGGAGGCAGGAGAAAGTGCTGCTTTATGCCGATGATACCCTTCTCCTCTTGGGTGACACGGATACCTCGTAGCAGGCAGCTATGGCCACTATTGTAGAATTTGGTACCTTCTCTGGTCTACTCATTAACTGGTCGAAATCAGCCCTATTATTGATAGATGGTGATGAGACACAGCAGATAACGCCCTCTTGCCCTATACCACTCACGCAATCCTTTAAGTATCTTGGGATACAGATAACGCAATGCCCCAGAGATTTTTGTAAGCTAAACATATTTCCCCTCCTTCAAAGATTTAGAGACCGTATTAGAACATGGCGTTCCTTGCGCATATCGATAGCCGGACGGGTTAATCTTATAAAAATGATTCTTATGCCGCAGCTACTCTACTTCTTACATAACACGCCTATGGTAATACCCCTGAAAGTCTTTAGGATAGTGAATTCCATTTTCCGAGCCCTTATTTGGAGAGAGGTTGTCCCGCGAATAAAGCTGGAGCACCTGCAGAGACCCAAGGATGAGGGAGGGCTAGCACTCCCAAATCCATGGCTCTATTATATAGCGGCACAGCTGCAACACCTTATAGGGGCCACGGGAGAAGGAGGTGTGATGGGGTCATCAGCCATGGTAATGTTATACACGATCCAAAGGGATTCTGTTCCCTGTGCGCTTGAGGCACAGGCCTTTGGCCTGCCAAACAAAAGATACCCAACGTATAACCTAATTCAAAAGATATGGAACAAGACCAAATACTTGGGAGCGACTGGGTTTACCACTTTTAGCCCCATATGGAATAATGACTCATACCTGGAATTGGCTAAACTGCAGATGGGCCCTAGATGGGTTAAACATGGAGTGACACACCTTAAACATATATTTAAGAATGGAAGATTAATACCCTTTACCGAATTACAGGCTACATTCAAACTACCGGCCAGTATGTACTTCGGCTATTTACAGCTGCATCATGCGGTGAGGGCGCAGAGCGGGTCCTCGGAGTGGCACTTGTCTACCGTCCCGCTGTTCAACCTCATTGAGGGGGCTGCTACTTCTAAGGGCTTTATATCGCAGGGGTACGCCATACTACTCTGGTCCTTTTTGGGTTGGCACCCCCTGGTGGTGATGGAGCGATGGGAGGAGGACATAGGTCCTCTAGATGGAGATCAGTGGGAGGAGGCTTTTCAGGCGGTGGTTACTTGCTCGCTGAATGTGTCCCAGAGGCTATCACAAATATTCATCCTATTGAGAGTACATTATACACCCCATAAACTACACCGGATGGGTCTGAGGGTGGATGCTAATTTTACCAGATGCAAGAGAGACCATGGGGATCTGATCCACTTAGTTTGGAGATGTCCAAAACTGCACCGTTATTGGGGGGAGTTGTGCGACAGATAAATGCGATTTTCCAAGTAAACCTTCGACTAGACCCTAAAGCCTGCATTCTAGGTATACTGGAAGAATACGAGTGGGAGGCAGCTGTCAGAGAGGCTATCCATAGAGCCCTGTTTCAAGCCCGTAGGCAGATCTTAGTACAATGAAGGGAAGAGAGCCCACCCACGATCAGGGAGTGGGAGGCAAAGATGGGGGACCAACTTCGACTGGAAAAGCTCATATACCAGCACAGGGGAATGGGACATAAGTTTGAGAGGCTATGGGCTCCGAGGCTGGAGACACCGGGGCTTGCCCCGGTGGATCTGGTCATGGACAAGTTGTTGCGGATGTGAGCTGGACCACAGCATGGGCTATATGGTCCTTAGGACCTCCAGTACGAGAACAGTTTTCTCCAAGTGGGGGAGAGGGGTAAAGGGCGGAAGCCCTCAGTGTGGTGTCTTAAAAGTGATATATGTGATCAATATCTGATGTTGTGTTTGTATATGATGAAATGTATATGAGAGCAGGATGTGGCCTGTGATTGCCTACTACAATGTTGATACCTGTGGAATGTCATCTGTGTTTTTGTGTCTGTACAACTACCAATAAACAGTTTTGTTGGATAAAAAAAAAAGTCTGGACTTTTTTCTGAAGTTCGGCCGAACCCACCGAACATCCACGGGTTCGATCAGCTCTAATCAACAGCAAATAAGGTAGCACTCAAATTCACTCTGTAAGAGCACTAATAGTGAGTAAATAATCAATTTAGGAATATGGGTCTTGATAACAATTGTTTTCTCAATAATTTTTAAATTAAACTGTATTGGAGTACTTTTTTCCAGGTGTTAAATTACTGCCTCTTTTTAGGTTATACAGTCATTGCTTTATTGTGTATAGCTTTCTATGTATTATTTTAAAGTATCATCAAAGGCATTTTTTTTAGAGTGCAGAGGAATTAGAATACCTGCCAGGTTTTATTGCTGTCTGTGTGGCCATTAGAGAAATTCACCCCCTCTATTTGTCCTACTTACTGAGAATCCAAAATGTTGGGTTGACATCAGAACAGGAATAGTGGAGACATCTTCCAATGGGGACACTAGTTTTGGTGAACCTGTTTACAGCTCAGGACACAGATGGCGAAAATATCTGACAGGGTTTATAACTCTCCCTTACTCCCTCTAAAATTAAATTAAAAAATGTTGCCTTTAGTAACACTTTAATTGTATTCATTTATTATTATGTGTGAATTAGTTTCCTTGTAGCCTTTCTACTAGAATACATAACATTCCCTATCACGGTCTTGGGTAAGAGGCCCTTGTGTTCATCAAATTTCCCCCTGGCAAGGTACCTCATCATGTTCAGGGTAAGGGGCCTGGTATGGTTCAGGCAAGTTTTGAGGGGGCACTCTTTTTTTCTTGTTTTTTTGCATGTGGTCCCCCTTAAAACCTATACCAGATTCAGTGGGGGGGCGGGGGGGGGGGGATCTACGCTGTTTTACCCTAATTGTCAAATATTCTTAGGGCTATTTTTGTCTTGGAATTGAATGTTAGGGAATGTTACATTCACCCACTGAAATGCAACAAAGAAACTATTGCACGTATTCCAAAAATATAGTATTATTCATTATGCTTGTGCAAATGTTGAAACTTTCGCAAAGCAGATTTTTGTAAACTGACCCCTTCAAGTTGACATTCTTATTTAAAGCCACTAGGAGTCCCCAGTGATTGCTGTACTCTGGTATGAATAATGTGTATATGGTTAAATGGAGTGCATGATAAGCCCACAGTCCTATGCTCCTGAGGATGTCAGAATGATGAAATGAGTAGGGCGGAACTAGCTGATGTCATCACTCTGATTATTGAGGAAAAGTTTGTGGATACCATTCCTATGTTAACAGTGGTGGCTGAAACCTATGCACTCTTAAAATGCGAGTTTTCAACTGCATGAGGTCAGAGACGGCAAGGAGCACCCGGTAGTCTACTTAAGCAGGAAGCTTAATAGACGTGAAAAGAATTATGCCATTGTGGAGAAGGAGCGCCTGGCCATCAAGTGGGCCTTAGAGGCCCTAAAATACTACCTGCTGGGAAGGTCATTCAGGCTAGTCACCGACCATGCCTCCCTTAAATGGGTGTGTAACATCTGGGAGAAAAATAGCTGGGTGACTAGGTGGTTCCTGGCCCTACAGCCGTTTAAGTTCTCAGTAGAACACCGGGCTGGAAGGCTCCAAAATAATAAAAGTCTTTCCCGGGCCCACTGCATGGTCGGGACAGTTGCTCTGCCCCGGGAGCTTGAGCAGAGGGGGGATATGTGACGTTATGCGAGGCACCACAATGGATGGGCGATACTTGTCGCCTAGCATGTGATCATTTTGAGGCGACTAGCGGGAATCTGACCCAGGTTTTGCCAGCCAAAGTGGCAGAGGTGGTTCCAGCCCGGACTTTCTGGTCCACTCAAACCCCTGTCCACCTGCATTTAATGATCAGGAAAAGATCTCACTAGAGCTCAATCCTGGATCTCAGAGGGAGAAAGCTGAGATAGCTCTGTGTGCTAAATTGGACTTTAAAAACAAGGTTTGCAATGTGCTTATGTTCTGGGGGACAGCCCCACATTGTATAGAGAGTAATCTCTTTGTTTAGTGTAGCGCCAGATGGCGAGGTTTTGTTTTCTGTTTCTGTTTATTTTTTGATCTTGCAAACCTGTAAAAATAAACCTGGGAAACTGCTAGGCTTTAACCACTTCAGCCCCGGAAGGATTTCCAGCTTTAGGACCTGAGCCCTTTTTTCAATTTGTCACTGCACCGCTTCAAATGGTAATTGCGCGGTAATGCAATGCA
Organism: Glandirana rugosa; assembly: GCA_018402905.1. NCBI lineage: Eukaryota > Metazoa > Chordata > Amphibia > Anura > Ranidae > Glandirana > Glandirana rugosa. Next base: position 45,624 of record BLSH010413184.1, on the reverse strand, counting down.
GTACCCAAACGAAATTTGCGTCCTTTTTTTCCCACAAATAGAGCTTTCTTTTGGTGGTATTTGTTCACCACTGCGCTTTTTAATTTTTGCGATATAAACAAAAAATGATATTTTCAACTTTATTTTATTACAAAAATACAATAAACTAAATTTTAGTCATAAATTTTTGCCAAAATGCATTCAGCCACATGTCTCGGGTAAAAAAAAAGCCAAATTGCGTATATTTATTGCTTTGCGCAAAAGTTATAGCGTCTACAAACTAGGGTACATTTTCTGGAATTTCCGCAGCTTTTATTTTATGACTGCCTATCTCATTTCTTGAGGTGCTAAAATGGAGGGGCAGTACAAACCCCCCCCAAATGACCCCATTTTGGAAAGTAAAAACCCCAAGGAATTTGCTGAGAGCTTAGGGTGTCTACTTTCCAAAATTTGGTCATTTGGGGGGGTTTTGTGCTATCTGGGCATTCCATGGCCTCCGAAACTGTGATAGGGAGTGTGTAGTAAAATCACCTTTTTACGCACTTAGAAAGCCTGAAGGTGGTGATTGGTTTTTGGGGTCTCGTACGCGGCTAGACTGCCAGAAGGTCTCACATATGTGGTATCCCCATATTCAGAAGAAGTAGCAGAATGTATTTTGGGGTGTCATTTCACATATACCCATGGCATGTTCAAGTAACTTATCATTTAGTGAGAACTTTGTGGAAAAAATAAAAACATTGTAATTTCCCCGAAACTTGTGGCAAAATATAAAATATTCCATGGACTCAACATGCCTCTCAGCAGATAGCTTGGGGTGTCTACTTTCCAAAATGGGGTCATTTGGGTTTTTTTTTTGCTATCTTGGCATTTCATGGCCTCCGAAACCTGGATAGGTAGTGTGGGGTGAAAGCATACATTTTCGCCCTTAGAAATCCTGAAGGCGGTGTATGGTTTTCGGGGTCCCGTACACGGATAGACTCACAAAAAGTCTTACACATGGGGTATCCTCATACTCAGGAGAAGCAGCAGAATGTATTTTGGGGTGTAATTACACACATACCCATGGCATGGGTGAGCAATATATAATTTCAGTGACAACTTTGTGTATTTTTTTTATTTTTACGAAAGTGGGGTGTGATGGATAGGTCCAAAGCCTCCGGTACTTTACGGTTCTATCGTTTTTTTTTTGGGTTTACTGGGGTAAAACCTTTCATCTGTGGG
>BLSH010413184.1:24094-42563 GCA_018402905.1 Glandirana rugosa | reverse complement strand
ACATCTCTTTTGGGGTGTTCTTTGGCCTGGGGTACCACGGAGGAGACGGGGAAAGTGCCTCCCATGCAGCCGGCTAACTGCATTCACATTGTGAGGTGGGGGTACAGCACCATCTGGATACAGAAGGGCTGTGACGATCTCTTCCATGAATTTGAGGAAGGATCCTGTCAGTCCTGACGCTCTGTATAAGACATGATCGTTCAGCAAAGCCAATTGAAAAAGGTATAGAGACACTTTTTTGTACCAGCGTCTCGTTTTACGGGCAATTAGGTACGGCGCCATTAACTGATCATTGAGGTCCACCCCTCCCATATTTAGGTTATATTCGTGGACACAGAGGGGTTTCTCCACAAGACCAGTCGCTGTAGAAATTTGCACTGTCGTATCTGCGTGAAGGGAGGTCAGAACGAAAACATTCCGATTGTCCCTCCACTTCACCGCGAGCAAATTATTACACTTTGTGCAGGCTCTCTCCCCCCGACTAAGACGGGATTCTACAAGCCGTTTGTGGGAAGCCCTGGCGATTAGGTCGCACGGTGCCACATGCTCCAATCTGTTGATCAAATAAATGACTAAACAGTGGCACGCTCGTGTAATAATTGTCCACGTATAAGTGGTACCCCTTTCCGAATAAGGGTGACACCAAGCTCCACACAATCTTGCCAGCGCTCCCTATGTAGTCTGAGCATCCTTCCGGCTCTACCTGACTATCTTTGCCCTCATAAACCAGAAAACTATTTGTATAGCCTGAGGCCCTGTCACAGAGCTTATACATCTTGACCCTGTATCTGGCAAGCTTGCTGGGGACAAACTGCTTGAAAGCAAGACGGCCAGAAAATTTAACCAGGGACTCGTCCACGCACACAACTTTGTTGGGAATAAAAAGTGTGGCAAACTTCTGGTTGAAATGGTTTATGAGGGGCCGAATTTTGTAGAGCCGGTCAAATTCAGGGTCACCCCGTGGACGACTAAGTTCATTATCACTAAAGTGCATGAACCGCAAAATCTGCTCGTACCGTGCCCTGGACATGCAAGCAGAGAACACGGGCATATGGTGAATTGGGTGCGTGGACCAATATGACCGCAATTCAGATTTTTTAGTTATGCCCATGAGGAAGGAAAGGCCCAGAAAGGTTTTAAATTCTGGAACTGTGATTGGTTTCCAGTCTCTGGCAAGCATCAAATGGGGATTAATGGCGATGAATTGACCAGCATATAAATTGCTTTGGTCCACAATAGATCTATAAAGATCTTCCGTGAAATACAGCGAATAAAAATCAGTGGCCGTAAAATCAGCTGTATTCATGGTGATTCCGGGTTGGGCAGTGAATGGGGGAAGTATGGGTGCTGCATCAGTGGGGGGTTGCCAATCAGGGTTTGCAAGCGCATCAGGAAGGGCACTATGGGTTCTGCGGGCCTGTGTTCGTCTTCTTCGTGGCTGCGGGGCATTACTCGTGCTAGCCACACCAGCTTGTACTGCACTTATGGGACTCGCCACGTCACCAAGTGCTACTGCAGTGCTGGTTTGTCTACGTCCAGGGGGTACTAGGCCGCTGGTGCTCGCCAGGTCACCAGAATGGGTAGCAGCACTAGTACTGGTTCTCTGCTGCATACGAGAGCCCTGCAGTTCACGCACATCAGTGACAGCAGAACGGGGTCTGGTACGCCTGACTCTAGAAGGGACCACAACTTCGTCGTCAGAGCTATCTGTCAGGGTGCCGCTGCTGTCTACAGGTTCATATGCTGAGCCTGAATCTGACAGTGAGGCTTCCCCATCGCTCTCATCTGTCAAACTCAGCATATTGTAGGCCTCTTCGCTAGTGTACTTGCGGCCAGACATTTTGGGCTTTCTAAATTTGAAACGTACACTAGCGTGACTCACAGGCAAAAAAGTGCACCTGGTTGTCAGAGCCTGCTTCAAACGCTACCAAATTCACTGTCAGAATTCGCAGGGATCGGGCGTGATCTCTGCGAAGGCTGCAGATATGTGTGTTGTGTTTTGTAAGTGACAGCGATCTATTGATCCTGCACTTGGGTGGGCTGGGATGGGCGGAGGGGCTAAACGCAGGTGTTAGCAGTTATCTGGGCTGATCCCGCTAACACTGCGTTTTTTAGAACCCTAATCTAAGGGGGACGCTAATATATATCTGATCAGATCGCAGATATTGCTCTGATCAGATATTATAATAATATCTAGCACCTACCCTAATGTGCATGCGTGCGTGTCAGAGTACCTCGCTAACTGACCCTGCCTGGCGTTTACACTGACCCTAACGCACACTAAAAGCTAACTGGGGTCACCGCCGGGCGATCAGGGGTTAAAACCTATAAAAGGTATATACGGCGGGTAATCTGATTGAAAAAAAAAAAACATCTATCTAACTAGCGTCACCCGTGACACTTATACGGTGATCACAGGTGACAGGGGGCAATCAAGGGGTTAAAAACTTTATTGGGGGGGCAGGGGGGGTATTTTCACCTAACTAGGCCTAGTACTAGACTAACCTAACACTGATTTAGCATCACAAGGGTCACAAGTACAGCGATTGCTAAAAATCAGATCGCTGCACTATGTGATACTGTGACAGGGAGTGACAGGGAGTGAAAGGGTTAACTGGGGGGCGATCAGGGGGAGATCAAGGGGTTAAATGTGCCTATGTGACCTGGTGTCAGTGTAGTGATTGTGTAACTCACGTTTTCAGATGCTTCTTCTTCCTCGCTGAAACCAAAAAGTGCTTCAGGGAGGAAGAGGAGTTAACTTCCTCTGCCTCTGTTTACATTTACAGAGGCAGAGGAGCATTTCATTGGCAGGGGCGATCTACAGGGCCAGGCCAAAAATCATTGGCCTGTCGCTGTGGAGTGATCTGCCCTGTATCCAATGGCGCTGCAGTACCCGCGCCTAGGGGGCGCGTGCGCGCACACTGCTCGTTATCGCGGCCGCCGTCGTATGATGGCGATTTGCGATAACGAGCCAACTTGTCGCCATCAACCTGTGGTTGGCGGTCGGCAAGTTGTTAAAGAAACTGACATCCATGCTGAATCTTTTCCACTGAAAAGTGATCCCCACGAGCTAATCTCCCACAGTATATATATATATATACAGTGTGTCACAAAAGTGAGTACACCCCTCACATTTTTGTAAATATTTTATTATATCTTTTCATGTGACAACACCGAAGAAATTACACTTTTGCTACAATGTAAAGTAGTGAGTGTACAGCTTGTATAACAGTGTAAATCTGCTGTTCCCTCAAAATAACTCAACACGCAGCCATTAATGTCTAAAGCACTGGCAAGAAAAGTGAGTACACCCCTAAGTGAAAATGTCCAAATTGGTCCCAAAGTGTCAATATTTTGTGTGGCCAGCATTATTTTCCAGCATTGCCTTAAACCCTCTTGGACATGGAGTTCACCAGAGCTTCACAAGTTGCCACTGGAATCCTCTTCCACTCCTCCATGATGACATCATGGAGCTGGTAGATGTTAGAGACTTTGCGCTCCTCCACCTTTCCGTTTGAGGATTCCCCACAGATGCTCAATAGGGTATAGGTCTGGAGACATGCTTGGCCAGTCCATCCCCTTTACCCTCAGCTTCTTTAGCAAGGCAGTGGTCATCTTAAAGGTGTGTTTAGGGTTGTTATCATGTTGGAATACTGCCCTGTGGCCCTGTCTCCGAAGGGAGGGGGTCATGCTCTGCTCCAGTATGTCACAGTATATGTTGGCATTCATGTTTCCCTCAATGAAATGTAGGTCTCCAGTGCCGGCAGCACTCATGCAGCCTCAGACCATGACACTCCCACCACCATACTTGACTGTAGGCAAGACACACTTGTCTTTATACTCCTCATCTGGTTGCTGCCACACACGCATGACACCATCTGAACTAAATAAGTTTATCTTGGTCTCATCAGACCACAGGACATGGTTCCAGTAATCCATGTCCTTAGTCTGCTTGTCTTCAGCAAACGGTTTGGAGGCTTTCTTGTGCATCATCCTTAGAAGAGGCTTCCTTCTGGGACCACAGCCATGCAGACCAATTTGATGCTGTGTGCGGCATATGGTCTGAACACCGACAGGCTGACCCCCGACCCTTTCAACCTCTGCAGCAATGCTGACAGCACTCATGCATCTATTTCCCAAAGACAACCTCTGGATAGGACGCTGAGCACGTGCACTCAACTTCTTTGGTCGACCATGGCGATGCCTGTTCTGATTGGAACCTATTCTATTAAGCCACTGTATGGTCTTGGCCAGCATGTTGCAGCTCAGTTTCAGGGTCTTAGCAATCTTCTTATAGCCTAGGCCATCTTTATGTAGATCAACAATTCTTTTTTACAGATCCTCAGAGAGTTCTTTGCTATGGGGTGCCATGTTGAACTTCCAGTGACCAGTACGAGTGAGTGAGAGTGATAACACCAAATTTAACACACCTGCTCCCCATTCACACCTGAGACCTTGTAACACTAACAAGTCACATGACACCAGGGAGGGAAAATGGCTAATTGGTCCCAATTTAGACATTTTCACTTAGGGGTGTACTCACTTTTGTTGCCAGCGGTTTAGACATTAATGCCTGTGTGTTGAGTGATTTTGAGAGGACAGCAAATTTACATTGTTATACTAGCTGTAAACTCACTACTTTACATTGTAGAAAAGGGTAATTTCTTCAGTGTTATCACATGAAAAGATATAATAAAATATTTACAAATATGTGGGGGTGTACCCACTTTTGTCAGATACTGTAGTACAGTCAGTGTAGTATATATAACACAGACTATTGAAGTGGTTAAGGGGAACCCCGCTGCAAAATTTTTAAAAAATTGGCATGAGGGACCCCCAAAAGTTATACCAGGCCCTTCAGGTCTGGTATCGATTTTAAGGGGAACCCTGCAACATTTTTTTTTTAAAAAGTGGCATGCGGGTCCCCCCAAAATCCATTCCAGGCCCTTATCCAAGCATGCAACCTAGCAGGTCAGGATAGGAGGGGGATGAGCAAGCACCCCTCTTCATAACCATACCAGACCACACGCCCTCAACATGGGGAGGGTGCTTTGGGGTACCCCCCAAAACACCTTGTCCCCATGTTGATGAGGACAAGGGCCTCTTCCCGACAACCCTGGTCAGTGGTTGTCGGGGTCTGCGGGCCGGGGGTTTATCGGAATCTGGAAACTCCCTTTAACAAGCGGCCCCCCCAGATCCCGGCCCCCATGTGAATGAGTATGGGGTATGTTGTACCCCTACCCATTCACCAAAAAAGGAGTGTAGTGTTACAAAAAACAGTAGGCAGTTTTTGACAAGTCGTTTATTAAAAATGTCTTCTTCTTCCCCTGCTTCTTGTTCTTTCTTCCTCCAGTCCTCCTCCATCTTCTCCTTCCCTGCTTCTTCTTCTTCTGGTCTTCTCCTTCTTCTTTCTGTCTTCCTCCGCTTCTTCCTTCCTCTCATCATCTTGTTCTTCCTCCGCTGCCGCTCCCGATGCTGACCAGAGGTGGCTCCCAGAAGGGGCTGTCTTCAGTTTGACAGTTATTTTATAGGCAAGGGCTGGGCCACCCGGTGGCGTAAGTAAGTGACCCCACCTCCTTCTGACATCATGTGATGATGGAGGAAGACAGAAGGACGAAAGAAGAAGAAGCAAGGAAGAAGACATTTTTAATAAAGGACTTGTCAAAAAATTGCCTACTGTTTTTTACACTACACTCTTTTTTTGGTGAATGGGTAGGGGTACAATGTACCCCATACTCATTCACATAGGGGGGTTGGGATCTGGGGGCCCCTTTGTAAAGGGGCTTCCAGAGTCCCATAAGCCCCTCACCTGCAGACCATCACCACCAGCCAGGGTTGTCGGGAAGAGGTCATTGTCCCCATCAATATGGCGAATCTTGGCGTGGGGTTCCCCTTAAAATCCATACCAGACCGAAGTTTTAAAAACTTTTTTTGCATTGATACATGTCTCCTAGGGCAGTAACCAGGTCCCCATACACTTTTTTTGGCAATGACTTGCATATAAGCCTTTAAAATGAGCACTTTTGATTTTTCATGTTCGTGTCCAATTGACTTTAATAGGGTTTGTGTGTTCAAACTTATTGCCTGTTTGTGGTATTCTGCTCCGAACCAAAACCACTACTTCCTACTCAGTCTATACCAGGGGGTGGCTTTTGTTGTTAGTAAAGCATTGCCCTGTACTATTTAATCACTGGTTACAGATCTGGTGGGCAGGTACGAGGCTGTGGTTTGACTTATTCAAGTGTTACTTATCTCTTTGTCAGCCTATATATTCCCCCTCCCTTGCAGGTTGCATAGACTTACCAACACAGGAGTAAAACAGGATTGTTTTGTACTCGCTGTAAAATCCTTTTCACTTTGATTATTGCTAGTCATATCTCTCTCTCTCTGCTCTCCAAAATTGAGTCATACTGCCTGCTGCAAGCATGGAACACTGCTGGTGGCCACACACCCTCTCACGTCATTAACAATTAAATTAGTGAACAAGCAGAGAGGGCAATAGCAAAAACTTGCAAGGAGCTGCAATAAAAAGACATCCCCCAAGATGCAGAGAGGCCAGAAAAAGTAGCCCTTTTTGTGCCTACAGTGTCCCCACATGGCCGTCGAACAGACTGTGGCCAAAAAGTCCTCAGTTCCTTAAAAGGGTTACAGCAGTGGCAGAACACCTCCTGGAAGACTAACAAGTAAACATTTTCCTTGCACAGCCAAGGTTGCCCCCACAGTTTGCTCCATGTTAAGAAAGAAGCATTATACACTGATACAGGATAGGAGGAGAGGGTAAAACAATGGAGGAGGCACTCAGACCTTACTACACTGTATTTATAGTTCAGTATATCAATGTTCCAATATAGGAAGGAGCAGAGTGCTACCCATTGTGGCACTAATCACTTGATGGAGACACTGTGAAAAGACTCCAATTGCAAAGGCTGCCCTTAATAGTGCCGCCAATCCTGCACTGTGCAAGGAACTGCATGCACTCATAACTGGAACTGATGAGAATACAAGGATCATTTTTTTATCCAGCTTTCATACAGCAATGTGACAGCACTGACAAATCAGAATGCATCTGGTCCGTCCTGGAAGCACTGACAGAGCAGATGGAGAAGAGGCAGGATTTTAAATCCTTGGACCACTGGAGCATCTGTGAGGGTGCTGACGGCTCAGGAACCGAGGAGGTAAGTACAGCATGGACTAGAGGGTGGGGAAAGTGGCTGGTGTTTTTTTTTCTGTAAATGTGAACTAACATTTTAAAGTGATATTAAATCCTCAGTTGTAAGCACTTTCAGCAGCTAATTTAATCAAATTCTGAGTATTCAGCTTCTTTATCTTTTACTTCTTGCCTGTGTACAGTATCTGTTTAAGCTGGTGCCCTGACCATTAGCCCAGGTTTCCAGAGTGATCCTTTTCTCTTGCCGTGCCCTGTGGAGCTCCCCTTGCATGCAGGGAGTAGAATTGTGTCTCCCTACATTTTGTGCATCAATAGAAACAAACAGCCACGTAGACTAGGATAGCCCAGCACTCCCCTACTCCTCCATCCTCCTCCCCTTTCTCCAAGCTAACAGCTTGAGACTGAAGACTGCACTGTCGACTATTAACTCTTTCTTGTGAAGACTGGAAGTTGAGAGAAGCAGCGCTAAGGCTCCATGCACACTGGACATTAAAAAAACATTCTGGGGGTGTGGCCTGATGTGTGCAGCGACGAAAGCTCCGATCAGCACCAGAACAATCCGGAGGAATCCTCTCTCCAGGACAAAGGGTGAGAACAAAAAACACCCCTACACTACTCCCTAGCCTCCACGCTATGGCCCACTCTGCATCTTGGCCAGAGAGGAGCCAGGTACGGACTTCACATAGGCCACGACAGCGCCCGGCTGTTCCCGCAAGGCTATCCACACAAAATCTCACCTACCCCTTGTTTTGCCAGGGAGATCGGACAAAAGCCTGGGATCGGGCCGATTACGTGAGCCTGGGGATTCATTGAGGCCTACTAAGGCCTAGCTCTGCAGCCATATTGGGACTCCCTGCTAAGAGGCATAAGGAATGAAGGAGTAAGCCAGCAAACATGCAGCACAGGGGAAGCACCGTAACAACACAAGCCCGCTTATTGCCAATTATTTTCCAACCCCACCTCACAAACATGTCCAGAAAGAGACTAGAGGAATATAATTATAGGAAAATAATATGGACCTAAAAATATACACGAAAAAAAATAGGTACTAGACTAATTAACATAATGCTCTCCCTAATACATACCGACCAAACAGGTTTTACTAAAGGTCACCAAGCGGCAGATGCTACTAGAAGGTTGATAAACGTGATCCACCACGCAGAGCTCAGCGGAACGCCTTCTCTGCTCCTTTCACTGGATGCAGAGAAGGCGTTCGACAGGGTTCATTGGACATATCTACAACCAGTCCTCCAAAAATATGGATTAACAGGACACATAATGACAGCGATATCAGCACCTGAAACTACGGATACTGGAAGCCTGTGCTAGCATTTCTCCTGCGGTGTTGCTATCAGTGTGTGAAGAGTGGGAGAAGAGGGTTGCATTGATAATCCAACACAATGGGCAGCACATTGAACACATTTTATAAGTGGTCAGAAACTTGTAAATAACTCATGAAAGAATAAAGTTACGTTAAAACCAAGCACACCATTGTTTTTCTTGTGAAATTCCCAATAAGTTTGATGTGTCACATGACCCTCTTCCTATTGAAAAAAACAAAAGTTGGATTTAAAATGGCCAACTTCAAAATGGCCGCCATGGTCACCACCCATCTTGAAAAGTTTCCCCCCCTCACATATACTAATGTGCCACAAACAGGAAGTTACCATTCCCATTTTATTAAGGTGTATCCATATAAATGGCCCACCCTGTATATTCTTTTTGCAAGCGTTCAAATGGTTTCATTTGCCTCTTACATGTAAGATCATTTATAAGGATGATTCCCCTGGTTCTCCAAGTTTTAAGATTTCGGTCTGTGGTTGTCTGTTCGAGAATCCCTATTGGGAGCGGGAAGTAGGGTTTTTCTAAATGGGATTTTAGTTTCCCGATCATCTTTTTCCATGTGTGTGCTGTGGCTTTTATTGTAGGTGGGGCGGCCATTGGGATTTTCAATCCTAGTGGTGTGCTCAATAACCAGTCAGGTAGCTTTGATTGAGAGATGTAGGATGCTTCCATCCTGCTCCATATTTTAGTGGGTTGTGGTAGGAACCAATCTTGGATTGGTGCTAACATGGACGCTATATAGTAATCCTCAAAGTCCAATGAGCCCACTCCTACAGCATGTTTGTGTTTAATCAGTTTTGAGTGAGCGCATCTTGGTTTTTTGCCCATCTAAAGGCATTGATTTAGGATGGTCTGAAGAGAATGAGTACGGTAGAGGTATTGGGATGGCCCTAAAGAGGTATAATATTTGAGGTAGACGTAACATCTTGAATGCGGCTAGCCTGCCACTTCATAAGTCATGTTTGAGCATAGTGTGGGCTTCGAACTTGAGTTTCGCTGTGGCCGGTTTAAAGTTAGTAGCAAATAATTTCTTTACTGTTTTAGGTAGCTGTATCCCAAGATATGTAATGCTGTCTATAGCCCATAAGAACGGGTGTTGTGTTTGTAGAAGGTTGCTCATAGTCGCATTCACGCCCAATTCTAAAACATACGATTTGGTTACATTGGCTTTATAGTAACAAATTTTACTAAATTGTTCTAGGACTTTTCGTACTTCTATCAGGGAAGGAGCTGGATTTGACAACATTAAAATCATGTCGTCTGCGAATAAGCTTTTTTGTGTGTTGATTTGCATGTTTATTGCTGAGATCAGCAGGTTGTTTCTAATGAGTTCTGCTAGTGGTTCTAAGGACAGGTTAGAGATCAATGGGGACAAGGGGCATCCTTGTCTAGTGCCATTCGTTAAATGGAATGGTTGTGAAATCACATCTGCCGAGAAGACTTTATTATTTCATGAGTTATTTACAAGTTTCTGACCACTTATAAAATGTGTTCAATGTGCTGCCCATTGTGTTGGATTGTCAATGCAACCCTCTTCTCCCACTCTTCACACACTGATAGCAACACCGCAGGAGAAATGCTAGCACAGGCTTCCAGTATCCGTAGTTTCAGGTGCTGATATCGCTGTCATTATGTGTCCTGTTAATCCATATTTTTGGAGGACTGGTTGTAGATATGTCCAATGAACCCTGTCGAACGCCTTCTCTGCATCCATCTCGTATCTTCACAACATAGACAATTGCCTTCAGATGACCCCAAAGATAAAAGTCTAAGGGGGTCAGATCGGGAGACCTTGGGGGCCATTCAACTGGGCCACGATGACCAATCCACTTTCCAGGAAACTGTTCATCTAGGAATGCTTGGACCTGACAACCATAATGTGGTGGTGCACCATCTTGCTGGAAAAACTCAGGGAACGTGCCAGCTTCAGTGCATAAAGAGGGAAACACATTATCATGTAGCAATTTCCCATATCCAGTGGCCTTGAGGTTTTCATTGATGAAGAATGGCCCCACTATCTTTGTACCCCATATACCACACCATACCATCAATTTTTTGGTTCCAACAGTCTTGGAGGGATCTATCCAATGTGGGTTAGTGTCAGACCAATAGCGGTGGTTTTGTTTGTTAACTTCACCATTCACATAAAAGTTTGCCTCATCACTGAACAAAATCGTCTGCGTAAACTGAGGGTCCTGTTCCAATTTTTGTTTTGCCCATTCTGCAAATTCAATTTGCCGATCTGGGTGTTGCTATCAGTGTGTGAAGAGTGGGAGAAGAGGATTGCATTGACAATCCAACACAATGGGCAGCACATTGAACACATTTTATAAGTGGTCAGAAACTTGTAAATAACTCATGAAAGAATAAAGTTACGTTAAAACCAAGCACACCGTTGTTTTTCTTGTGAAATTCCCAATAGGTTTGATGTGTCATATGACCCTCTTCCTATTGAAAAAACAAAAGTTGGATTCAAAATGGCCGACTTCAAAATGGCCGCCATGGTCACCACGCATCTTGAAAAGTTTCCCCCCTCACATATACTAATGTGCCACAAACAGGAAGTTAATATCACCAACCATTCCCATTTTATTAAGGTGTATCCATATAAATGGCCCACCCTGTACATTACCACACGCAGAACTATTTACAGATGCCTCAAAGCAGTTGAACCTAATTTATACTCATTGCTACATAAAATCTGGTCCTATCTTACCACTCCACATACCAAAGAAAAAGGAATTTCTTTGCTATACACTATACACAAAAAAAAAGAATTCACTAAAGATAAGGCTCATCTTCAATGGGAGCAAGACTTAGGCACTAGTTTTACTGAAATCCAATGGCACAAAGCACTACAATCAATATATAAAGCAACCCAATGTTCATCATTATGGGAAATTACTCAAAAATTATCCCTCAGATGGTATCTCACACCAGCAAAATTAGCATAGTTCAACCCCCAAAACATCAATATATGTTGGAGATGCAACTCAGCAATAGGCAGCATCTTCCACATATTATGGGATTGCGCCTCACTGCATCATTACTGGAAATAAATATTCCAAATGATCCAGGTAATAACACAAACCCCCCTAAGGGCATCAGTGGAACTGGGACTATTGAACCTAAAAATAGAAAATGTTCTCTACCACCTCACATACTACTAGCAGCAAGGTTAAGTATCACGAGAATGTGGAAATCTACACAAACCCCAAAGATTGTAAACACAATAGACCTAATAAACATACACTACAGTTATGAACTAATGCAGGCTTATGACATCCTTGGCATATTTGGACCAAGACCTTGTTCACCAAATACATCGCTGCAGTTGGTACGTAAAGGCTATACAGGTGAAAGCAATCAATGTACACTGGGGTACTGGCACACTAGGCTACAAAATAGCTCCCAAAAGGAGTGGCCTGGAGAGCTGGTAGCTCAGAACAATACCTTGGGAGACTGAATTTTGTAGATATCCAACTGCTCAAAGGTCACACTATCATATACCATTCATTCATTATACACTAAGTACTGGTAAATAGTCAACACTTGTAGCTTTGCTTGTTATGTACTATAGATTCCAGGATAACATGCTAAAGTTGAAAGATTTGTATGCACTTATTGTAATGTACACAAGTGTATTGAATTTTACTGTTCTTTGATCGTATGCAGTTTTACGTATATGTATTTGAGATTTAAGTATACATTGAATGTCACTGAACACCTTCAAATAAAAAAATTGAAACATAAAAAAATGTTCTAAAAACAGCAGTAGTTTTTTGAGCGTTTTTGAGTGTTTTTAAGATTTCCACTTTTTTTGTGGTCAGAAGAACGACTCTTGAATCAGATTTTAGGGTGTTCGGACAACAGCCCATCAACGCTACTGCTGGTAAATGACAATAAACATCCATGTGTGCATGGACACATAGGATAACAAAGAGGGGCGTTTATGGGCTGTTAAAAAAAACGCTCAAACATCCAAAAACGATCCTTTATCAGCTTCAGTGTGCATGGAGCCTAAGAATGCATTACTAAGAGTGCAAAAGCCAGCATCATTGAAAATGGTAAAATATAAGTGATGGGCTAATAATTTTAACAAATAGTTTACTGGCGAATGTTTATTTTATTATGTTCAGTGTGTACAACTAAAAATTCTGAGGGTTTAATGCTACTTTAAGTTTTATTTTTTGTTCACAAGTAGGGATGGGCTGAACACCCCCCGGTTCGGTTCGCACCAGAACATGTGAACAGGCTACAAATTTGTGTGAACATGCGGTTAAAATCAATGGGACGCGAACATGAAAAATCAAAAGGGCTCATTTGAAAGGCTTAAATGCAGTTATTGCCCTAAAAAGTGTATGGGGACCCGGGTCCTGCCCTAGGGGACATGTATCAATGCAAAAAAAAGTTTTTAAATCGATCAGACAGCGGCAGACACACGAGGAGATGCTCCTACACACAGACGAATCTTATGTGCTGGGACAACGTAATTTGCCCATATAGGACAGGTGCTGCTGTTGCAGCATCTCAGACGGCGGTGGACATACGAGGAGACGCTATTACACACAGACAAATTATATTCGCTGGAACAAGTCACTTGTAAATCCTGTGTGCCTAGTGTTCCCGGGTTAAGACCTATATCCACCTGACAGAGCGTGAAGCTGTGCAGTACTATATGGATTTGTTCCTGGCACCAAGTACTAAATAATTTATGTGGAGGGCACCCATACCAATTTAACCTTGGGTACCCCCGATCGTAGATCTTCTTGTCTGGCAGCTGTTTGTCTCCATACCTGTCTGGAGACCCCTACCAGGTCTGAGGCACACGTCCATCTGCACCTACATCCAACCGTCTGTCCCTACTCCTATTGCCTCCTGTGTCCGCCCCTGAGTATTTTTCCTTTGAGCACAGACAGCCAATCAAATCTCAACCCATGAAGTGAGAGGTCCCGAGGAAGCTTGTTAAAAGCGCTAAGCGTCGACCTGCTCTGCATGAACATTGTGGTCCGTTTATGGTACAATGTATCGCTCAAAATGTATCCAATACGGTTTAGAGATTATTGTATAGGTTGTCTTATGGGAATTGTCTGCTCTTACTCTGCAATTTCTAAATATTTTAAGATTCTGCTTTTTAACGAATTTTCAAAATAAACACGTTATTTTAACAGACTTTGAGTGTGTTGTCTCGGGGTGTGCCCATAAAGTCCACTCCTGTTGGGGATACTTTCCGTTTCCTTTCTTCTAGTATATAGGACGGTGGCACGCTCTGGAAAGCTTTCTTTACTTCTTTTCAAATTGATTGTTTTTTCAGGAGCAGTGATTTTAATAATGCTTAAAGCAAAACAATAAAAATGAAATATTCCTTTAAATATTGTGTCTGGGGAGTCCCCTTAGTCTGCCTGTAAAAGGACGCACCTCTGTGATGTTTAGAACAGTGCCAGAGCAAAATTACATTTGTAGAGGAAAATTTGTCATTTAAAACCACTCACGGCTGTAATGAATTGCCGGTTCCCTGAAACATAGATAAAATCACTGAAAAAGCATTGTGTTGCCCCCCCTCCCCCCAGTCCATACCAGGCCATTCAGGTCTGATATGGCTCTTAAGGTGAACCCTGCTATGAAATCTAAAAAAACTTTGAGTAGGGGTCCACCCCAAAGTCTGTACCAGGCCCTTCAGGTCTGGTATGGATTTTAAGGGGAACCCCGCGCCAAAATGTAAAAAAAATGATGTGGGGGTCCCTCCAAAATCCAAACCAGGCCCTTCAGGTCTGGTATGGATTTTAAGGGGAACCCCGCCCAAATTTTTTAAAAAAATTTGCGTAGGGGTCCACCCCAAAGTCTGTACCAGGCCCTTCAGGTCTGGTATGGATTTTAAGGGGAACCCCACACCAAAATGTAAAAAAAAATGACTTGGAGGTCCCCCCCAAAATCCAAACCAGGCCCTTCAGGTCTGATATGGATTTTAGTGGGAATCCCGTGCCAATTTTTTAAAAAAAATGGCATAGGGGTCCCTCCCAAAATCCAAACCAGACCCTTATCCAAGCATGTAGCCCTGGCATGGCAGGAGGGGGTGTGGCGAGCGCCCCCCTCTGCACCATACCAGGCCACATGCCCTCAACATGGGGAGGGTGCTTTGAGGTCCCCCCCAAGAAGGGCCTCATCCTCCCAATCCTTGCCTGTGGTTGTGGGGGTCTACAGGCAGGGGGCTTATTGGAATTTGGAAACCCCCTTTAACAAGGGGGCCCCCAGATCCAAACCCCCTTTCACCGCACCCACTCACAGCCGTCCAGAGGCGTCTCCCAGAATGGGCGGTCTTCAGTTTGACATTTCTTTTATAAGAAGGGGCCACCGGTGATGTAGATGAGTGAACTGCCCCCTCTGACAATGAATGACATCAGAAGGGGCGGGTCAGTCAGTTATAAAATAAATGTCAGACTGCAGATCGCCTATTTTGGACTGCACGGCTGCGGCAGCGGGAGCGGGGGCAGTGAAAGAAGAAGGAAGAAGAAGATGAAGATTGAAGACCAAGAGAGGAAGGAAGAAGACCGAAAGAAGAAGCAGAAGACCAGAAGAAGGACCGGGGCAGGAGAAGATGGAGGAAGAAAGAAGAAGAGCTATTTTACACAATAAAGGACCTGTCAAAAACTGCCCCTTGTTTTTTTGTACCACTTTACTCCTTTTTTGGTGAATGGGTAGGGGTACAATTTACCCCATACCTATTCACAAAGGGGGGTCGGGATCTGGGGGCCCCTTATTAAAGGGGGCTTCCAGATTCTGATAAGCCCTCGGCCTTGGGTGTTGGCGGTGCCAGCACACTGTATCAACCTAGTCTGTGGACAGGCGCACTCTTTGATCTGTTCCGAACCCTCCAGCAGCACTGAATGTCTGTTCAGAAAGCATGCTGGATGCAGGACAGGCCAGTAGCTCAGTTGCATATTGAGCAAGTTCCACCCAGTGGTCCATCCTCAAGACCCAATAACTCAGTCGATGCTCAGTCGGGAAAGGTCTCCAAGTCTGCTCTTGCCCCTATATATTCCTGCACCATATAATGCAGACGCTGACAATGGTTGCTTGAATCAGGCCTGCACACTGAGGACTGAAACTTTTTTAAAGGCATCGGTCAGCCAACCACCTTCTCCATCGCTCTGCCTCTGAACGACCAAAGCTTCAGGGTCTGGAAAGACGTTGCACAACTTTTTTCAAGGTATCCTAAAGATGTTTCATCCTCTGCTCCCACTGCACTGGCAGGATGAGCTCTGCAACTTTACCGTTGTAATGTGGACCAAGAAGGGTTGCCCGCCAGTAATGATCCCTCTCCTTGATACCATACATTCTAGAGTCTTTTCTCAGGCTTTTCAGAATCAGAGAGCCCATGCAGCGTGAGTTTGAGGAGGCATGAGTGTCCTCTGGGTCACTAAGGATGACATTATCAGGAACTAGCCACGTACAACTCCTTGGGTTTCTGGGGACTGAAAACCATGATCCCTTGAAGACTGCTGCGTGTTATCCTCCACATCCATTCTGACACAATCCTCATCCTCCTGTGTGCTTGGCGGCTCTGCAGGAATGCTCTCTGCATAAAGGGGCCTTGAGATGAAAGAAAGTAATCCTCTTCCTCCCGCTGTTCTGACTCAAGTGCCCTGTCCATGATTCCACAAAGCTTGTGCTCCAGAAGGAGTATTAGAGGGACAGTGTCACTGATGCATACATTGTCGCTGCTCACCATCCTTGTGACCTCCTCAAATGGTGACAGGACAGTGCATGCATCCTTGATCAGTAGCCACTGACGTGGCAAAAGAAGCCAAGCTCCCCTGAGCCTGTCCTAGTGTCATGCTCACAAAGGTACTCATTGATGGCCCTCTGATGTGTGTACAGCCACTGCAGCATTGCCAATGTTGAGTTCCACCACGTAGGCATGTTACAAATGAGGCGGTTGGTGGGCAGGTTGAATTCCCACTGAATGTCAGCCAGCTGGGCACTGGCATTGTATGAACACTGGAAATGACCACAGACTTTTCTGGCCTGCCTCAGGATATCTGGTAAGCCTGGGTATCTTGTCAAGGTACGTTGCACCACCAAATTCAAGATGTGTGCCAAGCATGGAACATGTGTCAAGTGTCCCTGTTGGAGGGCAGAGAGAAGGTTGGTGCCATTGTTGCATACAAGCATTCCTGGCTCAAGCTGCCGTCAACCACCTCTGAGCCTGCCCCCGCAAAGCTGACAGAATCTCTGCCCCAGTGTGGCTCCCGACTTCAAGACAGACTAACTCAAGCACCACATGGCATCTTTTAGCCTGACTGCTTGCGTAGCCCCTTGAACGCTTAGGGAGCACTGCAGGTTCAGCGGACAATTCTGCAGAAGAGGCCACAGAGGTAGAAGACGAGGAGGGGTGGAGGAGGCGAATGTGGCAAAATCCCCACCTGCTTTTTGGAGGCGTGGTGGCAGAACTAGCTCCAACACTGAACCCTGTCCTCCATACTTCCCAGCTGCCAGCAGTGTTAACCAGTGTGCTGTGAAGGAAAGGTAACGTCCCTGACCATGCCTGCTGAACCATGAGTCAGTGGTAATATGAACCCTGCTGCTGACCGCCGTGTCCAACAAGGCCAAAACATTGCCTTCCACATGACGGTAGAGAGCTGGAATGGCCTTACATGAAAATAAATTTTATTTGGGAAACTGCCACTGTGGGACAGCACATTTCACAAATTCACGAAAGGGGGCAGAGTCTACCAGCTGAAAAGGCAGCAGTTGGAGTGCTAGCAATTTAGCCATGCTAGCATTAAGACACTGAGCATGAGGATGGCTGGGACAGTAATTTTTTTTACGGTTCAGCAACTGGGGTAGGGATATTTGTCTGCTGAATTCACCTGATTGTGTACTGCTAGCAGATTGTCTGCAAGTACTTGTGGCATGCATTGCAAGACCTTCATTCCTCTCAGTGCAAGTTTTGGAGAGGACTGGAGGTATAGAAGGGGTTGAGATCCCAGATGAGGAGCAAGGAGAAGTCTGCCTTTTTCTGGTGTGGGTTTTTCAGGTGCTATTGCCAACGGACTGCATGGCTGGTCGTCATATATTTTGTCAAGACAGTAGTGCCCAAGCGGCTGGAGTTCTGGCCACTCTTGACCCGCTTCAGACATAGATTGCAAATGGCAACGGTTCGATCTACTGCACATGTGTGGGAAAATGTCCACACCAAAGAACTTTTGAAAGTCAGTGGGGAGCCAGCAGTGCCCTGCACCTGTGGAGCTCTATGGTCTAAAGCAATTGGGTGGCTGCCCTTAAGCTGGCCCCTGGAGGACATCCTGCCTCATTGGAGTTGTGCCTCTTCCTCGCTTTCCTCCTCTCTTCTCTCAGGCACCCAAGTACTGTCTGTGTCCTCATCATCCCCTCCCTCCTCATCACTGGAGCAAACTTGGCAGTATGCTGCCGCTCGGGGAACATGACTGCTAGTTTCTTGTCCTTTTGTGGCACCCCCTGTCTCTAGGCTCACGCTTCTCCCTTCCTCAACCTGGGAACCAACATCAGAGCCTTCAAATTGCTTCGCATCCTCCATCACATGTAACCAACACTATGGTCGAATAATTCTGGTGACTCCTCCATGCATGATGGTGGGGCTACAGAAGGAGTAACTGTGGACAAGGATCCGGTGGAATAGGCCGCTTTGCAGAGGATGAGAACGGCTTAGTTATCCATTCCACCAACTCTTCTGCATGTTGTGGCTCAATAGCATGGCCAACAGCAGAAAAAAAGAACAAGCGTGACCCGCCTGCAGAGGATGCACCACGTCCGCCACCACCACTTTTCACTGAAGACACAGAGGCTGCTTGCCCTCTTTTAGTGGCCTGGGAGCGTCTGCCTCTCCACCTCCTCAGTGGTCTTAATAAGCTGGTATCACAACCAATGTACACTACCTCCTACGCTTCGTTAAACTTCCGAGACTACAACCAAGGGTCC
>BLSH010413094.1:1499079-1512260 GCA_018402905.1 Glandirana rugosa | reverse complement strand
ATGTGTATAAGAGACAGCCAATATACCAAAGAACCCACCTTGCCGCTCCATCTCCTCACTTCCCTCACACCACCCGGTTTAGTCATTACCACAGCTGGATGTTGAGCTCCATGACATAATTTGCTTGCTGTTATACTCCATGGCACAATATATTTAAGTACTGAGGACTGTATTAAGACACAGCTGCATTCACTATACTATGTTCTAAGGTTTATTTATATAATGCACGTCACTTGCTAGCAGCTGTGTACCCACATTAACTATTCTAAGGAGACCCCCGATTGTGGGTTCTTGGTATATTGGTTTCGTTTAAACACTCTTGCACTTATATTTAAGCTCACTATTTGTATATTCCTTGGACTGTCATATTTAGTAAGATTTTTTATATTCTGGTATTATATGCACACTTGCACTTATATTTAAGGATATATATTTGATCATTTTTTAGTATATCGTCATATATATTTATTGTTATCACTTTTATTTATTGATCAAACTATTATGTAATCACAATTTATTGGATTGGGGACCCCTTTTTTGCACATTAGCACTTTATATCTTGCCACAAAGAGTAATAGAGATTTCAACCAGGCAGCGCCAATTCCCACACATTTTCTGTACTCACTATCTGGTACCAGAATTTTCTGGTTAGTAGTGGGGGCAGCAGCAGCCTTAGTTTTCTTTTTGCACGAAGAACAGCGCCATACCACACAACCCCTTTTACTCTGTTATTCCATTCCCCACCACCAAATTGGAACATGTACTCTATCCAGTGCTGTGAAATGGACTGTGGGCATATGGTATTGATGCTGTTTGGCTACATGTCTCCCTTAGGGAAGATATAAGTTACCCATCCACATGCCCTGAAGATGTTTGCTGACTCGTGCTTGGAACTCCTTTTTCGTTTTACCCACGCAGAACGAACCACATTGGCATACCACCATGGTTCCACATGGATACCACGAGATTAATTTTAAGTTTTTCTAATGAACATACAAGAATAAAAAAAAATCTTAACCAAACACTGGTCAATCTTAACAGAAGACCCCATCCTGAGTAAGTTAGTAGGGGATTACCCTCAAATTACTTACAAAAAGGCGGGGTCAATAGGAGAACTTCTAGTTCAAAGCGAATATAGGGGCAGCACACGAGGAGACCCATGCAGGACCAAGGGCACTTTCCCATGTGGGTCTTGCTCCTGCTGTCCGTATATTGGCTGTAAGACACATGTAACATTACCTAATGGTGAAAAATGTATTTCCCTACATTTTGTCAATTGCCACACAAAAGGGGTGGTTTATCTTGTACAATGCCAATGTGGTTCGTTCTACGTGGGTAAAACGAAAAAGGAGTTCCAAGCACGAGTCAGCAAACATCTTCAGGGCATGCGGATGGGTAATTTATATCTTCACTTAGGGAGACATGTAGCCAAATGGCATCAATACCATATGCCCACAGTCCATTTCACGGCACTGGATAGAGTACATGTTCCAATTCGGGGTGGGGATTGGAATAAGACCCTACTACAGAGGGAAATGCGCTGGATTAGGCATCTTAAGGCCACCACACCCCCAGGTTTGAATGAGGTAGAAAGCTTCAGGCCCTTTTTAGAGGGCTATAGCTCGGGCAAAACAGATTGAAGGGCCCAAGTATCTCTCCCTCCGCCTTGCCCGCCTCCCCTGTACATGACACTCTGTGTCACCCTATCTCCAATACATCCCCCCGGCACCTAGGCTAAGCCTAATGGATAACATTCTGAAGTCCTACTGTGTTGTTTCCCAACCATTTGATCAAATAGATACCTGGAGGGTTTTTTTCCTCTTTTTTTATTTTCGTTTTGTTTCTGTCTTCATTAGTTAAATGGCATTACGCTAATTGTATTGTTATTTCCTTTTGGAGTTGCCTGTGTGTCTTCTCTCTTCCGGGGCTTCCCGTTCCAGTCAGCCCCTAGTGGGGACTTGGGATTTGGGGGGGCACTGGGAGGGCAAATAATTTGACATTCAGTGGTAAACATTATATAATTGTGGTATTGATATATAATATTATGTATGTGTTTGGGCCTCCTGGATAGATCCCTATCTTCTGCTTTTTGTCCCTCCATCGTGCCCAGCACAGAAGGGCCCCAGTGGAGGTAATTACTTCTGCTTAGGGGCCATTTCTTTTTCAGCACCTTGTGGAGGGGAGTTTTCCTCCCTGGCCACTAGATGGCGCTGTTTCAGTGCTGTCGGTTATAGTCCTTATACAGGGCGTTCTCAGGTCTCTGGAGGCTTGTCTCCAGGAACCAGAAATGATGCCAGCGCTGTGACGCACCTCCGTGAATATATAGAGGACGCCGGGGAGAGTGTCCGGCGCCATTCTTCAGCACTTCGGTCGTACGACCGACTGTGGGATTCAAACCCGTGGATCTCTTGGACCGATAGCTTGTGGCACATTTGGAATTCCGGGCTCACCCCCCTCCCTGGCTCGTGGCATCCAAGACACGGCAGACCTCTTCGGGTCTATGTCCCAGATCCCCTCCACGAGCCATCTGTCATACAGCTTTTGCACAGTTTGAAGGTAAGGTAGTTTGTAGGTTGAAGTTTGATAGGAGGCCTCCACTCATTTTTGGGAATGATCTTGGGATTTGCCTGAGATTTAGCCCATTCATTTGGAATTTTTCTGTGTACTTAGAAAATTTCAGTACTCTGCATGGATTTTGCACCGGTCGTTGGACGGCTCTCTTGCTACTGTCCCGGCGCGATGGGAAGTGTGTTATAAGCAGACGTTGGGGAAAACCCAGGAATTTCAGAAAATCTTTTAATACAGTGTTTCATTATTGTAAGTAAAGCAAAATGAACGCAAAAAGTGGAACTAATATGTACTGAAAATATTTGATTGTACCACATATATAAGGTATTAGTGCGCACTTCTTCTTTATATATTACAGATGGCGGTATCTTTCCCTGAAGAAAGAATTTATACAGATCACATTCTGAAACGCGTTGGATTAACCCACTCAGGATAGGTCTTTGTTTCGTATGGAACCTTTCTTGGGTTGGATGATACCACCATATTTACAGGAACTTACATTCTATATCTGTATTGTACTATGTGCATAATCAAATGCTCAGTATATATATTTTTTAATGATGGATATGTATTTTTTTTAGCTTTGTTAAAATAAAATACAATAAAAGAATATGTTTTTAATAAAAAAATGTGTATTTTTAATTGCCTTAAAAATCCCATCCCTTAGGGGTAAAACTTTTTTCTCTTGTCTATAATCGAGGGATGATGGCAATTTACACTGCTGATTGCGGAGGTACCAATAAATAAAGCTGCTTAGACATGTGCCCTAAAGCTGCATTTGACACATGTGTTTAGGCCTGTTAAGACGCTTGAATGGCACATGCGTTTAGGCATATAGAGCACATTTGGTGTTTGAACAAAGAAAACGCATCTGAATGCGCTTAAACACCCTTCTGAACATGCCAATGATTTTTTGTTTTCAGCCCGCAAATGCTCCTCCTGTAAAAGCAGCATTTAAGCCCTGTGTGCATGAGCCCATAAAGGGCAAAGGTATATTTGAGCAGGTAATTGATTCAAAAGATTTATTGAATCATGCAGTCACGGCTTGAGGGCTCTTTATTCCTTTCTCTGTCACTTGAATGTCAAAATTAAAGTCAGTGTTTTAACTGAATGGTTTAGTTTATGGCAGAGTTCTGTGAATAGTTTGTTAGTTGTGAACTTGGGAAGTAAAACGGGCAATTCAGATAGTAAAAAACAAAGTTGACTTTTTTGGGGGCAAGAGAGTTTAGAAGAAAAATGTTTATTCAGTCCATATCAGGTAAAATGTAAGTTACATAGGTTCAATAAAAACAGGTCCATAAAGTTCAGCCAAAAGACAAATGAATTAGAAAACAGCATCCACAAACTCATATTTCATCTGGAGGAAGGCAAACAAACCCCTTAGGCCTCTTGCACATGATACTTCTGTTTGAGCATCTACTTTTTCAGATTTTTTTTTGTATGTATTTACATGGAATTGCATGCGCATATCCAGTTGGCTGGAAGACTGAACATTATTCCTGTTTTTTTCCCCAGACTCAGAGGTTGATTTAGTAAAGGCAAACAGGCTATTCACTTTACAAGGGAAGTTTCCCTTCGCTTAATGAATGAGGTGACATTCTGCTAACGTCTATCATCCAGTTGTGTGCAGGCAAAAATCTTTTTTTTTTTTTCTTTTCCTTGCATAAAATGTGATATTCTTTGCAAAGTGAATTTTCACCACAACCAGAGAGTCTCCCTTATTGAGTTAGTGACCTGAACATTTTCTGGTAACACACTTTCCTCCCTCCAAAGTCTTTCACTTTTATCTCTTTGCAGAGGACATTAGCAAGTGGCCTATCCCTCCTGCAGTGTTTCCACCTGTATCATGCCTTAAGGCTACTACCACGGTGGAGATTTCTTAAAGACCATGTGGAAAAGCTGGAATCGCTTTCCTGCTCTACTGTATACTAACTAGTGGATCCTTTTTGCAGCTTGCTTCTTTTCTCCAAACTATTGCTGATTTAATAAAATTTGTTGTAACAAGACATTTAGACCACATGCCATGATCCTCACATTGGTGCTTGTGTGATTCAAATGGTTTGAACACTAAGCTTTGTGTGATGTGGACTTCTGATCTTGAGTCTCAGCTTGGTATCTATCCAGATGCGTAGGAGCTTTTTATGACTAAATTGTCAGCGGAACAGACTCGCCTTTATGATTGACATAATCTTTAGCACATTAGTGGATAAAGGAAAAAAAATGTTACTGGGAGCAAAAGCACTTATTTTTGCCAGGCTGGAGTCAGCAAAGAAAGAATACTCTGTCCTTTCCTGCTGCTTAACCATCTTTTGTTCCTAAAGGAATGTCACAGCCTAATTACCTTCTAACACTGCTTTCTCCACAGTATTTATTAGGACTTGATAGCGCAAGAGTGCCAAACTCTTATCCGCATAAAGGTTTGGCCCATCTATGGTCTCAAAGGTTTTGGGATGTCTGCCAGCTTTCTCAGAGGTTTGGAGGGCCTACATAGCAGAAATGTTGGTGCAGGACAGTGTATCTCTAATACAAACTAGAATTCAATTCCTTTCACACCACATGCTTGTGTGTTTCAAGGCTCCAGGTCCCTTCCCACTGCTGAGTTTCATCAGACAATGGAAAAGGCTACTTGAAAACATGAGCTTAAAGCCGTGTATTGTACACACATTTGGGCATGTCAAGCGCAGGTGTGTTTATGGATTGCATTGGCAAGAATAGTAATTCTAGCCATTGAAATGCATAAACGCTAAAATGCGTTTATGTGCATCACAAGTTTTTGGGGTTTTTTCCTACTCAAAAGTTCCTCCCCAACTGTAAATAAAAGAAAATGTGAACCCAAGGGCGCTTGTGTGCAGTGTTGCCCACTGTCAGTTTGTAACACCAAAGTAAAAACCAGCAATATTGTCTTTGTTGATATTGGTAACAAACAGGACCAGCCTGGGTTACTATTAAAAATAGAAAGTTTATTGAAGACTTACATATAAAAACATGGCAGGCTTGGGGAGGAGTCTGGATGCTCGTTGCTATACAGGCTGGTTAACAGTACTCCCTGCTGGAACCGGAGGTCTCCCTGGGCTATGGTGATGTGTGATCTGGCTGAGGATTGAGCCAGAGTGTCCTCCCAGAGCCACTCTAGATGGTGTAGGCTGTGCAGTGGAGGTGACGTCTGCCTCACTAGTACACAGAGACCAAGGTAGAGAGGGGCCGTAGCAAGAACTCTCACCAGTACGTTCACTCCTGGTGTCTGCAAAGCAGGTACTGGATAGTGGTCCCGTCAGCGTGCCATGAGACGAAGTCTGGATTGGATGAAATGCCGCGTTGGGTAGGGCGTGCCGACACCACCTCTTTGTGAATTGAGATCGGTACACCTGGCCAGCTGAGATTCGATTGCGTTTTTAACCTGCTATTCTGTAAGTGCAATACCTTTTTAATGAATGCAATTCCTATCAGTATTACACTATTGTGAGCTTTACTATGTGCTGTGTGGATGGATGCCGGTGATTGAATGACTGCGGACCACCCCAGACTACTTCATATAGAGGGATGTTTTGTGACACCTGCTGGATACAGTCCTTTTCCCCTGAGGGGCCCTGACGGGGTTAAGTCACAGGCTCATGTTAAGCTTGTGTCTGGTAATCAATTTACTTATCTGGCGGAGACACTTGGAGTGAAGAGTGGAGCACTGGGTGTTTCTGGATTCACCAATGTTTTGACATCTATATTTAGACTATTTTTTACCATATTTGCAGTGTCTTACCATTACACTGCTGTCGATTTACCTGCTCACACTGCCATACATTGCAATATGTTGATTACTGTTATAAGATTAATTTATGCTGCTACTTGTTAATCAATTTTTCTGATTATGGTGTCCCTATAATTTATCTCACAATTTTATCTTATATGGACAAGCTGACATCACCTTAGGTGGTATATGTATTTACTCGTATTGCTTTATCTAGTTTACATAATTTTTAGCGCAGCCTTCAGTCTGTATTATTTCCATTTTGTATGTATATTGCATATAATTAGGCTGCTCTATTTATGATCCCTATTAGCGTGTTTTTTCTCTTTCCCTGTAATTCCATTACTCCTACAATGCTCAAAGCTTGATCTACCCTTCCTAAGATTTACCATTGCACCTAGAAAGCCTATTTCTCTTGGTATGAAGATTAGGCTCCATGCACACCGGGCTTAAAAAAAATGTCTGTTCTCTTAGGAGTAAAAAACGCTCATCTAGAGCATTTTTTGTACAAAATTTAGATGAGTTTAGGAGAGTCTTGTGTGTTTTCTGCCAGTAAGCCCCAATCAGAAACACGAACCAGAAGGTGTTTTTTTTTCCTGCCTCTAAACGTTGAGTTCAAAATACACCAGTAGTTGTCCTTATATGCATGGAGACACAGAATAACATTGAGCTGCTTTTACAGCCAGAACACAAAACTCCTGTAGAAGCAATGTATTTTTAAGCCAGTGTGCATGGAGCCTGAGTTTTAATCCATGCTCATTTGGTTAGGAGAAACATAGAAGAAGTGTGATAGTCTTTTGACTATGCCCAGCCCCCCCAACCCCACCCTTTTTTTTCCTTTTGAGTATAGGTCCATGTTTAGCCCAACTTGGTTTTAAAGGATTTGTAAAGGCAGAATGTTTTTTTTTATCTTAATGCATCTATGCATTAAGAAAAAAAAAAAAAACCTGTGTGCAGCAGCCTCCCCAGCACACCCTAATTACTTACCTTAGCCTTCCGGGACACTCCTCCTGATTGGCTGAGACACAGCTGAAACCATTGGCTCCCGTGGCTGTCAATCAAAGTCAGTCAGGCAATCAGGGGAGAGAGGGGACGGGGCTCCGTGTCTGAATGGATACATGGAGCTCTGACTTGGCTCTGGTGCCCCCATAGGAAGCTGCTGGCTGAGGGGGCACTGGATATGAGGGAGGGGCCAGGAGCAGCAAAGAGGGACCTGAGAAGTGGAGTATCCAGGCTGCCCTGCCAAAACTGCACAGAGGAGGTAAGCATAACATGTTTGTTTTTTTTTTTGTTTTTGTTTTTTTAAAAACAAGACTTTACAATCACTTTAAACTCTTTTGCCCTCACACCTGTCGACCCCCATGAACCAAAGCAATTTTTACATTTCTGTTATTGGCCTGTTTGTTCAGCAATCATTTTGTCATTGCTTTAAATAACTGATATTTAGGACAAACTATTTTCTATTATAATGTAATGAACAAATAATTATTTATTAAGGGACATACAGTGAGAGGAAAAAGTATTTAATCCCCTGCTGATATTGCATGTTTGCCCACTGACAAAGAAATGATACGTTTATAATTTTAATGGTAGGTTTAGGTTTGTTTTAACTGTGAGAGACAGAATAATGACAAAAAAATCCACAAAAATGCATTTCAAAAAAGTTAGAATTTTTTTTTTTGCATTTTAATGAGTGAAATAACTATTTGACCCCTCGTAAAACATGACTTAGTACTTGGTGGCAAAACCCTTGGCAATCAGAGGTCAGAAGTTTCGTAATCAGCCACCAGGTTTGCACACATCTCAGAAGCGATTTTTTCCCACTCCTCTTTGCAGATCCTCTCCAAGTCATTAAAGTTTCAAGGCTGAAGTTTAGTAACTCGAACCTTTGTCAATTTTCCTATCGCACTTCTTCGCAAGCAGGCTCTTATGTCGGTGGGTGCTGCAACGAAAACCAGCTGGGTCCTGGGAATGTCATGCAAGTGTACATATTCGTCAGCACAATGTGGACCCTTGTCCAAAGTATTCTTTATTGAAGAGATCACATCACAGAAAAGTGCAATGTTTCGGAGCCGCGCAGGGTCTCTTCACCAGGCATGTGATAAAGTGTACTGTGCAACAGCAGAATATATTTACATAAGCCACCAATCAGAACATCAAGAAAGTGAAAAAAATGTTACCACCCCCTCCCTATGATGTTAAATCCCGCAAAAAATCAATAAAAGTTCTTGTATGCCACACATAAACATTACAGGGTAATCAGTTTATTGTATAATTGTGGGGTATGCGTCCCGACTGGGTCGCTTGTGTGTACTTGTAACAGATTGGGAGCATCAGTAAAATGTGCCCGATCATACCAAGCCACCCATAGGACCCAGGGGAGCCACGTCAGTAAGGAGAAGCAGGCTGCCAATCGCCGCCTGCCACGTATGCCACACATGCGCATCACACGCATGGTAACAGGACACCTGAGTGCGAGGCAGCTGTCGCTACGGAAACCGGTGACGTCAGACCAGTCCCGCATAGATAACATAGTGAAGGGAACGTGTGAGGGTGATGGAGCCTGAGAGCAAGGCAAGAGATAGAAGAAGAGCGATCCAGGACAGAGACAAAGTTACAAGCAGCCTAGTGGAAAGTGAAAGAAGAGAAGCAGAAAGGAAAGTTGAAGAAGAGGAAAACGTGGAAACTTAGAGTACCTGCGCACAGCTAAGCGGCTGAAGCCAGGCCAGGCGCGATGGGCTCTGGTTTTTTCCCACTTTAACCTGCATATTACCTACAGGCCTGGGTCGAAGAATGTAAAGCCGGACGCTCTGTCCAGGATGTTTAGCGAGCCTGGCAACTCCACGCCACTGGATACCATCCTCCCGTCCCGGAGCTTCTTGTTGATGCAGGAAGATCTGCTGTCCCGGGTCTAACGATCCCTGGCCAGATCAACCATGTCCCCTGACCCTAGACTGGCAATGAAAGATGGACTGTGGTGGTTCCAAGACAGACCCTACATTCCAGAGCAGCAACGTCTGACAGTTTTGGAACTTTGCCACGACCACCAATTGGCCGGGTACTTTGGCGGTTGTAAGACTACGGAGCTGCTGTCGCGCTCCTTTTTGTGGCCTTCCACTGACAAGGACTGTCGGAAGTACGTCAGCGCTTGTCCGGTCTGTGCCCAGAACAAGACCAGCCAGGCAAAAGCATGTGGTCTGTTGAACCTGCTCCCCATTCCTGAACGGCCATGGTCACACATATCGATGGATTCTATAGTGGAGTTACCCCCATCTGAAGGATTTAATCCCATCTTAATTGTGGATCGTCTTACTAAAATGGGCCACTTCATCCTGATGAAGGGCACCCCCACCGCAACCGAGACCGCGGAGACATTTATTAAGGAAGTGGTCTGACTGCATGGGCTTCCTGTCAACATTGTCTCGGATCGTGGGGTGCAGTTCCCCTCCCGGGTCTGGAAAGCCTTGTGTTCTGCACTAAACATTGAGCTGGCATTCTCTTCTGCCTATCACCCCCAGACAAATGGCCAGACAGAGAGGACTAACCAGACCCTAGAACAATATATCCGATGCTACTCTTCCTTTGCCCAAGATGACTATGTCTCGCTGTTACCTATGGCTGAATTTGCCTACAATAACACCGAACATTCAGCCACCAAGCAGTCCCCGTTCTGGGTGAACCTGGGGTACCACCCTACATTCATACCTAACCTGGTTTACGGAAAGTGTTGTACCTGCTGTACAGAAGACCGTAGAATTCCTGACAAGGAATAACAAATTGTTACAAGAAACCCTAGCTCAGACGCAGGAGTGCAACAAAAGGGCATTCGGCAAGGGCAGACAAGGGAAATTGGACCTGCAACCAGGTGACCGAGTGTGGTTGGCAACCAAGAACTTGAGATTGTCATGCCCTTCCAGGAAGTTGGGCCCAAGGTTCATCGGCCCCTTCCCTGTGAGAAGGAAGATCAACAGGGTGGCATACGAGCTGGACCTTCCCCCTTCCCTGCGAGTGCACCTGGTATTTCATGTCACCTTGTTGAAACCCGTAACTCAGGACCTCTTCCCAGGTCGGTAGTGGGCCCCGCCTGAGCCAATTCTTGTGGATGGCGAAGAAGAATTTGAAGTGGAAGCCATCCTCGACTGCAGGAGAAGGGGTGGATCCACCCAGTTCCTGATTAAGTAGAAGGGGTACGGGCCTGAAGAAAGTCCACGCTGAAGAACTCGTCAAGTCCTTTTGGAGAAGACACCCAGAGCTAAGAGCCCGTTTGGGCATCCGGAGGCTGCCGCTTGGGGGGGGGGGCAATGTCAGGAGACCATTTTCGCCTCTGAAATTCGGGCCAGGAGACCCATGCGAGGGCGTATGTAGCGTTTGCGCGCGCCTGTGCGCGCCGGCACGGTACTCAGAAGGCCATTTAGGCTGACAGTACCTTGCAGTCGGTGCTGTCCGTTCTACAGCGTTACTGTGTTTCTTAGTGATCCGTTCTGAGCTTCCTGTTACCTGTGACCCGGCCCGAACCCGTATGTGCTTGAACTCTGCCTGCACCGACCCCCGGCTTGCCTATGACCACTCTTTTGTCTGACCCCTGTGTACCTCATCCTACCTGCCTGCACCCAACCATCCGATTGCCTGCTCCTCCTGTACTGCTTTGCCCGCATGTTATTGACCTGCATCACTACTCTTCAGTCTAGCACGGACTTCTGGACGACATCTTACCATCACCTGTGTCAAATCCAGCCCTCGTGCTCCCCTGTGCTCCAGCGCTCCCTATCTGCTCTGCCAGAGGTTCTGGAACCAGGGTTGCCCACTGCATAAGTCATACTCAATAGGATTTAGGTCTGGAAACATGCTTGGCCAGTGCATCAACTTTCCCTCAGCTTCTTTAGCAAGGCAGTGGTCATCCTGGAGGTGTGCTTTGGGTCGTTGTTATGTTGGAATACGGCACTGCGGCCCAGTCTCTGATGAGAAGGGATCATGCTCTGCTTCAGTATGTCACAGTACATGTTGGCATTCATGGTTCCCTCAGTGAACTGTAGCACCCCAGTGCTGGCAGCACTCATGCAGCCCCAGACCATGACACTCCCATCACAATTCTTGACTGTAGGCAAGACACACTTGTCTTTGTACTCCTCACTTGGTTGCTGTGACACATGCTTGACACCATCTGAACCAAATAAGTTTATCTTGGTCTCATCAGACCACAGGACATGGTTCCAGTAATCCATGTCCTTAGTCTGCTTGTCTTCAGCATGAGTGCTGCCAGCACTGGGGTGCTACAGTTCATTGAGGGAACCATGAACTACATGTTGTATGTATGTGAAATGACATTTCTCATCCTTCACAAGGATCAAGTAGCATTGCTCTCAAGACTCTCCTTTCTACCTAAGCTAGCATTAGCCTTCCACCTCAATGAAGACAGGATTATTCCTTCTTTGTGTCCTGCTCCTCAGCAACCAAAGGTGATTGCTCTTCACTATCTTGATGTAGTCAAAGTGATAAGAGAGAACCTACAGCTACAGCTTCTATCAAGAAGATGAACTACCTATTTGTCCTATCCTCAGGACCTCACAAGGGAAATCCTGCTTCAAGATCCGCTATTGCTTGGTGAGCAACTCCTCTCAGAGCTTATACCCTAAAGAATAAAGCACCCCCTGCACTACTACGTGCTCACTGCACCAGGCAGGTAGGAGTTTTCTGGATATTCCAACATCAAACCTCTGTTTCCCAACATTTTAAGGCCATAGCATGGTATTCTGTTCATATCTTTTCCAAGCTCTACCAGGTGCATGTCCAGTTCTCTTTGTGATTGTTGGGCCTATTGGCACATTCCTTTTCATCTTATTGTCGCCCATCCTTCTCACTTATTGCTTGGAGATGTCCCAGGTTCTATGAATATCATGCCTGTGTTCTGTACTGTATGATTAAGATTAGGGTTGCACCAATCTGTATCTGTATCGACACTGGGCATTTTCAGAGTACTCGATAAAAATGCCCCGATACTGGAAACCAATACCTTCAGTCTTGGTTCTTTAAGTTGTCAGCGGGAACTCCCCGCTAATAACTGAAATGTAATGGAAAATTTGCCTGAAAATATTGGTTGTTAAGGAACAGGGCCGCCGCTTCCTTAACAACCAATGACGTGTCCTAGGATTCCCCCTCTCTGCCTCCTCCTCCTCTCCCGCTAGCTGTCACCAGGATATGGGTGACTTCCCCTTAACCCAATCCCTGTACCCCCCTGATGGCAGCCCCTGCAGCTACCATCATTAGCCGGCATCCCTCCTTTGCCACTCCCGGCAGGCTTCAGGTGCTGCATGGGGCTTGGGGGTGATCCAGATGTGTCCTCCCCACCACTCAGAACACCCCTGTACTGGCCCCTGCACCCCCCATCCATTGCTGTTCCAAGAGGCATCCCTCCTTCCATTCCTGCAGCCTGCAGCTTCTGCCTGTGTTCTCCGGTGAGCTGACAGGCTGTGGATCGCGGTGGGGGGAGGGAGGAGGGGGGAGTGGTGCTTGTGAGGGTGAAGTTTAGGGCTTGGGGGGCTTGGTATACATGTATATACCAAACAGTAGTACAGGGGTGCAAGCAGTGATCACTAAGGTCGCTGCCATATGTCCCTGAAGTGGGAGTGTTCGTGGTGAGGGGGGAGGAGGGAGGGGGGTGGCGCTAGGTGTCGGACAGTCGAGTGGCCTCTTGTGTCCGTCTTCGACGTCCGACGTCCTTACCTTCCTCCCTACGGAGAACCTTGTCGTTACCTACCCCCCACGTCCCCGGTCATGTCCCCACAAGACTCACCACCCCTCCTGTGTAGACCTAGTGGGGGTTCGGGGTACGTCGTGGACTTCGGACGGCCCTCACCGTTTCCTCCCTACGGCC
>BLSH010413094.1:1412169-1429241 GCA_018402905.1 Glandirana rugosa | reverse complement strand
CAGGTGTAAGGGAATCTGTCACTTGCAAGCTAAATGTTGTAGAAGGATCACACGTCTAACGTTGTCACTGTTATGTTGCTTTTTAATTATGTGTGGATTCCTCCATTGCTTTATATTATCAATGGGTATCTATGTGGATATCTATGAGGGGTGGCTGTGGTTGTAATATACTTGGGTTTTGCAAAAGCATTTGACAGTTTCCCACACGTGGCTAATGTGTAAGGTAATGTCTACAGGCTTGGAAAGATCAGTTTGTAAATGGATAGAAAACAGGCTTAAAGACAAAATTCAGAGAGTGGTGGTTAATGATTCATACTCTGAATGGTCTAAGGTTTTCTGTGGTGTACCCCCAGGTTCAGTGTTGGGACCCTTACTTTTTAATATCTTTGTAACTGATATAGAGTCTGGGATTACAAGTACCATTTCATTGTTTGCAGCTGACACCAAGCTATGCAGTGGAATAATGTCCTTACAGGATGTCTCCAACTTAGCTGACCTCTATGCACTATTTAATTAGACAACTAGTTGGCAAATGAGGCTTAATGTGGATAAATGTAAAGTTATGTACTTGGGGGCTAAGAATATGCATGCGTCATACATACTAGGGGGAGTACAACTGGGGGAATCAATGGTGGAGAAAGATCTGGGGGTTTTTAGTAGATCATAAGCTTAATAATGGCATGCAATGACAAACTGTAGTTTCCAAAGAGAGCAAAGTTCTTTCTTGTATTAAGAGAGGTATGGACTCCAGAGAGAAAGATACAGTTGTATGCAAAAGTTTAGGAACCCCTGACAATTTCCATGATTGTCATTTATAAATATTTGGATGTTTGGATCAGCAATTTCATTTTGATCTATCAAATAACTGAAGAGGTTTATTGGATTAACAGAAAATGCGCAATATGCATCAAAACGAAATTAGGTGCATAAATTTGGGCACCCCAACAGAAAAATCACATCAATATTTAGTAGAGCCTCCTTAAGCAGAAATAACAGCCTCTAGACGCTTCCTATAGCCTGTAATAAGTGTCTGGATTCTGAATGAATATATTTTGGCCATTCCTCCTTACAAAACCTCTCCAGTTCAGTTAGGTTTGATGGTTGCTGAGCATGGACAGCCCGCTTCAAATTACCCCACAGATGTTCAATGATATTCAGGTCTGGGGACTGGGATGGCCATTCCAAAACATTGTACTTGTTCCTCTGCATAAATGCCCAAGTAGATTTTGAGCAGTGTTTTGGGTCGTTTTCTTGTTGAAACATCCAGCCCCAGCGTAACTTCAACTTTGTGACTGATTCCTCAACATTATTCTCAAGAATCTGCTGATATTGTGTGGAATCTATGTGACCCTCAACTTTAACCAGATTCCTAGTACCGGCACTGGCCACACAGCCCCACAGCATGATGGAACCTCCACCAAATTTTACTGTGGGTAGCAAGTGTTTTTCTTGGAACGCTGTGTTCTTTTGCCGCCATGCATAACGCCCCTTGTTATGACCAAATAACTCAATCTTTGTTTCATCAGTCCACAGCACCTTATTCCAAAATGAAGCTGGCTTGTCCAAATGTGCGTTTGCATACCTCAAGCGACTCAGTTTGTGGCGTATGTGCAGAAAAGGCTTTCGCATCACTCTCTCATACAGCTTCTCCCAGTGCAAAGTGCGCTGAATTGTTGAACGATGTACAGTGACATCATCTGCAGCAAGTTGATGTTGTAGGTCTTTGGAGGTGGTCTGTGGGCTGTTTTTGTTCGTTCTCACCATCCTTCGCCTTTGCCTCTCCAATATTTTATGTGGCCTGCCACTTCTGGCCTTAACAAGAACTGTGCCTGTGGTCTTCCATTTCCTTACTATGTTCCTCACAATGGACACTGACAGCTTATATCTCTGCGATAACTTTTTGTAGCCTTCCCCTATACCATAATGTAGAACAATCTTTGTTTTCAGGTCATTTTGAGAGTTGTTTTGAGGCCCCCATGTTGCCCCTCTTCAGAGGAGAGTCAAAGAGAACAACAACTTGCAATTGGCCACCTTAAATACCTTTTCTCATGATTGGATGCACCTGTCTATGAAGTTCAAGGCTTAATGAGCTCACCAAACCAATTGTGTGTTCCAATTAATCAGTGCTAAGTAGTTACAGGTATTCAAATCAACAAAATGACAAGGGTATATTAGCGCTGCTGTGGCCGGGTTCTGTGTCCGTGAAGACGCCCAATCACGTGGCGAAATGCGTTGACATCACTTCCGGTGGCCGCAGCCGTCATCAACACTTCCGGTTCGGGTGGAGAGGGTCAGTGGAACGCACGCCGCTGTGGATTGTACATCACAGGCTTTTTTATCATTTCTATTCTGCACCATCCTAACAATTTATCGCTGAAGAGTTTGATCAATGATCCAGCATTCGGGCACCTGCTGCCTCTCCCCACTAACACAAGCTCATTTTGACCACTGACTGAAAAGCAGATGGTCAATAGTCTCTGGTGAGTGGGGATACAGAGGGGGGTTTGGCACAGACTGCATGTTCCACCTGGAGTAACCCTTTCAGCACTGTTAAGGAGCACCTTGTTTGCACTTTTTCACCTTGGAAGAATTTGTTGGTTATGCACTCTCAGCAGCACTTTTTAAGCACTTGGACACTTTATAAGCGCTTTGGTATATATATTGTTGTTTTTGCAATTAATTCAACATCCACCCATTCATTTGTTTTTTGTTGTTTTTCTATGAAATGCAATACGGACTGATTGGTTATGCACTTTGTCAGCACTTTTTAAGCACTTGGACACTTTATAAGCGCTTTTTTTGATACAGACATTGGTTTATTAATTTGTTGCACTGAGCACATTTTTATTAATGTTTTGGGAATGGATTTATCATGATGGATCGGATTTTTAGTTTATTGTATATTTATATTTAGTCATTTATTATGAGCACTTTATTTCACGTATGATTTGTTGATTATTGGCGTTCATGATTTGCTGATTACTGGTGTTCAGAGGCGCTGCCCATCCTCATAACAATTTTCAACAGATGTGTATCTGTAGGTAGCAGCCCCAGGTGTATGTAGCCGTGTCCTGTTAGGCACGTACACACACCTGTGTGTCCACTAGCATTTAATTGTAATTTTAACAAGGGAGGCGCTGTGTATTTTGACAAAATGACAAGGGTGTCTAATTTAGTTTTAATGCATATTGCACATTTTCTGTTAATCCAATAAACCTCATTTCACTACTGAAATATTACTGTGTCCTTCAGTTATTTGATAGATCAAAATGAAATTGCTGATCCAAACACCCACATATTTATAAATGACAATCATGGAAACTGTCAGGGGTTCCTAAACTTTTGCATACAACTGTATATCAATTTGCCCCTGTACAAATCATTAGTAAGACATCAACTTGAATATGCAGTTCAGTTTTGTGCACCAGTTCTCAAAAAGGATATTGGGGAACTGGAGAAAGTGCAGAGAAGGGCAACCAAACTGATAAGAGGCATGGAGGAGCTCAGCTATGAGGATAGATAAAAGCAACTGAATGTATTCTCTCTTGAGAAGAGGTGATTAAAGAGGTTGCAAACCTCCAAAAAAAAGAAAAAAAAACCCCTGCAAGACAAAGGCATAATGAGCTAGTATGCATCGCATACTAGCTCATTATGAAATACTTACCTTAGAACGATGCCCTGAATCGGCGCCTTCACACCTCTGACAGGGCCAACATCTTTCCCAGAGATGCTTCCAGGTTTGCGAGCTCCGGCGCTGTGATTGGCCAGAGCCGCAATGACATCACTCCCATCATGCGTGCAGCATGGGCCCTAAAGAAATGGCACGAGCGGGCAGTTCCTCCAGTGCGCATGCGTCGATGAGGGCGGCAGCAGCGAATATAGTGAATATCACCTGAACGGCAAGTTTAGGAGATATTTACAGTACCTACAGGTAAGCCTTATTATAGGCTTACCTGTAGGTACAAGTGGTGTAACAGAGTTTACAACCACTATAAGGGGGATATGATCAACATGTACAAGTACATAAGAGGTACTTATAGTGAACTTGGTGTTGAGTTATTCACTTTAAGGTCATCACAGAGGACAAGGGGACACTCTTTACATCTAGAGGAAAAGAGATTTTTTCCTCCAAATACAGAAAGGTTTCTTCACAGTAAGAGCTGTGAAAATGTGGAATCTGGATCTGGCCAGCTCAGTAGATTGCTTTACAAAAGGCCTGTATTCTTTCCTAAATGTTGCGGGAGATTAGCTTGTGGGGATCTCTTTTCAGAGGAAAAGATTCAGCATGG
This sequence comes from Glandirana rugosa, assembly GCA_018402905.1. Classification (NCBI taxonomy): domain Eukaryota; kingdom Metazoa; phylum Chordata; class Amphibia; order Anura; family Ranidae; genus Glandirana; species Glandirana rugosa. The sequence continues at coordinate 1,424,952 of BLSH010413094.1, read as the reverse complement.
AGGTCAGTTTCTTTAAAATCTGGCACCTTGCCAGGTTTATTATGACAGGTTTGCAAGATCAAAACACATAAAAAAAACAGAAAACAAAACCTTGCTGTATGGCGCTAAACTAAACAATCGGGTTCCTCTCCATTCAGTGTGGGGCTGTCCCCGACACCCACAAAACATAATCACAGTGGAAACCTTTATTAGCACACAGAGCTCACTCGGCTTTCTCCCTCTTAGATCCAGGATAGAGCTCTCCTGCTCTCTTTCTGGTTATTAAATGCAGGTGGAGAGGGGTTTGAGTGGACCGGAAAGTCCAGGCCGAAACCAGCCCTGCCACGGTGCCTGGCAAAACCGGGTCGGACTCTCGTTAGTCGCCTCAAAATGATTGCATGCGAGGCCACAAGTATCGCTCCTCCATTACGGCGCCTCACATAATGTCACAAACCCCCCTGCTCAAGCCCCTGGGGCGGAGCAACTGTCCCGACCATGCAGTAGGATGGGAAAGACCATCAACGTTATTTTGGAGCCTTCGGGCCGGTGTTCCTCTAAGTAATTAAACGGCTGTAGGGCCAGGAACCACCTAGTCACCCGGCTAGTTTTCTCCCGGTTGTTACACATCCACTTAAGGGGGGCATGGTCGGTGATTAGCCCGAATGACCTTCCCAGCAGGTAGTATTTTAAGGCCTCTAAGGCTCACTTGATATCCAGGCACGACTTCTCCACAATGGCATAATTCCTTCCATACCTATTAAGCTTCCTGCTTAAGTAGACGACCGGGCGCTCCTCACCGTCTCTGATCTGGGACAGAACAGCACCTAGTCCCACCTCAGAGGCGTTGGTTTGAACCACAAACTCCTTTGTGAAGTCTGAGGTCACGAGCACCAGCTGTACACAAAGGGCTTTCTTAAACTTCTGGAAGGCCTTCTTGACTTCGAGATTCCACTTAACCATTCCTGACCCTCTACCCTTCGTCAGATCGGTCAGAGGGACAGCAATGGTTGCAAAGTCGAGGATGAAGCGTCGGTAATACCCTGTAATCCCCAGGAAGGCACAAACCTGTTTCTTGTTCACCGGTTGGGGCCACTTTTGATTGGCCTCGATCTTATTGGTCTGGGGCTTGATCAGACCCCGACCAATGACATACCCAAGGTATTTGGCCTCCTCTAGCCTTAGGGAACCTTTTTCGGGTTGGCTATTAAACCTGCTGTCCTCAGCGAATCTACCACTGCCTGCACCCGGGGCAGATGTGATTCCCAATCTGGACTGTGGATGACCACATCATCCAGATTGGCCGCTGCATAGGGCCGATGCGGCCTCAAAGTTTTGTCCATCATCCTCTGAAAGGATGCACAGGCCCCATGCAGACCAAACGGCGTTTGCTTGTATTGGAAGGACCCCTCGGGGGTAGAGAAGGCCGTTTTTTCCTTTGTTGACTCTGTTAGGGGGGTCTGCCAGTATCCCTTAGTTGGATCCAGGGTTGTTACGTCTCTATTTTTACTGACATATTCCTTAAGGTCATTTTGTTGCGTCAGTGAAAAGGACTCTGGGGGTAACCTGTCCTTTTGGGGAGTGGGCACCGCCAATAAACTCTCGCTGTCCTTCCACGGTTTTAGGAGATTAACATGGTAAATCTGCTCCAGTTTCCTTTTCCCAGGCTGGTAAAATTTGTAGTTTACTTCCCCTAATCTCTCTAATCTCAAAGGGACCCTGCCACATTGCCAGGAATTTACTTTCAACTGTGGGGACTAGCACTTGCACTCTGTCTCCGGGGTTGAAAGTTTTTGGGTTTTGGCACCCTGATTGTAAACCCTTCTCTGGGCTTGCTCCATATGCTCTCGTTCAAGGGGCAAGACAGCTGCAATTCGATCCTGCATCAAGGAGACGTGCTCTATGACGCTTCTATATGGGATGGCCTCTCCTTCCCACATCTCTTTTGCGACATCTAGCAGCCCCCTGGGATGTCTACCATACAAGAGTTCAAAGGAGGGATACCCTGTAGACACCTGCGGAACCTCTCATATGGCAAACATGAGGTACGGCAGCAAAAAAATCCCAATTTCGCCCATCTTTATCCACCACCTTTTTTAGCATACTCTTGGGGGTGATAAACAGAGGTACGGAGATGGGAGATTTTGTACAACTTGCACAATTCTCTGGTCACTCTGGACATGAAAGGGGTACCCTGATCCATCAAGATTTCTTTAGGGATCCCCAACCGACTAAACACCCAGACCAACTCTTTGGTGATAGTCTTAGTGGAGGTATTCCATAAGGGTATGGCCTCAGGATAACAGGTCGCATAGGCCTATTATCACCAGGATGTGCTGGTGTCCCTGGGCAGATTTTAGTACTGGTCCCACAGGGTCCATGCCAAGTCGCTCAAATGCCACTTCAATTATGGGAAGTGGGACAAGGGGATTACGAAAATGGGGTGACGGGGCCATCATTTGACACTCAGGGCATGTTTCACAATATTTTTTGACGTCTGCATACAACCCATGCCAGAAGAATCTCTGGGTTATTCTCTCCCTGGTTTTCTCCATACCCAGATGTCCCCCCATTACATGGATATATAATAGGGTACTGCGCAATCAGTGTGACAGACACAACTTTATCCAATCGAAATTATGAAACAATCAAACAAAGTGCCAATAATTGATAAAGGGGTAGAAAGTATTAATAAAGTGACTAAGTGCATAGATGCATGTAAAGCAATAAGTATCAAAAGTGTCTCAGTGTCCTAAATGTAAGCAAAATTATGAGGGTGACTTAGTGCAACATAAAGTGCAAATAATTGAATATGTGTAGCAAATACAGTAGTATCACAATATTACGCTTATGCAACTACATTAACAAGTCCATATATCACTCAATTAAATATATTAGAGTATCTCTTGAAACAGTCCCAATTATTTCCAGCAGGTGACTTAGTGCTTCAAAAAGTGCTCAAACAAATCCTTAAGGTGCTTTAAATAGTGCAGTTGGAGCCAATCTGGTGGGTTTCTCTGTACACCGCTAGAGGGACTTCTGTGATGGTGCTATCCCCAACCGTGCTCTCAGAACTCTCACCTTAATATAGCAATAAATACGCCTTCAGATAAGGATCAACTAGCTGCAATACAAGGTCTTCTATGCACTTAGTCACTTTATTAATACTTTCTACGCCTTTATCAATTATTGGCACTTTGTTTGTTTGATTGTTTCATAATTTTGATTGGATAAAGTTGTGTCTGTCACACTGATTGCGCAGTACCCTGTTATATATTCATCCTATGTATTAACTATGTAAAATACTAGGTAATGCGGCAGTCGGTTTGTCACTAGTATACAGACACTGATTACTAAGGGGAATCACTCATTCACATAGCAATTCTTTTTATCTAGTCTGATTTTGGGTAGCGCAGGGGACCCCACATAATTTTGTACACTCCCCCATTACATGCCCATGGGCCAGATCTAGCACCATCATGCGGAAGGGTTTGGGAACCACTAGCTGTTCCACTTCGTCCTCCTCGTGTTTCACCACCTGATACAACATATCATTTTTAAGTGCCATGTAGGGAAAAGCCAACCCCCAATTAGGATCCACAGGTTCCCCAACCATCACCTTCACGTTTTCTCTGACTCTAAGGAAAGTGACATCCCGTAGTTGTTCTGTACAGAAGTCCTCTCTCCGGACCTCAGGTCAGGTACTACATTCGGTTCACTCTCTCACCTTCAGGGTCAGAGGCATTGCTATGAGTAAGCACCAGCCCAAGGTGTGAAACGCGTTAGCTGGGACCAGTAGTTTGTCTGTGAGCTGTGTGTACTTTTCATTTAATAAAGTATTGGAATCGGATTTTTGAGTGCGGCTATCCAAGCTTTATCTCTATCAGCTGATTGTGTGCTTCATTAGCTGGCACCTGCTTATGTGGCTAGCTTGCCTGATCCATAGTAGGCTTGGACATTCCTGGAGCGGTGAATACATTGTTGGGGTCATTAGCCCCCCGCTGTGAGCTATACTCCAGCTCCTCTGGCTCCCCAGCCAGTACAGGAAAAGGAAGAGGGTCTCCTCCCTCCTCTGTCCTGCCACCAGTCTCCCCTTCCATTTGGCAAAACGGTTCTGGTGAGAGGTCCCGTGCTTGCGCAGCAGGGGGAGCTCTATCCTCCAGACTCCCTGTTCCTTCCCATAACTTCCAAAAATGGGGAAAATCCCTGCCCACTAGGGCATCATAAAGTGGTGAAGGTACCACCCCCACTGAATGAGTCATACTACCACAAGGGGTGTCTATCTCAACCATCGCCGTCTGGTAGACACAAGTGTCCCCATGGATGCAAATGACTCCAACAGTGCTAGGGTGTAACCTTGCAGGGTTTACACAATAGTTTTTTACCAATGTTACCACACTACCCAAGTCAAGCAGTACAATGACAGGTCTCCCATCAACAAAAATCACACACATTTCCTTCTCCATGCGACTTGAACATGATGCTGTATATGTGACCCGTGCAAAAAGAGAAAGGCATCTATTCACATAAGTATAATCACATTGCATGGGTTCATCATTCAGGGGGCAATTGGCAATAGTCTGGCCCAATGCATGGCATCGGTAGCACTATATATGTTCTTTACCCAGTCCTCTCAAGGGTCCCCAAGACCTTCCTGGCTTCTTTGGCCAGTCTCCAGATCTAGAGCCCCCACTCTCTTTAGCCGTATCAGTCTTATCAAATTTACCCAAGCCCCCAAACCCTGGAACAGTCTTACTGGGTCCGCCGGGCGATCTTTCACCTCTAGACACATTGGAGTGGAGCGCAGATAGGTGGGCGCAACAAGTCCTCAGCAGCCGTGTATCTCTCAATGAGGTCCACCAGTTGGCTTGCAGTTTTGGGGTCCCCATGGCTGACCCATTTCCTCAAAGCAGCAGGGAGTGCCTGTAGGTAGTGGTCCATGACCACACGCTCCACAATCTGGGGACCTGGCAAAGTCTCTGGCTGTAGCCATTACCTGGTAAGGTGAACTAAGTCGAACATCTGAGAATGGGGTGGCTTGTCGGTGCGGTAGGTCCACTGATGCACGCGTTGGCCTGGACTGCCACAGTCTATTTTCACGTTTTTGGGGTTGTGTTCGATATGCGCAAAGAGAGATCACACAAATACTTAAAAGTATAACATTTATTACAAAGTAATGACAGATACAGATAAAGATAAAGAAAATATCAAGAATACTTAACTAAAGATGCTTGTTTCCTGCCATGGGTCCCTAACCTGGCACAGGTGACCACAGACGTTTGCATGGTTGCAAACTCTGAATGAGACAAAGACCTTATAGGATTTGGCTCCGGTAATATAGAACTTGTGTAAGGAAAAAGACCACCCCTAGCCAACATCGCTGGTAAGCAACCATATGACTTTCACATTCCTGAGGAGAGGGGGCTAGCTTGTCCATATAAGCAGTTCACATGCCAGTAAGTTGAGTCATGCAAGGTAACCAGAATAACCAGGATATTGGGCTGTAATAGATATTTGTGAAGCCAGCCTTAAAAAGGAATATGCAATTTCCCCAACACACGGTGACCCCCAGGCATGCGAGTATCTCTGCCTTTAGAGTCTCATATTCCTGGGCCTTATCTGTTTCCAGCTCAAAATAGGGTTTTTGGGGTTCACCTATCAAGAAGGGTGCTAACAGTCCCCCCCCCCACTGTTCTTTTTGCCATCCTTTGCGAAGAGCGACTCTTTCAAAGGTCGTGAGGTACGCCTCCACGTCATCCGCAGGTGTCATCTTCTGCATATTGTAAGAGGCGCTTACCAATTTTGGTTCCAATGTGTGGGCCCCTTCTTTAACTCCAGCAGGGCCTCCGCCAACTGTCTCCTGTTGTGCTGCGATAGATTTGCGACTTTCCTCCCGCTGAGCTGCAGCAGCCACTGCGACCCGGAGGTTAGTTCCCTGCTGAGCTGCAATGGCCTGGCGACTCTCCTCTCGCTGAGCTGCAACAGCCTTTGCGACCTGGCAGTTGGTTTTCCCGCTGGGCTGCATTGGCTTGCAGCAGGGCCTTCAACATTTCCTCCATCTTTGAAAGTTGCCTCGCTGAACTCCACCACGTGTGGGAGGTTAGATCGTGGGGCTCACTTTTCAGAGGAAAAGATTCAGCATGGAGGTCAGTTTCTTTAAAATCTGGTGGCTTTCCAGGTTTGTTATGACAGGTTTGCAAGATCAAAACACATAAAAAACCACAGAAAACAAAACCTCGCCATCTGGCGCTAAGCTAAACAATCGGGTTCCTCTCCATACAGTGTGGGGGCTTTCCCCGACACCCACAAAACATAAGCACAGTGCAAACCTTTATCTTTGAGTCCAAATAAGCACACAGAGCTCACTCGGCTTTCTTCCACTGAGATCCAGGATAGAGCTCTCCTCTGCTCTCTTCCTGGTCATTAAATGCAGGTGGAGATGGGTTTAAGTGGACCAGAAAGTCCGAAACCAGCCCTGCCGCTGTGGCTGGCAAAACTAGGGTCAGACTTTCGTTAGTTGCCTCAAAATGATCGCATGCGAGGCGACAAGAATTGCCCGTCCATTACGGCGCCTCGCATAACTTCACAATGTACATGATATAACTGCTTGCTAACATTTATAAGTAAAGTTGATCCAGGGAATATCCAATTGCCTCGCAAGGGATCAGGAAAGAATGTTTTCCCTTGCTGTAGCAAATTGGATAATGCTTTGCTGGGGTTTTTGGCTTCCTCTGGTCAACTGTGGGTATAGGATTGTGTATATGGGATTGTATGATTTTTTTTTTTTTTCTCTTTTATTGATTGAGCTAGATGGACTTGTGTCTTTTTTCAACCTAACTATGTAACTATATGTAACTGTCATTATTCTGGATTTGTCCAATGTTTAAACTGCTGTATTTACCCACCTGCATCCATGCCTGTCTTTTGAAAAATATAAATAAAGAATGTTAAAAAAATATAGATTTGGGGTTACATGCAGCTTAAGACAAGAGGCTTTACCAAATTGTCTTGGGCACTTAAACTCCCTTCCTAACCAGACCAATATTCAGTTTCAGTGCTCTCACACTTTAGATGACAATTACTCAGTCATGCTACACTGTACCCAAACAAAATATTTATAATTTTTTTTCTCACAAATAGAACTTTCGTTTGGTGGTATATAATCACTGCTGGGTTTTTTTATTTTTTTTTTCAATATAAGCGAAAAAGTAGAGAAAAATTTGAAAAAAAAAATACTTTTTTTTAGTTTGTATTGAAAAATTTTGCAAAAAAGTAATTTTTCTTCATAAATTTGGGCCATAATTTATACTATACTGCTACATATCTTTGGTAAAAATAACCCAAATTAGTGTATATTATTTATTCTCTGTGAAAGTTATAGAGTCTACAAGCTATGGTGCAAATCATTGAAAATTGATCACACCTGATGTACTGACCACCTATCTCATTTCTTGAGACCCTAACAAGCCAGGAAAGTACAAATACCCCCCAAATTACCCCTTTTTGGAAAGTAGACATTCCAATGTATTTAGTGAGATGCATAGTGAGTTTTTTGAAGTTGTAATTTTTTTCCCACAATTCTTTGCAAAATGAAGAATTTTTTTTTTTTTTTTTACACACAATTGTTATAACAACACGTTATTTCTCACACACAGCATATGCATACTTGCAATGACAACCCAAAATACATTCTGCTACTCCTGAGTATGGCGATACCCCGTGTGTGAGACCTTTACACAGCCTGGCCACATACAAAGGCCTACATTGAAGTAGCACCTTCAGGCGTTCTACGAGCATAAATTACACATCTCATTTCTCAGCCACCTTTTACACTTTTGAAGGCCCTGGCGCACCAGGACAATGGAATTGCCCACAAAATGACCCCATTTTTGAAAGCAAACATTTTTTTTTCTACAAGCCTTTGAAAAATGCAGAGAGAAAATAAAAACTCTTTTATTTTTACACAAAGTGGTAAATTTATAATATATTTCTAACACATAGCATGTACATAGCAAAGGTTACACTCCAAAATACATTCTGCTGTTCGCCCCGAGTATGGCGATACCAAATGTGTGAGACTTTTACACAGCCTGGCCACATAGAGAGGTCCAACATGCAGGGAGCACCATCAGGCATTGTAGGAAAATAAATTACACATAAAATATCCTAATGACCTATTACATTTTTGAAGTCCCTGGAGCACCAGAACAGTAGAATTACCCACAAAATGACCCCGTTTTGGAAAGCAAGCACCCCAACATATATTCTATGAGGCATTAGACGTCTTTTGTACGGTTAATTTTTTTCCACAAGTCTTTGGAAAACGTGGAAAGAAAATGAAAACGTATTTTTTTTTACACAAAGTTGTCAATTTTTATGATATTTCTAACACATAGCATGTACATAGCAAAAATAACCCCCCCCCAAAAAAATATATTCTGCTACTCGTCCTGAGTATGGGGATACCACATGTGTAAGACTTTTACACAGCCCGGCCACATAGAGAGGTCCAGCATTGAAGTAGTACCTTCAAGCGTTCTAGGATCATAAATTACACATCTAATTTCATTCCTACCTATCACACTTTTGAAGGTCCTGGAGCACCAGGACAGTTGAATTACCCACAAAATTACCCCATTTTGGAAAGCAAACACCCCAATATATATTTTATGAGGCATGGGTTGCAGATAGGTACTCGGGTACTCTTATGGGCTGCAGATAGGTACTTGGGTACTCTGATGGATTAGTAAAAAGGTAATCGGGTACTCTGATGGGCTGGTAAATGGTACTCGGGTACTCTGATGGGCTGGTAAAAAGTTATTGGGTACTCTGATGAGCTGGTGACAGGTACTCGGGTACTCAGATGGTCTGGTGCCAGGTACTTGGGTACACAGATGGGCTGGTGACAGGTACTCGGGTACTCAGATGGGCTAGTGACAGGCACTTGGGTACTCAGATGGGCTAGTGACAGGTACTCGGGTACTCAGATGGGCTAGTGACAGGTACTAGGGTACACAGATGGACTAGAGACAGGTATTCAGATGGACTGGTGACAGGTACTCGGGTACTCAGAAGGGTTGGTGACAGGTACTCGGGTACTCAGAAGTGTTGGTGACAGGTACCCGGGGTACTCTGATGGGTTGGTGACAGGTACTCGGGTACTCTGATGGGCTGGTGACAGGTACTTGGGTACTCAGAAGGGTTGGTGACAGGTACTCGCATGGGTTGATGACAGGTACTTGGGTACTCTGATGAGCTAGGGACAAGCACTCAGGTACTCAGATGGATTGGTGACAGGTACTTGGGTAATCTGATGGTCTGGTGACAGGTACTCGGTTACTCAGATGGGCTAGTGACAGGTACTAGGATACTCAGATGGGCTAGTGACAGGTACTAAGGTACTCAGATGGGCTAGTGACAGGTACTCGGGTACTCAGATGGGCTAGTGACAGGTACTAGGATACTCAGATGGGCTAGTGACAGGTACTAAGGTACTCAGATGGGCTAGTGACAGGTACTAGGATACTCAGATGGGTTGATGACAGGTACTCGGGTACTTTGATGGGTGGGTGACAGGTACTCAGATAGGTTGATGACAGGTACTCGGGTACACTGATGGGCTGGTGAAAGGTACTCGGGTACTGTGATGGGCTGGTGACAGGTATTCTGGTACTGTGATGGGCTGGTGACAGGTACTCGGGTACTGAGATGGGTTGGTGACAGGTACTCGGGTACTTTGATGGGCAGGTGACAGGTACTCGGGTACTTTGATTGGCATGTGACAGGTACTCGGGTACTTTGATTGGCATGTGACAGGTACTCGGGTATTTTGATGGGCAGGTGACAGGTACTCAGGTACTTTGATGGGCAGGTGACAGGTACTCAGGTACTCTGATGGGCTGTGACAGGTAATTTAATGGGGTGGTGACAGGTACTCTTTACTACTGGGGGGCAATCAGTGTGATTGGTGCACACAGTAAGCGGTAACGAGCTGTTACCGCTATCTCCTCCTCACACACGATCGGTGTGTGAAGAGGAGAACCCGGTAACAACTCGTTACCACGGTTTGTTGTCATTCTGTGACCGGCTGTGATTGGACACAGCCGGTCACGTGGTAAAGAGCCAATTTCATTGGCTCTTTACCCTGATCGGGGTTGGGCTTTGTCCGAGGGACAAGCCTGAACCCCAATGGCCGCGATGCGCGCCCCCAGGGGCGTGCACGAGCGGCGTGGACGGCGCCGCTTTGTTATTGTCGGAAGTGACTAGCTGTGATAGGACACAGCCGGCCACGTGGTAAAGAGCCAATTTCATTCAACACACAGCATGTACCTAGCAAAAATTTCACCCCAAAACACATTCTGCTACTCCTACCGAGTATGGCGATACCACAGTGTAGTGGCACGGATGGGCACTGTAGTGGCATGGATGGGCAGGGTAGTGGCACTGATGGGCACTGTAGTGGCATGGATGTGCAGTGTAGTGGCACTGATGGTGGATGAGCCATGGATGGGGATGACTGAGCATGGATGGGGGTGACTGAGCACGTATGGGGATGACTGAGCACGGATGGATGGGTGAGCACAGATGTATTGGTGAATACGAATGCATGGGTGACCACGGATGGATAGGTGACCACGGATGGATGGGTGAGCACAGATGCATGGCTGAGCACCGATGCATGGCTGAGCATTGATCCATGGCTTAATACGGATGCATGGCTGAGCACGGATGGATGGGTGAGCATGGATGGATGGGTGAACATGAATGAGGATGGGTGGTTGTGCATGGATGAGGATGGGTGGGTGTGCATGGATGAGGATGGGTGGGTGTGCAAGGATGAGGATAGGTGGGTGAGCACAGATGAGGATGGATGGGAGTGCATGGATGTATGGATGGTGAGTGCAGCCTGGCACATAGCAGCGCTGTGGGCACTACAGATCCTCTTCCCACAGTGCTGCTGCATTGATCTCTCTCCCTCTCCTCTCATACTGCACCGATTGGTGCGGAGAGGGGAGAGAAAAGCCAGAACTTCTTCTGGCTTGTTTACATCTGATTACTCCGCCATTTGAAGGAGCGATCACGTGGTAAAGAGTCACTGTGAGCGGCTGTTTACCACGATCCGTAATGCACCAAGTCATCTGGACCCGGCGGTCACGAATACTCCCAGGTGCGCGCCCCAGGGGACACACGGGAGCGGAAATCTAAGAGGACGTTATAGTACGCTCTCCCAGAATAATTTGTCCACCTTGCAACCGTGTTTTTACATGACACGGTCGGCAAGTGGTTAAAGTGCTTTTCCCATTTTGAAGCCAAACTGGTATAACACCTACTTTATATTTTGTTACAAGTTGCTATTGACATAGCATAACTAAAAAAATAATTAAAAATTGCTGGTTACCTTTTTTTTTTTTGTTTTCAATACTTGCTGCATTTTAATGTTTAGAGCTAAATATATCTTTATTGTTTTACACAATCTACAGTAGTCACAATGCCTAAGGCTGCATTCACACCTGAGCGACACGTTTTTGGAAGTTTTTTGAAGCGTTTTGTTGCGTGTTTGCAAATGCCAATGATGCGCTAATACGCGTGACTGACTCTTTTACATTGATAGAATGGCAATACACATTGGCCAGAAACGCCCGATTCGCGCAACAAAAATACCTCCAGGAGCATTTTGAGCGTAGGGCGTTTGGCTTCAGGCGTTTTTTCAGTGGAGATGTGTACCGTCTCCATAGAGAATCATTGATTTTTTTCCCCTCCAGCATTTTGTAGCTTCAGGCATATTTAAGCTACAAAACGCTCAGGTGTGAATGGGCCCTTCGTGTCAGACATAAAATATAAAAACCATTGAGAGACAGAGAGGAGGGAGAAGAATGAATGGGACAGTGGCAGAGAAGCGAAGAGTGAAAGTGAGGGACACATTAATAGAAAGCAAGAATCAAAGAAGGAGCACGATACAGAAAGAAATCACGAGAGCACAATACAGAATATATGGGAAAATAAATATAGCAAGGGAAAAACACATTAAAAAACGGTCAAACACGATTAGGTGGTATAAAGATAAGATTATGTTACATGCAGGCTGATGGATGGCGAGTATGCTCATGGAATGTAAGAGGACTAAATGATACAAAAAAAAGAGGAGCAATGTTGGCAACAATTAAACGATACGATGCAGTAATAGTGTGTTTACAAGAGACACACCTAGTAGAAGAAACAACTAGATATTTGACATACAAGAGCTTTCAACTGCGGTACCATTCAACCTACACCTCATATTCACGAGGTGTGAGTGTAATGGTAAAAAACAGGGGCAGTATTCTCAAGTAAAACAGCAAAGATAGATAGCGAGGGTAGATACATCTTTTTACATTGTGTGATGGACGGAAAAGAATGTATATTAGCCAATATATATATTCCCCCCACCTTTTAAACCCGATGTACACTGTGTGCAGAATTATTAGGCAAATACGTGTGGACTATATCCCACAACTACAGTAATTTGGTGTGGGGAAGAGTAATGACTCTACGTGTAGTGGATTATACGAATTAACCATCATCCGAAAGCTCGGATATGTCGAACCTCATTCTGTTGTACGTATTTCTCCTACTACACCAGTTTTATGAGTAAACGGATTATTAAGACGTGTGTCACATGTAGCCCAAATTTTCCACCCCCCTTATATATATAACCGATTATATGTAAGAAAAGGCAGGTAGTGTGTTACATTTTTCTACATAGATGGGAGCGATAGATAGAAACGACAAAATGAACTCTTATGACGGGGACAAAAAATGGTAATGTGA
>BLSH010413094.1:1375222-1403673 GCA_018402905.1 Glandirana rugosa | reverse complement strand
CGCCAGGGCCGAAATCTGCCCTTTAAGCGTACTTAACGCCAGGTTCTTGTCCAGTCCTTGCTGCAAAAAAGACAGCACTCTGGATACTCTAAGAGCAGGGATTCCATCCTCCCGCCTCACACCAGGTAATATAGGCCTTCCAGGTCCTATGATAGATCTTACGTGAGGTGCTCTTACGTGCTTTCACCATAGTAGGGATTACGGAGTCCGAGACACCCCTATCCCTCAATACCTGGGCCTCAATAGCCAAGCCGTCAAAGCCAGCGAGGGTAAAGCAGGGTGCAAGATGGGCCCCTGAGACAGCAGGTCTTCGCGAAGTGGAAGACGCCATGGAACATCTGTCACCATCCGTACTATATCGGCGTACCACGGACGCCGCGGCCAATCCGGAGCTACCAGGATTGTCGGGATTCCCTCTGCTTCTATCCTGCGCAAAACGCGCGGTAGAATCTTCAGAGGAGGAAAGATGTACAGTAGCTGATACCGACCCCAGGGCGTTACCAGTGCGTCCGAGGCAACCGCCAACGGATCCCTTGTTCTGCACACAAAGGCCTGAATCTCTTGATTGTACCTGGAGGCCATCAGATCCACTTCTGGGGTGCCCCATTTGCAGCAAATCTGGTGGAACACCTCTGGATGTAGGGACCACTCCCCCTGATCCAGAGTCTGGCGGAGATGAGAGGGAGCATTGTAAATGCAAACAACATAATATAAACCGTAAAGGGGAAGCGATATGATGAAGTATAATGGAATACAATAAATGTGTGTAACACAATAGGTACTCATCAGATGGCAGTATAGTTCAAGAATGGTGTGTTCACGATTGGGGTTATAGTCCAGAAGCTTGAAGGGTTTTCCACTAGTGGGGCTGCGTCATGTCAGAAGCAGAATCATCTTCTATACAAGCAGAGCAGAGGAAAAAGGCATGCGCGCCTCGAAGTGTAAACCGTATGTGGTATATATAGTAAAGATAATGGTTAGAGGTACTCACAGACATGGAGATGAAAATCGCATGGCAGTGTCAGCCACTACGGGCTATATCCGGGTGACTGGTGGCAATGCGTAGGTGGTGGCATCAGCTGCTGGATGGGAAATAAGAACACAGGCATGCGCCCTTCTAAGTGTAAACCGTATAAAAAGTTTTATTAAAACACCGAAAGTCAAGCTGCACCACTCCGCTCGGACCACAGGGAGCGCCGGTAACTACCGGCATCCACCTCACCACCAGCCGGAGCCAGCCAGCCAGTGACTATTTCCCCTCCCCCTGGGAACAAGCGAGTCTCTTTGGACACTGTCACGCTTCTAGCACCTGGACATAGCTCGCAGTGGCTCACACTGCCATGCAATTTTTTTTTACCTCCACGTTTGTGAGTACCTCTTACTAGTGTTTTAATAAAACTTTTTATACGCTTTACACTTAGAAGGGCGCATGCCTGTGTTCTTATTTCCCATCCAGCAGCTGATACCACCACCTACGCATGGCCACCAGTCACCTGGATATAGCCCGCAGTGGCTGACACTGCCATATGATTTTCATCTCCATGTCTGTGAGTACCTCTAACCATTATCTTTACTATATTTACCACATACAGTTTACACTTAGAGGTTAGCATTCATTTTTCCTCTGATCACAGCACAGATGCTGATGATCAAGGCTCTATGTAGCCGAAACATGTCAGCTTTTCATGTGCTGTATGTATTGATCGTTATGGATAAAAACAGAAGAATAACTGTCATCCAGAGTGCCGACTCATTATTCCTCATTACATTGCTGCTGCATTTCAATGCTTGGAGGGCGTTCGGAGCTGAGCACCTGGGCAGGGGAGTGGATGTTCAGCTACAACTACTACACAGAGCGGTGTTCATATGGAAGCTGACACATACCATAGAGTTTTAAACTTCTCAAAGGAATCGTTGTCCATCGCCAGCATCTCCTCCATCTGCATTATATCATTGGCAGTAGAAACCCACAAGGATAAGGAAGGAGGTATATCTGTCTTCCAAGGCAAGGGTATTAACTGTCTAGCTGCTGAATGAAAGAAGCGCAACAAGCTTAGTTTCTGAGATGCTATTGAGCCCGGGAGCATAGACAGAGGTGCCACCTCTGGTGTGGGCTGTAAAGATTCGTTATACAATGAGTTATAGACTGTAAAACTTTTTGAGCAAAAGGGTTGAATCCTGCTGCACTCCCATCAGATGTGTATGTAATTCCCCTCTGCCGAACTACACCCCCAGCAGGTGGCCAGCTCAGACGGAAATTTTTTGTGCAGTGAGAGAGGGTCCCTGTACCATCTAGAAAGAAGTTTATAATTTTTTTTCCTGTGCATAACAGGAAATTGTGTAGTTATGAGTGAAGTAGAAAGACGTCTGCCAAGTAGCATTCATAAGCTCCCTTCCCAAATCCGTGGACCAAACCCCCGTGTATGGGGGGGAGCTCATCATTTAACAACACATGTAGAAGTTTATAAATTGAAGATAGTAGATGCCTGGGCGTCTCAGAGAGGTAGCACAGTTGCTCATATTCAGTCAGAGAGCGGTGGACCTGGGTGGAGTTAAAAAGTCCAGTGCAAAAGGTAGATAAATGAAGGGCAGTGAGCCAGTCCCTACTGCCCCCTGGGATGATAGATTGCCCGGTGCTTGGGTGTGCAAAGGAGTGAGCTATCGGCCAGGAGGTTCTTGCTAGCGTTCCCGGTACAGGGGACCCAATACCCTGAGGGTTATCAAACAACACTATGGTAAGGGATGGATCAGGGAACAAGAGGGTCTGGAGACCCTTTTTATATCATAAATGTATGGCTGCAAGAGTCAAGGGAGATGATGAGTGCAATCTGTGTAAATCTTGTTTATAACCCCAAAGAAGAGCCCTAAGATCCACAGGGGAAAGGTCCCGCTCAACCATAACGGAGGTCTTGGTAAAAGGATGAGGAAACCATTCTAACACCCATGCCAAAATAGCGGCTTCATGGTAGAGCTCATAATCTGGAAGTCCAACCCCACCCTGGAGTTTAGGGAAAGTAAGCAATTTGTGCCATATAAAGACCTCTGTCTACATAGTTGAAGAAAACTTCAAAGTTGTGAGAAGACATCTCCAATGCATTCAAGTAGTGTGTCCATTTTTAACATATTTATACGACCAAACCAGGGCAGGGAGGAGGAACTCCAGGAGTCTTTCCGGATGCGGATAAGTTACGGGGGATAATTCAGATCATATAAATTCGAGAGATTGGAGGGGATAATGACGCCTAAGTAGGAGATACCTTTATTTGACAATTAAAAGGAAAAGTTAGAACATAATTGGGAGATGCATGGGGTTGCTGTGTATACACTAACAGATGCTGAGCCCTCTGGGTATATAGCATCTGACCAGCAAGGTATATAAAGTGGGTATCCCCAGGTGATAAATTCACCTATCAGGCAAACCAAACTAATGATGGTCCCCTTGCCCCTATAACCCAAGGAGGCAAGGGTAAAAAAAAGGTGGCCTTAAGGGGAAGGGAAAGCACAGAGAGTTGAAATCCCAAAAATCCTTTATTATGCAAAGGATGATTATTATCACCAGGAAGTGAATACGCATTTTAATTATAGAAATGACACACCCACTCAGAATAGGTTTGCTCCTTTACAGGACCCCCGGAGAGATCATCATCTTCTTTTAGGGCAACTGAGGACCCCCTGGGGGGTCCTCCACCACACACCCCCAATTGGAAGAAAGGGTGGAGGGAACGCCCCCCCCCCCCCACACCCAGGCTCAGTCAGACTATACAGTCAGGGAGGACAGTGGGAGGAAAGATGGAGAGATCCTTTCCACCATCGGGTCCAGTATAGGAAAACACAAGGTTTCAAGGAAAACGAAAAGACAGAGAGGACGGAGAGGGGGCAAGAGGACCAAAAAGGAAAAGGCCCGATAGGAATGGGGATTTACAAACTGAGTGGTACCTCATTAACAGAGGATGAGGTACATGTCTTAGACAAAGGTTTCAACTTTGCCCCTAACCGCAATATATCCGCAATATGAATACATTTCAAACTTATATAAATGTACAGAAATATGTCAGAAGTTTAGATATCAAGAGATATTTTTAGTCAAATCCAGTGCAGAGGAGTTACTCCAAATCAGGAGAAAGACATTTGAACCTTAGGAATAAGTCGGTTTTTAACCCCCCAGGAGGGGATAACAGACATTTAGAGGTATTCAGAAATCTTGTCAATAAAGACCTAGAGTCACCAAAAATCAAAAAGATGGCAGATCCCCAACAGATTAAAAGAGGAATTGCCTCATTGAAAAAAAGAAAGGATATTGTCATCTGTCCTGCAGACAAAGGGGGTGGGTTGGTTGTACTGAGTATGGAGTATTAACAGGAGGAATTATGCAGACTATTGAGTGATAAGGACACCTACCAGCTCTTGGGAAGTGATCCCATGTTTACATATAATGAGGAACTGCATGTTTTGGTGGAAGAGGGCAAGACGAAGGGTATTTTGAATAGTAAAGAGGTATTCTATTTAGATCCCCTTTTTTGTAGAACCCCTATCTTGTACTTCCTTCCAAAAATCCACAAAAGCGTTACACAACCCCCTGGCCATCCTATGGTTAATGGAATCGTCTCAGTAACAGCTAGACTGGGACAATATCTAGATTTTTTTTCTCCAACCCTTAGTGGTACAGAAAGAAACTTATTTAAAAGACACTAAACATGTCATTCAAATTTTGAATACAGTAGCAAGCACTCCTTCAAGATTATTGGTAACAGCAGATATAGGGTCATTATATACTATTATAGGCTATGAAGAAGCTATTGCTTCTGTCAAATGGGCTCTGACCAAGTCTGACCTTACTACCAAGCATAGGAGATTTTTGCTGAAGTGCTTGAAGTTCTGTTTGGTAAAAAATTATTTTTAGATCAATCGTCAATTTTATCTACAGACAAGGGGTGTGGCGATGGGAGCATGTTTTGCTCCCAGTGTAGCAAATTTATTTATGGCCCACTGGGGGCACGTTTTGCTCCTAGTGTAGCAAATCTATTTATTGCCCACTGGGAGGAGAAGACCATTTTTGCTAATCGCCCTCCCCAGTTAGGTGTCTATAGAAGATATATAGACAATTTGATCCCCATTTGGGAAGGAGATATGCAAGTCTGAATCTCTTTATGGAGAAGTTGAATAGCAACACAAAAAATATCAAATTGACCTGGAATGTTGACATTACCTTTTTGGATCTTGATATTTTCATTAAGGAAGGGAATTTCCATACAAAAAAATCACTTTAAAGCCACTGACCAGAATGTCGTTGAATAGTTGCCATCATCACATGTGGCTTTGTAACATTCCGAGGGGACAATTTGTAAGATCCCGCCAAAATTGGACGTTTTGAGGAGGTTTTTGTATCTCAGTCACAAGTACTAGCAGAAAGATTTGTACAGAAAGGATATTCCCAAGCCTCTCTGAATAATGACATCTCTATGGTCAGGGCAATGGATATAAATTAAATTATTGCTAATACAAAAAATTCAGTGAAAGTGCACAATGAGCAATACCGGATGGTACTAGACTATAATATACCACATAAAAAGTTTGAAAAAATAATTAGAAAACATTGGGGCATACTTAAATCTGATCGTGTTTTAGGGCCTGTGTTGCCCAATTTTCCAAAGTTTGTTTACAGGAAGGCCCCCACCCTCCGGGACAGTTTAGCACCAGGTATCATTAATCCACCTAAGACCACTGAAAATAAATTATTTTTTATGCATGTGGCAGATGGAAAGAGTTTGTCATTCGTCACACAGAAGCTATATACCATTAAAGATCACCTGGGATTCAGTAGGTGTAGTATATATATTACAATGTGAGTGTGGCTTCCAATATGAAGGCAGGACATCCAGAGGTTTACATATAAGGGTGGGTGAATACATCAATTACATCAAAAAAGGTTTGAAGACCCATAACGTGTCCCGAAATTTTAGATTATGCCATAATTAGAACCCCAGAGGTCTGATGTTTTGGGGTATAGAAAAAGTGCCCAGGCATTGGATGGGTGGAAATTGTATTCTACATTTGAGCCGCATGATATAATTTGATGGAAATTTGCCATTAAGTTGTTGTTTTTATTTATGCATTATTGTAAAAGAGAAGGCTGCGAGGTGTACTACACATGGACTAATTCAATTTTTATATAATATCGATCGGAGGTGGAGTGCTACTTTAATCTTGCTGACCCCTTTAAGAGTTGGAGAGTTGTACTTGACCGTATCGATATATTAATAAGTCGTATATATTCGTGAGGCTATCAAGCTCCCATAGGTTTTTAAATATGCTCTGTTAAGAGGCTTTTTTATTAGTCTCCCTTTGATGGCATTTGCTGTGTTTTAAGCCTGTATTCAGCTCTGTTGTAGCAACGGTTGCTAATGTCTTACTATATTAATGCGGGTTGGGCCCCAATGACGTATCCCCAGCTGAAGAAGTCCACTCCCACTGGCCAGGATGTAATGTGTACTAGGGGGAGGAGTCATATGTGCCGTCACCCGCAGCTGTCTTTACACACTACAGTGTACAATTTCCATGCATTTGATCGCCTGCACTTGGCTGCAAGTGCCTTTTATGGGAGGGTATTCTGTTTTTACTACTTTTATTAAATGGTTCATACAGAGAGCACTTAGACCCTTTTGTATATTTATTCATGTAATCGTGGGAGCCTCTGGAACCATCAATTTGGAGTCTCATCCATGTCTATTGTGGAGGCTTATGTTGCTCAGAGATCCATTCGGGTTTTCGATTAGTGAGCTTCCAGAATCACCTGTTGGAGTTTCATTTGTGCATTCAAAGGAGGTTGATGTTGCTGAGTGATCCGTACGGGTTGCTTCAGGGAGGTGAGAGGCTGTCACTCTCTGTGGTGGATGGGATGTCCCACATTGTCTGCACAATTGCATGGTGAACCTGCACATATGTCACGGATGGATATGCCGCATGTGTTTTATGGACTTATTATTTATGCATATTTTCCATTTTAGCTTTGCACTTTTTGTATTTTAATATACACTAACAGGCCATCAGCATAGGGAGAGAATTTATGATGTAGGGATGGGGTTGGCATACCGACAATCAAATCATTTTGCCTAATAGCATGGGCCAGGTTTTCCATCACTATGACAAAAAGTAATGGGGATAGGGGATACCCCTGTCGCATACCGTTTTGAAATATGAAAAGATTCAGAGGGCGAACCATTAACTAATACTGACGCTGATGGCTGAGAATACTATGACATAATCTTGGTTACAAAGGAAGTGCTGAGTCCAAGTTGCTCCAAAGATAGACGTAGAAATTGCCAATTCACTCGGTCAAATACTTTTTCAGCGTCAAATGAGAGTAAGTATGCTTTCAGGCCATGTTTCTGTATATATGAGATAAGGTGGATTGCTTTTGTGGTGTTGTCTCTGGCTTCACGACCAGGGACAAAACCCACTTGGTCCTTATGTATGATCGACGGCAAGAGTGGGGATAGGCAGTTAGCCAAAACTTTTGCAAAAATTTTTATGTCCAAGTTAAGGAGGGATATGGGCCTATAACTGCTACATTGGGAGGGATCTTTGCCGGGTTTGGGGATAATAGAGATGTTAATGGAAAGTAGGTCTCTGGAGGGTGGGTGGGCGTCATCAATAGCATTGAAGGCCCTAGCCAACAGAGGGGTGAGTAATGGTGCGAAGAGCTTGTAAAATCTAGGAGAGAATCCATCTGGGCCAGGGCACTTGCCTGCCTTTAGGCGCTTGATGGCTCCCAAGAATTCTGTCTCGGACAGGGATTTATCTATGTCCCTAGAATCCTGAGAGTCAATGTTGGGCAATGCAGTTTCCGCAATATAAGCCATCATGTCTAAAGATGGGGAAGTAGGTGGCCTATGGCTAGGTCAGATAGTTACATAGTTTGAGAGGTCAAAAAAAGACACAAGTCCATCAAGTTCAACCTGTGTGTGTGCTTTTATGTCAATATTATATTGTATAACCCTGTATATTGTGGTCATTTAGGTGCCTATCCAATCGTTTTTTGAAATTATCCATTCTCACTGCTGAAACCACTGCTTGGGGAAGAGAGTTCCACATCCTCACTGCTCTTACCGTAAAGGACCCTCTAAACAGTCTAAGGTTAAACTGCATTTCTTCTAATTTTAGGGAATGGCCGCGATTCTTTTTATATTCCCTTGCACGGTAAAGTTTTTTCCCTATTGAGGGGTATGACAGTATGCAAGGTGAACTAGTAGACGGACGCTACCTGTCGCCTCACATGCGTTCATATAGATTGGACTAGGTGGAGTCCCGCCCAGCTATTAGCAGCCACCGTGGCTGGGCTGGTTCCGGTCAGGAGTTTTGGTCCACTGAAGTCTACCAGCAGGTGGCTTGAATTACCAGGAAGAGCTCTCAGTTGTGCTCTGGCCTGGGACTCAGAAGGAACAATCGGAGGGAGCTCAATTTTGGTTTTTGGACTTTAAAGAGAAGGTTTACATTTGCTTATGTTTTGTGGGTGTTGGGGATCAGCCCCACACTGTATAGTGAGGAAACCTATACTGTTTAGTTATCACCAGACGGCAAGGTTTTGTTTTTCTGTTTTCATTTCTGTTTATGTGCGACCTTTTAAATAAACCTGGCTGCAAGCCAGAATTTTATAAAACCTGCTGTGCGAAACTGCTTTTATCCCAGAAAAAGCGATCCCCACTAGAGCTGATCCCTCACATGGTGGAGGATGCAGGCAGTTTTTTAAAGAGAAAATAGAAGAAATGGTGAAGGCCCTGTTGCAGGCCAATGCAGCTCAACGGGAAACCTACCGTCGGATCGCAGAGGCTGCTGCAGCACAGCAGGCGGCTCAACAGGAGACGAACCGTCAATTTGCAGAGGCCCTGCTGGAATTAAAGAAGGGGTCCACAGCTCCTGTACCATTGGAACAATAGTTGGTAAAAGCTGGTTATTACCTGCAGAAGTTGACACCAGCAGTTGATGTGGAAGCATACTTGAGAGATTTGCTGTGCGGGAAGGTTGGCAAAAAGACCAATGGGCGGGACTATTTGCCCCTTTCTTGACACGAGAAGCCCAAAAGGCCTATGTTGATCTTGAACCAGACAAGGACCAGGATTATGAGACTTTAAAAGGAGAGATACTCGCACACCTGGGTGTCACCATGGCCGTCCGGGCCCAACGGGTGTATCAGTGGACCTACTGCATGGACCAGCCACCCCGCACCCAAATGTTTGACTTGGTTCACCTCACCAGGAAGTGGCTACAGCCGGAGACTTTGCCAGGTCCCCAGATTGTAGAGCGTGTGGTCATGGACAGCTATCTACGTGCGCTCCCTACTGCTAATGGGTCAGTCATGGGGACCCCAAAACTGCCAACCAACTCAGACCTCGTGGAGAGATACACAGTTGCTGAGGACTTGCTGAACCCATCTGCACCCCACTCCAATGTGTCTAGGGGTGAAAGATCGCCCGGCGGACCTGGTAAGACTGTTTCAGGGGTCAAGGGCGTGGGGAAGTTTGATAACACTGCTGCAGTTAAAGAGACTATGGGCTCTAGACCTGGAGACTGGCCAAAGAAGCCAGGAAGGTCTTGGGGTCCCTTGAGAGGACTGGGTATAGAGCACATACAGTGCTACCAATGTCATGCGTTGGGACATATTGTCCCCTGAGTGATGAACCCATGCAATGTGATAATGCTTATAGAAACAGACGCATTTCTCTTTTTGCACAGGTCACATGTATAGCACCATGTTTAAATCGCATAACTGGGTACTAACATTTTTAGGTAAAGTTGATCCAGGGTGTATCCGATTGCCTCTGAAGGATTGTATATGGGATTGTTTGGTTATATATAATTTTTTTTTTTTGGGTTGAACTAGATGGTGTCTTTTTTCAACCTTACTAACTATGTAACTATGCATGGAGAAGCAAATGTGTGTGATGGCTATTGACGGGAAACCAGTCACTGCCCTGCTTGACTCTGGTAGTGTGATAACATTGGTCAAAAGCAGCTGTGTTAATCCAGCAAGGTTACACCCTAGCACTGTCGGGGTCATTTGCATCCATGGGGACACTCGTGACTACCAGATGGCGCTGGTTGAGATTGACACCCCTTTCAGCAGAGTGACCCATTTAGTGGGAGTGGTGCCTTCCCTGCTTCATGAAGCTCTAGTAGGGAGGGATTTTCCACATTTTTGGAGGTTGTGGGAGGGCACAGAAAGCTTGGAGAAAAGAGCCCCCCCTGCTGAGGAGGCACGGGAGTTCTCACCAGACCCTTTTTGCCAAAGGGAAGGGGAGACAGGTGGCAGGACCGAGAAAGAAGGAGACCCTCTCCCTTTTCCTGTAATGACTGGGGAGCCGGAAGAGCCAGAAGAGCTGGAAGAACGCTCTCAGCTTGAGGTTAAATAGTGAGAGTGGACAGAATGTGACCCCTGGCTTAGAGGTCAGGAGGGAGGATTTTTGTACAGAGCAATTACGAGATGTCACTCTCATTAGAGCCAGAGGGGAAGTTAAAATGATGGATGGGGAACCTGTGGAACCTAACTGGGGGTTGTCTTTCCCTTACATGGCTCTTAAGAACAATTTGCTGTATCAGGTGGTAAAACACGGCGAGGATGAGGTAGAACAGCTGGTGGTTCCCAAACCCTTCCGTAGGATGGTCCTAGACTTGGCCCATGGTCATATAATGGGGGGGCATCTGGGTGTAGAGAAGATCCAGGAGAGAATAACCCAGAGGTTCTTCTGGCCTGGATTGCATGCGGATGTTCAGGAATATTGTGAATCATGTCCCGAGTGTCAAATCACTGTACCGTCACCCCATTTTTGTAGCCCACTTGTCCCACTACCCATCATTGAAGTGCCATTTGAGAGAATTGGCATGGATCTGGTGGGGCCATTGGTAAAGTCTGCTCGGGCCACCAGCACATTCTGGTAATACTCGACTATGCAACATGCTATCCTGAAGCCATCCCCTTACGGAATACCTCCGCTAAGACTATTGCTAAGGAGTTGGTCCAGGTGTTTAGTCAGGTGGGGATCCCAAAAGAGATCTTAACGGATCAGGGCACCCCTTTTATGTCCAGAGTTACCAAGGAGTTGTGCAAGCTGTACAAAATCTCTCATCTCCGTACTTCTGTTTACCACCCCCAAACTGACGGTCTGGTGGAGAGGTTTAACAAGACCCAAAAGTATGTTAAAAAAGGTGGTGGATACAGATGGGAGAAACTGGGACTTTTTGCTACCCTATCTCATGTTTGCCATACAAGAGGTTCCGCAGGCGTCTATGGGTTATTCCCCGTTTGAACTCTTGTATGGTAGACACCCCAGGGGCCTGCTAGATGTCGCAAAAGAAACGTGGGAAGGAGAGGCCACTCCATATAGAAGTGTCATAAAGCATATCTCCTTGATGCAGGATCGGATCGCAGCTGTCCTGCCCTTAGTAGGGGAACATTTGGAGCGAGCCCAGGAAACCCAGCGGAGATTTTATAATCGGGGTGCCAAAACCCGGACTTTCAACCCTGGAGACAGAGTGCTGGTGCTAGTCCCCACGGTTGAAAGTAAATTCCTAGCCAAGTGGCAAGGTCCCTTTGAAATTAGAGAAAAAGTAGGGGAAGTAAACTACAAAGTTTACCAGCCAGGGAAAAGGAAACCCGAGCAAATATATCATGTTAATCTCTTGAAACCTTGTAAGGACAGAGAGACTTTAATGGTAGTGCCAACTCCTCAAAAGGACAGGTTACCCATGACACCGGACATCCCCATAACTGAATCCTTATCACTGACGCAACAACATGACGTTAAGGAATTTGTCAGTAAAAATAGAGACTTTTTCTCTTCCTACCCGTACTAACCACCGTAATACAACATGATATAATTACAGAACCAGAAGTCTGTATAAATGTAAAGCCCTACAGGATACCTGAGGCTAGACGAGAGGCAGTTGCAAAGGAACTAAAAAACATGTTCGAGTTGGACGTGATAAAGGAGTCCCGCAGTGCCTGGTCGAGCCCCATAGCGCTGGTCCCAAAGCCCGATGGCACTATCAGGTTCTGTAATGACTTTAGGAAGCTAAATAATGTATCTAAGTTTAACGCATACCCAATGCCGCGGGTTGACGAACTAATGGACAGGTTGGGAGGGGCCTGGTACATAACAACCCTAGACCTAACTAAGGGCTACTGGCAGATTCCCCTAACGGAGTCTGCAAAGGAAAAAAATGCTTTTTTAACTCCAGAGGGGTCCTTCTAGTACAAGCGAATGCTGTTTGGTCTGCATGGGGCCCCTGCATCATTCCAGAGAATGATGGACAAAAAGTTGAGGCCACATCGGGCCTATGCACCCGTCTATTTGGATGATGTGGTCATCCACAGCCCAGATTGGGAATCGCACCTGCCCCGAGTACAAGCAGTGGTAGATTACCTTAGGGAAGCAGGACTCACCGCCAACCCAAAGAAGTGTACCATAGGCCTGGAGGAAGCCAAATATCTTGGGAATGTTATTGGTCGGGGACTGTCAAACCCCAGACCAATAAGATCAAGGCGATACAAAAGTGGCCCCAACCAGTAAATAAGAAACAGGTGCATGCATTCCTGGGGATCACAGGGTACTGCAGGCGCTTCACTCCAGACTTTGCCACCATTGCTGTCCCTCTAACAGACCTGACTAAGGGTAGAGGGTCGGTCATTGTGAAATGGAATCCAGAGGCAGAGAAAGCGTTCCAGAGGTTGAAGCAGGCCCTGTGTGTACAACCGGTGCTCGCCATCCCGGACTTTCCAAAGATTTTGTCGTACAGACAGACGCCTCTGAGGTTGGACTAGGGGCTGTACTGTCCCAGGTCAGAGATGTTGAGGAGCACCCAGTTGTGTACCTGAGCAGGAAGCTCAACAAGTATGAAAGAAATTATGCCATTGTTGAAAAGAAAATGCTTGGCCATCAAGTGGGCCTTAGAGGCCCTCCTTAGAGGCTGGGAATACGATTCAGGCTAGTCACCAACCATGCCCCTCTGAAATGGATGTGCGACAACAGGGAGAAAAATAGCCGTGTGACTAGGTGGATCCTGGCCCTACAGCCATTCAAGTTTACAGTAGAACACAGAGCATGTAAACTCCAAAACAATGCGGATGCCCTCTCCCGTGTCCACTGCATGGTTGGAACAGTTGCTCAGCCACAGGGGAGGATATGTGACAGTATGTGAGGTGAACTAGTAGATGGACGCTACCTGTCGCCTCGCATGCGTTTATATAGATCGGACTAGTTGGAGTCCGGCCCAGGTATTGGCAGCCACCGGGGGCTGGGCTGGTTCCGTTCCGGAGTTTTGGTCCACTGGAGTCTACCAGCAGGTGGCTTAAATTACCAGGAAGAGCTCTCAGTTGTGCTCTGGCCTGGGACTCAGAAGGAACAATCTGAGGGAGCTCAATTTTGGTGTTTGGACTTTAAAGAGAAGGTTTGCATTTGCTTATGTTTTGTGGGTGTTGGGGATCAGCCCCACACTGTATAGTGAGGAAACCTATACTGTTTAGTTATCGCCAGAAGGCAAGGTTTGTTTTTCTGTTTTCATTTCTGTTTATGTGCAACCTTTTAAATAAACCTGGCTTCAAGCCAGAATTTTATGAAGCCTGCTGTGGGAAACTGCTTTTATCCCAGGACAAGTGATCCCCACTAGAGCTGATCCCTCACAGGGGTCACCGCATTACTGTATTTGTACAATGAAATCATATCCCCTCTCAAGCATCTCTTCTCCAGAGAGAATAAGTTCAGTGCTCGTAATCTTTCCTCATAACTAAGGTCCCCCAATCCCTTAGTCAGCTTTGTTGCCCTTCTCTGGACCTTCTCCAGTTCTACTACATCCCTCCTGAGGACTGGTGACCAGAATTGGACGTCATACTCCAGGTGCGGCCAGACCAGAGTTTTGTATAATGGGAGAATTATTGTTTTATCTCTGGAATTGATCCCCTTTTTAATGCATGCCAATATCCTGGTGGCTTTGTTGCAGCAGCTTGGCATTGCCTGCCATTGCTGAGCCTATCATCTACTAAGGACCCCTAGGTCCTTTTTTGTCCTATATTTCCCCAGAAGGCTCTCCTCCTAGTGAGTAGTTTGCCTTCATATTTTTGGCCCCCAGATGCATAATTTTACATTTCTCTACATTAAACCTCATTGCCATGTATTCGCCCACCCCATTCGTTTGTCCAGATCTTCTTGCAAGGTTTCCACATCCTGCGGAGAAATGATTGCCCTGCGTAGCTTAGTATCGTCCGCAAATACCAAGATTGAGCTGTTTATCCCATTCTCCAGATCGTTTATGGATAAATTACACAGGATTGGTCCCAGGACAGAACCCTGGGATAAATTAAACAGGATTGGTCCCAGGACAGAACCCTGGGGGACCCCATTCTCCACACCGGACCATTCCGAGTACTCCCCATTTATCACCACCCTCTGAACTCGCCCCCTAGCCAACTTTCAATCCATGTACTCACCCTTTGGTCCCTTCTGACAGACCTAAGTTTGTACAGTAGACTTTTATGAGGAACTGTATCAAATGCCTTTGCAAAATCCAGATACACCACGTCTACGGGCCTTCCTTTGTCTAGATGGCAGCTCACTTCCTCATAGAAGGTTAATAGATTGGTTTGGCAAAAATGATTCTTCATGAATCCATACTGATTACTGCTAATGATATAGTTTTCATTACTAAAATCTTGTATGTAATCCCTTATCCCCGCCAAAAGCTTGCATACTATTGACATTAGGCTAACTGGTCTGTAGTTCCCAAGGATATACTTCAGCTCTTTTTAAAATATTGGCGCTACATTGGCTTTTCTCTATTCAGCTGGTACCATAACAGTCAGTAGACTGCTTTTAAAAATTAGGAACAATGGTCTGGCAATTACTTGACTGAGTTCCCTTAGGACCCTTGGGTACAAGCCATCTGGTCCTGTTGACTTAGTAATGTTAAGTTTTTCAAGTCTATTCCTAATTCTATCCTCTGTTAGCCATGACGGTGCCTCCTGTGACGTATCGTGAGGATAAACATTACAGTCTTGGTTACTGAAGCCCCTCGTTTCCCTCATGAAGACTGAGGAGAAGAATATATTCAAAACCTTCACCATTTCTCCATCCTTTGTAACCAGATTCCCTTCATCATTCCTTATGGGGCCAATATGATCTGACCCCCCTCTTTTACTGTTTATATACTTAAAGAATTTCTTGGGATTTTTCTTACTCTCCTCCGCTATGTTCCTCAAGTGTTCTATCTTCGCCGTTCTAATTGCACCCTTACATTTATTATTGCATTCTTTGTAAAGTTGGACTGCTAATGGAGACCCCTCAGTGTCACGTACTGGTTTAGGTGGCTGAGATGATGAGAGGGCTCCCCTTGCGGCTAAGTGCACGACACCCCTGGAGTTGGTGACAGGAGGTGTAATGCCCAAAGATGCACAGGTCGCCTGCAGATGGAGCTTTGGTAGCAGTTCCAGGTGAGGAAGTACTCTGGATGCACAGCAGGGGGATCCGAAGCTGATCTGGAAGTGCAAGCAGAACTGTGGAGGTATCGGGCAACATACGGAGTCAAAGGCCAGGCCGAGGGTCAAACACATAAGGCAGTCCAATAAGGCAGGAGAAGTCCGTGGAGCAAGCCGAGATCAGAGCCAGGAGAGAGTAAGAGCAGGTCAAGGAAAGCCGGGTCGGTAACAGGTAATCAAGCACAGGAACACAGATCTCAGGAACACAGGGTACTGAGCTGAAGATAATCCAGCGATTAGTGACAGTCACTGGTGTCCTTTTTATAGGCCGGTGCTTGCTGGTGATTGGTGCACTTTGCGCGCCTTGCGGACGAACGTTCATAACAGACGAAGGTTCGTTAACGGAAGCCGTTTGCTACGGCACCTGCGCGGGACCTCGTGGCCATCTTGGATACTGGAACCTTTGCCAGCTCTTCCACAAACTCTTCCCTGACACTCAGCCTTGCATTTTTTGAAGGCCTTCTCCTTTTCTTTTATAAGCACTTTTACGTTGGAGTTGAGCCACCCAGGACTTTTATTAGCTCTTTTGAATGTATTTCCCATTGGGATGCAGTGGCTAATACCCTTATTTAATATGCTCTTAAAGCACAACCATTTTTCCTCCGTGTTCATTGTTACCAGTATTTTATCCCATTTAATATCGACTAGCAAGGATCGTAGTTTCTGGAAGTCGGCTCTTTTGAAATTTAGTATCTTAGTATTCCCCTTATGTTTTCTATTTTCATGATTTATACTGAAACAAATTGACCTGTGATCACTGTTTCCTAAATTTCCTCTTATTTCTAGATCTGTGATCAGGTCCGTATTGTTGGTAATCTGTAGGTCTAGTAACGCTTTGTTTCTTGTTGGCTCATTTACCATCTGACCCATGAAATTGTCCTGCAAGACATTTGGGAAATGGCGAGCCTTAGATTAATGTGCGGTTCTTTCTGCCCTCATTATAATGACACTTCTCATCCTTGCTGCCATTCCAGGGTTTTCCCCCAGGTTAGGGGGCCTATAGCATACTCCCAGTAATATTTTCCCCCTGGTATCCTCCCTTTGCAGTTCTACCCATAAGGATTCCACCTCCTCCCTTGCTCCATTAGCGATGTCATCCCTCACATTCATCATTTTTCATATGCTGGCATACCCCTCCCCCTTTTTTACCCTCCCTATCCCTGCGAAATAGGGAATACAATTGAATGGTTGCCATCCAATCATGAGAGCTGTTGAACCAAGTCTCTGAAATTCCCACAAAATCAAAATCCCCCTCATACATTAGGATCTCTAGTTCTCCCATCTTGTCCGCCAGACTCCTGGCATTGGTGAACACGCCACAAATTTTGTCCACCTCCTTCTTGGGTGCTTTGAGTTTACAAATAGGACTTGTTACAATACTTACCTAGCACTTAGGTGCTTTATTCAACCTACCACTAATGCCCCCAATACGACCCTCTGAAATTTCTACCACGCTGTTTATCTCTTCATCTGGACCCTTTCCCCCCATCACCTAGTTTAAAAGCCTCTCTAACTTGTCAGCCATCTTCACTCCCAGCTGATCTGCACCTTCCCCTTATAGGTGCAGTCCGTCCCCGCTATAGAGCTGGTAACCAATTGAGAAGTCGGCCCAGTTCTCCATGAACCCGAAACCCTCCTTGCTACACGAGCTCCTCAGCCACTTGTTAACCTCCCTAATCTTCCGCTGCCTCTCTGGTGTGGCTCCAGGTACCGGTAGTATTTCAGAGAATACTACCTTGGAGGTCCTAGTCCTCAATTTAGCTCCTAGGTCGCTAAAATGTTTTTTTAGGGCACTCCATCTTCCTCTGACTTTGTCATACCTGGCGGTACCAACGTGCACCATGACAGCCGGGTCTTCCCCAGCTCCTCTCAGTAATCTGTCCACCAGATCTGTGATGTGCCGAACCCGAGTGCCCGGTAGACAACATACAGTTCGGCGCTTCAGGTCTTTGTGACAGATTTTCCTCTCTGTCCTTCTGAGAATTGAGTACCCTACCTCCACAATCTGTCTATTCTTCCCCTTGGCTTCACCCCCGTCCTCATTCCTCTCCAGCAATGCTGGTCCTTGACTGGTTCCCTCAATATCACGCAATGAGGCATTCTTATTGGGATGTTCCAGCCCAGGATTGGCCTCCCTGACTCTTTTTCCCTCTACCCCTCCTCTCTGCCACCCAACTTCTCTGCTCTGGTGCTTTCACCTCTACATCTCCACCCCCCTCTGTGCTGGACCCTGCGGAGGTAAGTTATATAACTGGGAATAATATTGTCTAAAAGCTGTCGAGATGCCCTGTGTATTATATACTTTCTATTTGGTAGTGTCCTGTATAAGCTGTATAGGGTGACGTGGTGGATGTGGGTGAAGGACTCTTGCTAAATGTTGCCCACATTTGTTAGAAAAAGAGTAATGGCAATTGCGGGCTTTATCGCGTGCAATGAGAGAATGTGAATCAAGAGTTGGAGTAAATCTTGTTGGGCATTCGAGAGATCTACATAAATGGAGGGACTCAGGTTTCCATTTATAAGTACTCTTGAGTGAAGTAATAGTAGAGAGCAACCGGGTAATCTCCAAAGCATGGGCTTTCTTGAGCCTGGAGCCATGTTGGTTAAAAACACAGCATATGACGCACTTCAAGGCTTCCTACTGCACCAAGGGACTAGTGTTGTCAGACCCATGGTCCAGAACAAAGTTCCGGATAGCAAGCTTGACGTCATCCACACAGGGGGGATCCTTGAGTAGATTATCATTTAAACACCAAGAAAACCCCCTACATGATCTGGGAATGTGGTCTAGTATAAGGTGAATGGGGGGCATGATCTAACCTAAGGAGGTTGCCAATAGATGATTGTATGGGAACGTCTGGGAGGTATTGGGACATGAAAAAGTAGTCAATACGACTATATGAATTATGGGTGACCGAATAATACCTGTAGTCACGCTCCAAGGGATGTTGTGTGCGCCAGACATCTACTAGGTGTGCAGAATGTAGGATAGACTTAACATGCATTGGTGCCGAATGAGCAACAGAGGACTTGCCAGATGATGTGCCCATGGATGGGGAGAGAGCCACGTTGAGATCACCACCTAAGATGAAACAGGGACACCCAAAGGAGATCAATCTGTTAAGGACCACAGCCAGGAAGCGGCTCTGTTCTTGGTTGGGGCTATAGACATTCGCCACTGTGAAAACAGAAGATTGATATTTCAGTATAATATAGTTTTTATCAGAGGACACCTGTCTTTGACAGGTGTCCTTTTCCCCACATCCGGGAGCCCGGCTCCCTCTTCGCTCTGCTACTGGCCGCCGGGCCAATAGCAGAGCCTCACGCATGCGCAGTAGGGCTCCTGGCATGAAGCTGTAATGCTACACTGCTGGGTTCCCTTACCCGCAATGGCGGCGGCAGCACCCAACAGCTGATGGAAAGATCAGCTGCGGTGCCGGCATCACTGGACTCCAGGACAGGCGAGTGTCCTATTATTAAAAGTCAGCAGCTACAGTATGTGTAGCTTCTGGCTTTTATTTTTTTTTCGTTCTAGGTGCACCTGGCTGACCTCAGCTTTAAGGAACACAAATCGTCCAGCAGGATCAATCAAGGAGTCTAGAACTTCTGGATGAAAGGACTTCTGAAAAGCTATAGATACCCCCTTTGACTTAGCCTGCAGGTTTGTACTATGGTACCAGGTGTGGTAAAACCGATTATGGATGGCTGGGACACTGTAAGGAAATGAGTTTCCTGTAAGAGCAAAATTTTGGACCGTGCTTTGTGGAAGTGGTACAAAGCTTGGCTCTACTTCTCTGTTGTATTGAAGCCCCTACAGTTAAAAGAGGAAAAGGCAGTATGATCATGTACTGCCATTGTGACATATAAAAGGTGTGAAAGCCCATCCCGAGTTAAAGTCCCTTAAAGAAGCGCAATAGTGAGACTTAGGATGAGAAACTCCTTTAGGAAAAACAGGGAAAATTAGGAGTAAAGTAGGAAAGAGAAGGGAAAGGAGAAAGAAGAGCAAAGAACAAAGAAGTGGAAACCCCTTTCCTCAGCATGGGAAAAATAAGCTGCAAATGTGAAAAAAAGATTCCACTAAGGACTAAAATGTGACAGGCCACTAGGTGGCACAAAAATACTTGGATTCAAGAACACAAAAAAGAAAACAAGATTCGTATAACTGTCCAAACTTTAAACAGTGCGTGCTACTGCACTGAGGGGCCTACTGGGGGTGTCGTGAAAGGCATATGAAACAGCCCCGGTCCCCTCAAATCACAGGATAGTAAGATTAAAACTAAATAAAAGGACAACCTCCAAAAACAGGTGAAGCATTAGTAATAGTAACCTGAAAAAAACAACAAATGTGAAGCAAGCATAGAGAACATTGGGCTATAGAAATGTATTCTGCTAGCAACCATTCCCACCGGTCAGTCAATAGGATACCACAGGAGGTTCAATGGGTGAGATATGGGCAACAGCAACCTGAAAAAGAAATAGTGATGAAGCAGGCATGTAAACATTGAAACATGTGGATGCATTGTACAAAGGTCCGTGCCTGCAAATCAGTCAGGGCAATGCTGCGTAAAATGGCATAATATCAGGCATAGCATGAAAAAAAAAAAAACCCAAAAAAGATTTTAACCATAGAGCCATAAGTTATAGCCGTGAGGATCAATCCACAGAGGAGATATAAAACAAGCCTGAAACCAGAAGAAAAGATGATAATAAAGACCCGGTAGGGTCGCGTGGATAGAGCCAAAGCTCAGTTCAAGGGCAGGAGAAGTCCTGAGTGTAGGGAAATCTCCAGGAGAAAAAAAGGAAGCCATAGGGTGTTGGCGTGTCAATCATCTGGCGGCCTTTGCGAGGATGATCTGGGGTGCTTTTTTTTGCTTTTTTTTTGCCATTGAGGGGCAAATGGAAGGCCCAGGGTTGTCAGTAGATAAGGCCAGTCAGACAGGGATGCTTGAGGTAGATCCAGAATGCCAAGGAAAGTAGGCAGATCACCCAATGTATGAAATAAAGCCGTCTTGCCTTCATGATGTACCCAAAGTAGAAAGGGCAACCTCCACTCATATTTGATGTGCCATTCTTGGAGCGTCTACGTGAGTGGTTTTAAGGCTCGCAGCATGGCCAAGGTCTGGCGCGATAGATCCGGTAGAAGCATGACAGGGGTGTCATTAAAGAGGATGGTGTCTTGAGTGCTAGCAGCCCGCATAATGTTCTCTTTAATTTTGTAGAAGCGCACCCTACACAAGGTGTCACTTATGAAAGAGGGATCAGGGTTTCTCAGGCCTGAGGTTATATGTACTCTGTCCAGTTCCAGGGGTGCCTCCTTAGGCTTCTGTAACAACTGGTTGAAAATGGCGGTGACCGCTGCAGTGAAGTCATTAAGTTCAACAGTTTCAGGAATACCCTGAATTCGTATATTATTACGACAGTTCTTGTTTACATTCATCTTGCTGATACCTGAGCTGCTGAATCAGCACAGTATGAGAATTCAATGTTTCCTCATGGGAGTGCAGAGCATTGCACAGGCTGTCTGTGGTGTTTTTAATGTCCTCCATGCGGACCCCTAGGTCCTTTTTTGAGCTCATTAATCTCCTGTCTATAGTTTTTCTCTATGCGTTTAACGCAGTGTTCAAAATCAGCTTTAGTGGACAGTGATCTGAAATAGGTATGTAGGGACCTCATTTGAGTCTCCATGTCCCAGCCATCTCCGAAGCAAAGGGAGACTTGTGAGAGATTATGAGAGCATCTGGTGAGGCAATCAGAGCTGCTTGGTGACAGAGAGTGGCTGCGGGAGCTCACCTGCATGCTGGATGCTGAGTCAGACCGGGCTGGGGAAGATAGCACCAGCGCCATTGTGAAAGCCTGCTTGTGCTGTGAGGCAGCTGAAGAATGGGTAAAAAAGTGCCCTAAATCACCATCCAGGCGTCCCCCTCCGGTCTTCTTGGGGTCATTGAGCTTATTCCTTAGACTGGGAGCTGTACAGAGACCCGTCTCACTGCTCCATGCGCCAAGCCATGTCCCCCGCATTTTAATGTTGAGAAGGGTTTGCAGATTTGAACACTTTCTGTCCTGACAAAGGGTTAACAGTTTAGAATCATTGTAAGGTTATTAGTTTTTTTTTTTTACGTATGCTACTGAACTCCAGGCACCGCTTTACTGCATAGTTACATTTGGCCCTGCTTCAGTCAATGCAAGCCCACATATTCGATATCTGTGAAACTGGACAGTTACTGCAGTAGTCATTGTTACTACAGTGATCGCCTCTGGGTCCTGTGCTGAGCAGCTAACTTTCTGCATAGTGAACACGGGGTCGCTCGCTTGACACAGCTGCCATTTACAGAATGCCAAACTTGACCAATGTAACTACGCAATAAAACCATACCTGGAGTTCAGCTTTACCGTGTGAGAAGGCACAGACATATTGTCTGATTTAAATTGTGTATAGCATGTAATAATTTCATAAAAGTCATGAATCTGTCATAGAAGCTCTTGTTTAGGTATTGGGACTAACTTCTGGATTACCAGGGACACCCTCAGGAGCATGTACAGAATGGTGCAATGTGGTGTCTCAGAGAAACTCTGGGACAGTACCTACCTATGTTTTCACCAGCAAAGGTTTCCTTTTATTACCTTTTGGCACTGATTTGTGAATTGGACAGCAGAAATTATGATTTGAGTGGTACCAGGCCCTTGGTTGGCATGCCATAGAGTAACGGTAATCATGCATGGGTATGATAATGGTATGCTTTAGTATGTTTATGAGTTTAATGTGAAAATTAACCTTGGTGATTCATAAAATGTACATATGAAATATTACAATATGTTATGTAAAATGTGTTTACACCCCTGTGTTGATCTCTATACAAAACATTTTTTGAAGCTGCAGAATTTGACTTCAGATGATGAACAAGAGACTCTTAAAGCCCAAAGTCCAGAAAACAGTCTTAAAGATCAGAGACCACAGAGCCCTACAGTGATCAATTTAAACAGTGAGAGAGAGAGACTTAATGAAAATCTGAAATCAACAGTGGCAGAGGAGTCAGGTAGGTAATGTGTGGTCTTGAAAACATTTTTTTCTCTAAATATAAAGAGCATTATTTAGCGGAAAACAGAGGTAGTGATATCTGTGACCATCTCAGATCCCACTTACCCATGCACTGCAACAGAAAGATCCCCTTGGACTTTTTGCATTCTTGTGATAAATCATATTGCACTAGGTTATTTTTTAATTTTGACAAATGAGTAAAAATCAATCACAGAGTGAATTCCAGCTTAACCCTAACTGCTCTTAAAACTGTCCACTCTTCCCTCTCAACACCTATGCTTACTAACATGGGTATGAAAGATGTATATACTAGCGCGACTGCAGGGGAGAGAATGGAGAGCCAATAACAGATGGGCCATTGAAGCCATAGGGTTACGTTCAGGCTTTACTAGCCATTGTCAGAGCGGTCTCTCCTTTCCCCTGCAGTGCCACTGGGCCCCACCACAATAATGTTCTCTGCTCCTTCACATCTGCCCCCCGACACAGTACTCCCTCCACATCACCCCCTGCCCCCCCCCCCCACATTCGCAACCATGTCCTTTTGCCCATGCTCTTCTACCTTACACAAAGTGGAAAACAGGAGGCACAGCAGCACTGAATGGAAGGCGGGAGCTGCTGGGGTTAACTTTTTCATATTAACAAGACGGTGATTGGTTGCTGGAAAGTTAAAGCTGTAGTAAACCTACATCGCATACTAGCACATTATGACAGACTTGCCTGAAAATGAAACCCTCCAGCGGCACGCTGTCACCATCTTTACCTGGTCTTCTTTCTGGGTTTGCAGAGTTCGGTGATATGGGGGCGTGGCCAAGTGCCGGGATGTGAGGACGCACATCGCTGGAGCTCTGTCCTGTATGCCCTGATCCTTAAGCGATCCTGCTGCCCCAGCTGCTTGTTCTGAGCCATCAGTACCTCCACTGCCTCCCTGAACACCCAGCCGACCGGCGGAATGGTAAAAATCTCTGCACCCGGTTTCCAGCCTCCTCATTCCTCACAACCTGATACAGCTCATCAAGATGGCGCCGGCCTGCCTCATGGAGCGGGACTCGCACAGCGCTCGGGCCCAGTGGACTCCCAGAACACCGCTACGGAGGGTGAGTCACTAAATCTCCTCTCCCGGGGCTACATGAGCTGTCCCCTCAACTCCTCTCTGAGAATTTGACACCTGCTTCCTCAGGCACGGATGATTCTCACACAGGCACTGCAGAGCCCACGCTGTCACAGATAATGGAGGTCATACAGCACTCCCATGCCTCACTGACCACCCAGATAAACTCAATTAGGATGGACTTGTCCTTCCTGAAGCCGGATGGGCACAATCTCCGCAATAGGGCGACTACCGCCGAACGGCGCATAAGTGATTTGGAAGATGAGACCCGTCCTTTACAATGCAATGTCAGTGATTTACAAAATAAAACAGGATGCTACCTCTGATAAATTAACAGATTTGGAAGACCGTCTGAGGCGTAATAACCTCCGCTTTCTGGGGTTCCCGGAGTAATCAGAAGGTAGGAACCCTGAATCATTAATGGAGCAATGGCTGACATCCACAGTTGGCGCCAAAACATTCTCCTCACTCTTCGCCATAGAACAAGCACATAGAGTGCCCCTGCGCCCCCTACCATCTGGGGCACCTCCATGTGCCATTCTCATCAAACTGCTACACTTCCATGACCGTGAAGCTATCCTCAGGGCTGCGCAGAAACAGAGGGCAACTTTTCTATCTATAAAGCAGAGGCTGAGAGATCTTCAATTACCATACAGTATGCTCTACCCTGCGCGGCTGCACATCATCTATCAAGGAAATGCCCATTTCTTTAGAGATCCGAAGGAGGCGATGCACTGGGTGGACTCCTTGGGTCCACCAGATCAGCCCCGTCCCAACCGCCGATCACCACCTCGCTGAATGGAACTGATTCTGCATGGATACCATGGTCTTTGACATTCAATGTATACCCGCACGACTAATGGGTAAAGTTGTGTTGAATAATGTTGTTCTCTGCATTTGGGCCTATTGACTAAATGCCGCCCGGCCTGACTGGGACATTTCTGGGATATATCCCTGTTGGATGTACCACCCTTTACTGGAGGACATACCTGCCACTGCCGGAGGGGGGGGGGGATTTTTCTGTTCTTAACTTTCCTTCAGCTACTAGCGAATTGGCAACCGCCATGTTCCTTGTCTTTCTTTCTTGCTCCCCTCACACCAGCATCGCACTGCCCACTCCTGGGGTTGGCATCCAGTGCTCATGCTACATCTATGGGCATACACGGAACTTTGTTACGTTAATCCTCTCTTTTTCTTGCTGTTTTGAGACCCTCTATGGTTTGAACTTAGGGATTGCACTATGTCTCCCTTGCAATATAACTGTTTCCCTTATGGGATTAAAGCTCTCAAGTGTTTGGGTTTTGGGGCCGGGTGGGTTAGGGTGGTTGGGGTTTACGTTTTTTCTTAGTGCTTATCCAGCATATTCTTCACTTTTTTGTACACTCGTGTCCAATATTGGTATGTGATAATGCACAATGTCATGCATAGAATATATGAAGTATGTACAACCTAATGTGCTGGCTAAGACACGGACCCCCCCCCCAATGTGGTCATGCTCTCAGCCTTTGTGGTCTTATCCTATACTACAGATATATAAAGTTTTGACATGTCTAAGTTACATATAATTTTTTGGAAGGTTAAGGGGCTTAACTCAAAAGTGAAACGCTCCCTGATGTTCGAATATTTGGCCTGGCATGGCCCACATGTTATTCTTCTCCAGGCAACACATCTCCAGGGGTCCAGGGTTATGGCATTAAAACTAGCTAAAAAATCATACGCCATTCCTTTACTGCACGTACTCTACGTACGTTCGAGGTGCCTGCAGGGCCGTCTTTACCGCAGGGCAAAAGGGGCAGCTGCCCAGGGCCCTGTCATTGTTTAGGGCCCAAAGTAGAGCTGCCCCTTAAGCCCGCGAGTTACCTGTAAATGAAAATCAGACCTCCATCAGCGGCTGCGGACAGACCCATGTGACGTCATCGGCGCTGCATGATCCACCGCACCGGCGCCAGTCTGATACAATTGCACTGGCATTCGCATTCAACGCGCAGTACGCACGGACCTTGAGTGGGCAGGCGGGGCCTTGAGCTCCACTGATGCTCTGACCCCACCCCTTGCTTTGCGTGCTGCCTGCTCCCACCTCCGTATGAGCAGGTTGGAGCCTCGAAGGAGTGAGGAGGACCGCCGCCACGTAATCATGGAGAGCAGCTGCCAGGCTGGTGTCACTGCCAAAGGATTGTGTGCTGGCTGGCCTGGCTGGCTGCTTAGACAGACAGGCTACACACAGGCAGCACTGTCTCTCTGGTGTGAATTGAAACCCAGCGCCCACTGATCGGAGCTGAGCTGGCCAGCCGCCAGAAGGAGGAGAACCAGTCACCAGACCACCAGGTAGGTCTTTCTCCTCCCCTGGCTCCCAAGTCCCACTCGGCACTCCCCATTATATCATGATATACAGTAACTCACAAAAGTGAGTACACCCCTCACATTTTTGTAAATGTTTTATTCTATCTTTTCAGGTGACAACACTGAAGAAATGACAATTTGCTACAATGTAAAGCAGTGAGTGCACAGCTTGTAATAACAGTGTAAATTTGCTGTCCCCTCAAATTAACTCAACACACAGCCATTAATGTCTAAACCGCCGGCAACAAAAGTGAGTACACCCCTAAGTGAGAGTGTCCAAATTGGGCCAAAAGTGTCAATATTTTGTGTGGCCACCATTATTTTCTAGCACTGCCTTAACCCTCTTGGGTATGGAGTTCACCAGAGCTTCCCAGGATGACACTGGAGTCCTCTTCCACTCTTCCATAACAACATCACGGAGTTGGTGGATGTTAGAGACCTTGCGCTTCTCCACCTTCCATTTGAGGATGCCCCACAGATGCTCAGTAGGGTTTAGGTCTGGAATCATGCTCTGCTTCAATATGTCACAGTACATGTTGGCATTCATGGTTCCCTCTATGAACTGTAGCTTCCAGTGCCAGAAGCACTCATGCAGCCCCAGACCATGACCCTCCCACCACCATGCTTGACTGTAGGCAAGACAAACTTGTCTTTGTACTCCTCACCTGGTTACGGCCACACCATCTGAACCAAATAAGTTTATCTTGGCCTCATCAGACCACAGGACATGGTTCCAGTAATCCATGTCTTAGTCTGCTTGTCTTCAGCAAACTGTTTGTGGGCTTTCTTGTGCATCATCTTTAGAAGAGGCTTCCTGCTGGGGCGACAGCCTTGCAGACCAGTTTGATGCATTGTGCTGTGTATGGTCTGAGCCCTGACAGGTTGACCCCCCACCCCTTCAACCTCTTCAGCAATGCTGGCAGCATTCATACATCTATTTCCCAAAGACCACCTCTGGATATGACACTGATCATGTGCACTCAACTTCTTTGGTTGACCATGGCGAGGCCTGTTCTGAGTGGAACCTGCCCTGTTAAACCTCTGTATGGTCTTGGCCACCTTGCTGCAGATCAGTTTCAGGGTCTTGGCAATCTTCTTATAGCCTAGGCCATCTTTATGTAGAGCAACAATTCTTTTTTTTCAGATCCTCAGAGAGTTCTTTGCCATGAGATGCCATGTTGAAATTCCAGTTACCAGTATGAGAGAATGAGAGCGATAACACCAAATTTAACACACCTGCTCCCCATTCACACCTGAGACCTTGTAACACTAACGAGTCACATGACACCAGGGAGAGAAAATGGCTAATTGGGCCCAATTTGGACGTTTTCATTTAGGGGTGTACTCACATTTGCTGCCAGCGGTTTAGATATTAATGGCTATGTGTTGAGTTATTTTAAGGGGACAGCATTGTTATACAAACTGTACACTCACTACCTTACATTGTAGCAAAGTGTCATTTCTTCAGTGTCGCATGAAAAGATATTCTAAAATATTTACAAAAATGTGAGGGGTGTACTCACTTTTGTGAGATACTGTATGTGTTATGTTTTTAAAACTTTTCACCTGCACGCTGCACCTGTCCGGACCAGTCCAGGTTGAGTAGCCATAGTTGTACAGAGCAGTGAGCACGCAGCATGGCAGCATGGGCCAGGCCACCAGACCACACCATGGCCTGGTCCTTCCATGCCATGCATGCTGGCCTCGTTTACATTACATGTATGCCTGCGTGTTTGCACAGGCACAGCAGCATTCATTTGAATGGGCTGCAATGCCTGCGCTTCCCGCAGAATAAAAATGCATGCTGCATTTTAAAAATGCAGTGGCCTTTAAATCCATTCTGCTTTGGCACCATGCAATTTACCCTGCAACTTTTAGATGCGTGAGACACGCTTTTAAAAACACAGTGCGTTTGTGTGTGCAGAAACTGCAGGTGGGTCGCATGGTGCAAAAGCAGGATGCAATTTCAAGGCCACTGCATTTTTAAAATGCAGCATGCATATTTATTCTGCGGGAAGCGCAGGCATTGCAGCCCATTCCTGTGCCTGTGCAAATGTGGGCCTCCTGCCCACATACATGTGAACCAGGCCTAAAGCAGTACTGCAGGTTTGGGTCATAATTAGGGTTTCACCGATGGCAATTACCATTGCCATTACCAGTACTGGTGCCGATACCGAACATTTGCACAAGTAAATGTTCCAATACTTGATCCGATACCTGGACAGTCAGGGATGACCGGTGAAATGGGGGGGGGGGGGGGCACAAGAAAATGTTTGTCCCGGCAGAAATTATACCAAACCTGGGACCCGTTTGTAAAAGAACACGGGGGGGGGGGGGGGTAAAGTGGCCAGTAGGGACTGACAGGTCCATAGCCTAGTTCATAACCTTGTAAATGAACACGTTTACAAGCCATAGCCGTGGTCATGACCATTACCGTTACCATTAAC